>JAWVWN010001712.1:0-13203 GCA_037367305.1 Phrynocephalus vlangalii | reverse complement strand
AGAGGCAGAACGAGGTGACGGATGTTTTTTTTCTTTTTTCCCCCTCCCTCCGCACCGCAACCGGAAGTGCGGGGGGTGGGGGGGTCAGAGGAAGAGCGACGAACCACTAAGATCTCGGTCCGAATTTAAGTGGCCATCTTAGGGGTCTGAAAAATCCCTAAGTTGGCATCTGTATCACCTATTGAATGCATGGGGAAACCACTAAAGTACCTGGCAGGGAATAATGAATGAACTAACATTTGCTGTCTTTTTTTTGGAATTCATTCTGGGGGTCATTTCACTTAGGAGCTTCCATGTACAGCAGTGGTATTTGGGCAAAATACAAGTAAAACGTGGACCCTGCTTGAACCACATTCTAAATGAGAAAGGCACTGTCTCAAAAGGTTTATGGAAAGACACTGGGGCCTCGGGGCGTCCTGTCTTTTTGCTTTTTGGTGCCCTGCAATTAATGACATTTCGGGTGCATTTTTTAAACCTGCAGAAAAAAGAACAGCTGACACACAATCCATATCCCCCCAGAAATGCTACTTGGGTTCCCCTTTCCATTAAAATGAGGTTTTTAGGGCTCCTTTGGGTAGGGGGGGAGAAAAAATATTAGACACTAAAACCATTTTTCCTTTCCCCAAAACCCTTGTTTCTTTGGCTAACGTTCCAAGCTTCCCCAGCGGGGGTGCCATGCCCCCAACAAGGATCCTCTGAGAAACACGGGGCAGGTGAAAAAAACCCCCAAATCTGGGTTTCCCCTTTGGGGGAGATGACTCTCCTAATATTTTCAGGGGCCCAAAAACCGGGGCGCAGGGGTTTTTTTTTTTTTTTAAATTTTTTTTTAAAATTTTTAAAGACAAAAAAACAATATAAAATTAAAAAAAAAACAGTAAAACAATCATAACAATACATAAACAATAAAAGTGCCCCCCCCCCCCAAGAAACCGCCTATTTTGCACTTCTCTTTCTTTTTCATCTTTTTCCCAAAATAGCTTTTTAAGGCCCTTTACCCAAACTGTGTTGGTTATAAGTTGGTTGACCCCTTTCCCTTTTAATAATACTGTCTAAAAATTTTCCCCCCAAACTCATAGAAAATATCCTTTTTTATTTCACCTCTCAAAAATTTTTTATTACAAGATAGTTTTTTTCATTTAACGCTATTCCCACACTTCCTTTTCCATTCAGAATTTTTTGGGCTATTTCATTTCCATTCCTACAATAATCATCTAGCCCTGTCATAAGATTTTCTATTAATTCTTTATTTTTTACTCAATTCATTAAAAGGGGAATGATAACAAAGCAATTTTGGGACACATTTTAAATCATTTGTATTATTTCTCTTTTCTCCTCAATAACTCTTCCAAAACTTTGAAATATTTCACATTCCCACCAAAAAATAAAATAATCCTGTCTTTTTTTTTTGCATTTCCCCAGAGTTTAGAAAATTTTTGGGGTTCATTCTATTCATTTGACTGAGTCAATACCACTTTAAAAAAGTTTTAAGTAGTTTTTTTTTATTCGACTGAAATGCCGTAGAATCCTCAAATTCCAAACTTTTCCCTCGTCATTATTTTTTTTTTTCTCTATGTTTGTTTCCATACTCCTTATTGTGTCCTTTTTCCCTATTCTCAAATAAATTTCTTAATTATTTTATTAATTTTTCCCAAAATTTTCCCTTTTCCCCGTTTTTCCCTTTCTTAAATTATTTTTTACAGAAATTTCAAATTTTGTATATCCTCAAGTTGTGTATTTCCCCTAATCCATTTTTTTCGCCCAGCTTCAACTGAGCAAATTTCAACCCAGGACAATTCCGGGTTTTTTGCAGAATACTTTTAATTTCTTGTTTTGAGTCATCTTTTTAATCCAATCTTTTAGTCTTCCCCAATTTTCCCTTTTAATTTAAATAATCTCCCAATTTCTTCATGTTCGGGGGAAATTTTATTTGATCGATACCGCCCAAGGGGGAGTTTTCTGTATAAATTTTCTTTCCATATTTTTTCCCAAAGTGACAATAGGAACTTAAAAAGGGGTTTTTTAAAATTGGAATTTTTCCTTTTTTGGGGGGAAAACTAAACACATATTTATTTATGTCTTCATTTAGTTCCTTTTAAAGTTCCACCATATTAGTTTTTGGGGTTTTAAAATATTTCCCGGGGAACTAAGCTGATTAGCTATGAATTTTAATTCTAAGATTAGGTATGCCTATACCCCTCTTTTTGAACCCGTCCAAAAGCTTTTTTTTATTTTTGCTTTTTTTCCCCTTGCAAAATTTTTTTATAAGATCTTGATAGACTTTAATTTCAATTTCTGTGTATTGAATGGGTAACACTAAAAAAAAAAATTAATTTTAGAAGTATTTTCTTTTTTTACCATTGCTATTTACCAAACCAGATAATTTTTAATTTGGAAATTTTTTGTAATTTATTTCAAATCTTTTCCTTTTTTTTTGTGTAATTTCGTTTTTTCGTTTTGCAAAACCCCTTTATTAAAATTTCCCTGGGTTTTTTTAACATTTAAAATTTTTTCAGTTCGTAATTGGAGATCTCTTCCTGTCTCGTTTTTCCTGTTTGAAAAGCATGATTTCGATTTCTCCCATTTACACATAATCCGGTTTTTTTCCCCAAAAATTCCTTTAGATGTCTTTTATTTTTTAATATTTTTCCCTACCGATTTTTTTTTGTTAAAAAAGCGTCATCCGAAATAAACTGATTTTTATCTTGCCTTCCTTACCCATACCTTTAATAATTGTCCCCCCTTATTGCATTAGCAGTAGCTTGATCACTATGCAAAACAGAACGGCAAAAAGGACATCCTTCTTTTCCTGGGCCCTAGGGTAATTTTTTCTGTCATCCCATCATTGACAATGATTGATGAGGTACTGGAATAGAGTTGGTTTTTTTACACTTAGAAATTTTTCGCCAAATCCCCATTTCACTAATAAAAGTTTTAACGCAGGCCATTGGACACAACAAAGGCTTTAAATAAATCTAAGACAAAATGCATGCTTTACCCTGTGATTTTCCCCATCTCTTTAAAGAACATTCAAGCTCTTCTTACAGTGTCTGACATTTGTCTGCCTTTGATAAAGCCTGTTTGGTCTTCTTTAATATATTTGTCTATAAATGTGTACATTCTTTTGGCTAGAATTGCTGTAAAAATCTTGGCATCTTGATTTATAAGTGATATTGGTCTGTAGGATCCAACATCTGTTGGATCTTTATTAGGCTTGAGAATTAAAATAGTTAAGGTATGTTTCCAGGAGGGGGGAACTTTCTCGCCCTCCAATATCTCATTATAAAGTTTCTTTAACTTAGGAATTAACATTGATTTGAATACCTTTTAAAATTTTGGTCCCAATTTCCCTCATCTCCTGGAGTTTTGGCATTCTTTACTTGTTTATAACATCGTCTATCTCCTCCTCTTTAATAGCTTTTTCCATTACAAGCCTATCTTCTTCCGCTAGTCTTAAATTTTAAATTTTTGTCAATATATTGTTCCATAACTTCCTTACTACTTCTATTGGCTGTATATAAGTTTTGATAAAATTCTTGAATAGCTTTTAATTTTTCTTTCAAATTTTAGTAAAAATATTGCCGCTTAAATCCCTTATCCTTCCTACATGCTTTTTTCTTTCCTTTTCTGTGCTAATTTTGCTAGCATCTTGGAGTTTTATTACTGTATTTGAAAAAGTTTCTTTTCAAATATAGTAGATTTCTTGGGGTTTTTTTAGATCTATATCTTCTAATTTCCCTTTTCCTGGCCTCAACCTGAATTAAAAATTTTTTGTCTTTGGTTAGAAAAAATTGAGATTCAAGGTCTGCTATAGTAGCCTCCAATTTTTTTTTATTTTGCTGATCTCGACTTTTTAATAATAGCACTTTTCTTTTATTATATAACCCCTAGCCGCTGCCTTCAGAGTGTCCCAGATAACTCCTATTTGATCACACACCTTCTTCATTGATATTCCAGGTTTTTTAGCCATTCTCTTTGTATTTTTTGTACTGTATCTGGGGTTTGAAAAATTCTGGGGTTTATTGTCCACCTTCTTGCTTCTTATAATTCTTCTTATTTTCTATTTCAAAAGACATTAAAGCATGATCAGAAATTTTTATCAATTTCATATTTGTATTTACAACTTTAGATAGCAAACTTTGTGAGATAAATATAAAATCTATTATTGAATAAGCTTTATGGGCTGATGAATAAAAAGTAAATTTTCTTTCATCGCCCTTTAATTCTCTCCAAAAATCCTTTAGTCCTATATTTTTCGATGAATTTTGTTAAGATTGTATGTCAGCCCTGAAGTCTACCTTCCAGTCATTGTTTTATCTTTTATTTTGTCCATAAACCATGTTGAAATCTCCTGCCAAATCACATGTCCTTTCTGTACCTTTTCTATCTGCTCCCATACCCCTTTGTAAAACAGGGTTTTGATTAGCATTTGGGGCATAAACATTTATCAATGTATATTGTTCTAGTCCAATTGTGGCCTGAAGAATAATATATCTACCTTCCAAATCTTTCAAGTTTTTTCAACAATACAATCACAGTGCTTTGATATTAAGATTGCCACCCCCCTTGCTTTTGATGTTTTTCCCAAAATTTTTTTATAGATGTTGATGTTAGGTAGTTTCAGTTCGTTTTGGCCCTCTTTCGCTTGGTGTGTTTCTTGAAGAAGACGATGTCCGGGTTTTTTCTTCTTAATTAATGACTCTATTCTTTTTCTCTTCGTGACAGTTCCTAGACCCTTGGATTCAATGTAACTAATTTTAACAGTCTACCCATATTTTCATTCTATTATCGATCTGGAACGGTCTCTTTGTGCACATATTCAAACAAACATTACATATAATAAAAAAAAAACAATGATTAGCCAAACCCTACCACCTACATTTATTTTCTGTTCTCCCATCCTCTTGGCTCTCACACACATTCTGTATGCGCCTTATAGGAGGGAGGGGGAAAGCACCCGTACACTTCCCGATGGCTAAATAATGATTCAGAAGCTCTAAGTTAGCGTTAGCACTGTCTAATCTTGTTTACAGTTGTATACGTGAAAAGTTGAAAACAAAGAATGTATTGAAAGAGATAACATAATAATATAAATTTTAAGATCCTTCTATTCACCTCCTTTCCTCCCTCAGTCCCCTCCCCCCCCCAAAAAAAACAAAAAAACAAAAAAAAAACAAAAACAATAAATAAAAATAAAAATAAGAATAAAAAAATAGAGAAAAAAATAAGGGGGGAAAGGAAAAATATACTGGGAAAGAATAAAGGATAAGGAACAGGATGAGAGTGGAGAATTAAGGGACGGGCAATTCCAAATATAACCAAAAAAAAAAAAAATGGTCTTAAAAAAAAAAAAAGGGGGGGGGAATATAAAAAAACGGGAGGGAAGGGAAGGGAGAGACAGGAAAAGAGAGAAAAGAGAGAAAAGGAGGGCTGTCTTCTGTAGTGCAATACTCTTCAAATCGGTCTCCATTTTGTTTGCCCATTGAAAGATTTAAAGAGTTAAAGGGTGACAGTGTCTTCACTGCAGATGCTGAATTTGGAGTTCTCTATTCTTCTTCGATTTGATGTTCCATGCCTTGAGAAGTTGTTCACCTTCTTCCAAAGAATAGATTTTGTGTAGAGTTGGACCCTTCCACACCTTGAGAAAGATCGGGAATCCCCAGTTGTATCTATAGTTGTTGTTTCTCAGAGCAATTGTGACAGGCCTCATGGTTTTCCTCCATTCAAAAGTCTCCCTGGAGATATCTGATAAACTTGTAGAACTCTTCCTTCACGCTTCAGCAGGTCAGGCTTTGCCCTAAGAGTTGACATCAGTTGTTCTTTGATGGCATAAGCAGTAAATCTAATAAGAATTGGTCTTGGGTAGCTTTCATAGCACTACCTATATAGTGTATCCTTTCAATTCAGTCTCAGCAAGATGTTGGGGGAGGATAGAATTAAGCCAAATGAGGATTTCTTTCTTCATTTTCTTTTTATCCTGGAGTTCAAAATTAATTAATTCAGATTTAGACCTTCGAGAATAATCCTCCATATAGATAAGCTTCCGCTGTATGGCATCGATCTCTTCATCATGTGCAGCGATAGCTCTTTCGTTCTTGGAGGCTAGAGATTGAACTTGATTGATTTCTCCTGCTAGTTTTTTCAGTTCAATGCCGTTATTAGATACCTGTGACTGCAGGTTTGTATTTCTTGTAAAAGGTCCTTCCTTTGGTCTTTATTCTGTGATGATAAGGACTGGAAACGGTCTTCGATAGTAGAAGTTACATCTTTTAGAGCTGATTTAATAAGGGAGCTGACTTCTGCTTTCAAGTTTTTGAACTCCCTTGAGAAATCTGGCTGATGTGCTGGCACTTTGCCAGAATCAGACGCCATTATGTCAGCTTCAGCAACAGCATTCTGCTCTCTCAAGACGAGCTCGTTGATACGAGGCGTCTGAGGGTTTGCGTACCCACTTTTTTATCACAGTAGGACCCTTTTTCTTGGGTGGCATGCAGAAAAACCAAGTAAGTAAAATTTTTTTCTTTCTTTCTAGCCTCAAAGCAAAGAAAAACAACTTCTCTCACAGTCTCTCACAGCCCGTCTGCCTGGGACGTGACTTCGGCAGAAAGCGAAAGTAAATCACTGCTTCAGTAATTCATTGTTATCTCTCCCCTTAAAGATACACAGTTTTCAGCCTGTCCTCCCCAATGGTTTATGATCTTTTACTCACGATTTTGGTATCATTAAAGACAGTATTTCAAGTTTTATTCTTCACATTAGGCAGAGCTGCCGAATCACCCAGCCATCTCGTCGTGGGCCGGAAGTGCCCCCGTGGCGCAGTGGTTAAATGCCTATACTGCAGGTAAAACTGTGCTCACGACCTGGGGTTCAATCCCAGGTAGCAGGCTCAAGGTTCACTCAGCCTTCCATTCTCCGAGGTCAGTAAAATGAGTGCCCAGCTCGGTGCGGGGGGGGGGGGCAATGTGTAGCCTGCATACCTGTAAACCGTCCAGAGACTACTTGAAGTGGTATGGGGCAGTATATAAGCAGAACACTTTGCTTTTGCTTTATGGGTACAGGAGGCTGTACTCCCGAATGGCAGCCGCACAGACCCAGAATCAAATAAGGACTTTGGAACCCTTCTGTCTTCCACTGTCTCCTGGAGACTGGTAAAGTTCATGTTAGTTGCATCGATGTCTGAGTTTCTCTTAAAAACACCCATGTCTGAGTCTCGATTAAAAACATACATCTATGTTAGTTGCACCCATGTCTGAGTGCAAGTTTTTTCCCTCCTGAAAAAGACGCTGGTTCCAAGTTATGTATCATGTCTGAGTAAAGTCACTGGTGTAATTTAGGCCTGACTTGATCCTGTGACTTGAATCCCCACCCCTGATGTATATAGAGCAAACCTTTTAGAGACCGAGTGGCAAACTGCGATTCAAAACCCACTAATTTTTCACAAAGTGCCAGTACAGCAATTTAACCTGAATACAGGTGGCTGTGAAAGGGCGATGTCAGGTACCCACAGAAAAGACTCCAAGTGCCACCTCTGGCACCCCGTGCCATTGGTTTGCCAACGCTGATATAGAGTAATGCCAGTCATTCCCAAACTTTTTGACTCAAAGCCCCCCTTGACTTACTGGCCACTGACTGTGGCTCCCCTAATATGATAAATTGGGTGAGGGGGAGGAGAAATGAGGGGGGGACACACAGCCTAATTAGTACTTCCTTGTACTGCATTCTGTGGTGCTCCTGGCTGGGTTTGGGAACCACTGCAGTAGAGCCCACTCCAAGTTTATAAGGAAATGGCTTCTCAAACTATTCATGCCACACGTATGACTCAATCAATGTGGAGTATTAAAAGCACAGAAACTTTGTTGCCTCAGTGTTAATTAAAATGTCAAAGAACAGAACTTAGATTTCTTGCTGATCTTAGCCCCCCCCGCCCCCCCGATAAAGTCCATCCCCCTGTGGTGAGGCATCTAGTGTGGGAGGAATATTTTTTCTGTTGAAGAAATATGAATGCTAAATG
This sequence comes from Phrynocephalus vlangalii, assembly GCA_037367305.1. Classification (NCBI taxonomy): domain Eukaryota; kingdom Metazoa; phylum Chordata; class Lepidosauria; order Squamata; family Agamidae; genus Phrynocephalus; species Phrynocephalus vlangalii. The sequence continues at coordinate 5,195 of JAWVWN010001712.1, read as the reverse complement.
ACACAATGATAACATTATTCAGACATTTCCAGTTACCTGTGATTCTACTGGGTAAAAAAAAAAAGCTATACATTTTAATTTCATCTGTTCTCTGATGCATGTCTCTCCTGCCACGTTGCTTACTGAGAACTAAGATAATGAAGTTTAAAGGGTTAGATATAAAAAGCCAATCAGAGTTGACACTGAATGTGTCATCGGTGATAAGAAAGCACCAGCATCCTCACAGTGTATATTTTTCCTATTTTCTTTAGGGAAAAAATAGAGAATGCAAATGTCACCATCTATATAAATATTGAAACTTCAGCTGCTCTGTACATATTATAAGGTTTATATCAAAGAGAGATCTACTACCAACAGATGTGCTTTAATGAGATGAAGAGATGACTTTTTCTGCCTTGGTGTACTTAATCAGTAATGAGCATTGATAACTAGAACATGCTTAAATCGGCATGATGGTTTTGGATGTCTGGAGGTTTTTAGCTGTTAGCTGTTTAGCTGTTTGCCTTCTTGGCAAAAACTAAAGGTAAACAATTGGTTCAAATCAACAACAAGAAACAAACACAAAGAGACTGTTTTAATACTTCTGTGATCAAGATGATGTAGAGTCAACTTCAGGCCTTGGAGATTCATGGAACAGGCTCTTCAGATGAACCTTCTTGGTAAAGATTAGAGGTTACTGGGAGAACAGTTCAGGATGTAGGGTGTCTGCCATAAGGAAGGGTCCTCTTCTTAAGCCGATCAACTGCTAAAAAGCTAAACTGTGAGGGCACAGGAGGCAGTAAAATATAAGCCTCAGCTCTGACAGAACAAGGTTGTGAGAGACAATTGTGTGTCTTGAGCTTCTGACATGGCTGAAATTTATCTCGACCACACCCCGGAACAAGACAAATCTGTACCTGGCTCTGGGGTAGGGTATTTCCTTGTCACGAAAAGGAAGCTAGACAAATTCAGTGTTTGTCACGGTACAAGACCGTGAGGTAACACGTATCACGAGACAAGTTATTACGACCATGGGAACACGGAAACAGGGACAAAACCACGTGATCGCGACCAACACTGTCATGGTACAAAACTAGTCGTGGAACAAAGAAGGACGTGAAGTAACTGCCTTAGTTTGTCTCTCACAATATCTCTGTGTTATTCTTTCACTTGGTTTACTTTGACTCACTGAAAGGACCCCGTTTGTCCAACCTTTGCATTGCCTCTGACTCGGTGCTAGGACTTTCCATGTCTGGCTTATCAACCTACTTTTGCTCCTGCCTTCATTAATTTGGGGCTTTGCCCCTGAAAGCAGTTCCCTTGGAAACAGGATAATGTAGTACCCACATCACATCATGTAATACTGCTCCTGGACTGTGGATATGAAAAGATTATGTATTCCATACTATAGAGCAGTGGTGATGAACTTCGGCACTCCAGATGTTTTGGACCACAACGCCCACGGCCCTTTGTCATTGGCAATAAAGGCTTGGGATTCTGGGAGTTGTGGTCCAAAACATCTGGAGTGCTGAAGGTTCGACACCACTGCTAAAAGAGATATTGGGAGGACTTGGTAAGAACCTAGGCATTACTGCGGGAATCCAGGACCCAAGTTGGCTGCAAGTGGTACACCTGCTCAATATGTGCATGTTCATGACCTTCTCAAAGCTTGGGGCCCCAAGTCAACCATGAAGATATTAGCTAATCTCCCAGCTTTTATATGGTGGCCTCCCCACCTCTAAAAGTCTGAAATGGCTTTATCATTTGCAATAACAGCTTTCATCGATGACACACTCATATTTTTGACCTCATCTTTTTCCAGCTGATGCCATTGCCTTTCAGAACTCTGAAATTAAAATTCCCTCTCAAACTGAAAGACGATCACCCATTCTTGATCTAGAAAGGCATGTCTTTCCAGGGCTTTCTTTAGGGTGGTTCCTGCTTAAATCCTCACCATTCTTGCAGTCATCAACGTCCAAATCTGATAGCAGGGCAGTTCCATTATATTTGACTGGACCTGGAGAGTCTGAGGGGTTATAATCTGAAAAACAGAATATATCCAAGTTCAGCTCTGCCTACTTTCTTCATCTTTTAAGGCTGAGTGCAAGTCAACTTTAAGCATGAGATGGTATACAGTGGACCCTTGTATAACAAACAGTTTGTATAACATAAAATCTGTAAAACATAAAACATTCTGGAGATAGGGGAAATTTGCTTAAGATAATCGCCTATGGGGCAAATCCGTACAACATAAAAATGGGATTACTCCATTTTCAATGCATTCCTATGGGAAATTTGTATAAAGGAAAATTTGCTTAACAAAATTTCATTTGGAACGAATTAATTCCTTTATACAAGGTACCACTGTATTTGCTTTCTTTCTTTTTGTGTGCAATTCAAATCATGTCACAGCAACTGACACTTGGGTAATCACCCTTCATCCTGCACTTCTCAGGGCTGATTGAAATTCTGTTGAAAACTGATTTTGTAATTCTTACTAATTAGGCTTATTTATTTATTTATTTATTTATTTATTTATTTATTTATTTATTTATTTATTTAAGAGTATTTTTACCCCGCCTTTCTCCTTGGAAAAAAACCCAAGGCGGCTTACAGTAATGAGGGATAATATACAATCCAGTACAATTAAGACGTGTTCAAATATTTGAGAACAAGGAATTGAGGAACATCTTACAGCATTAATAGACAACATTACATTAAACCTATAAGGTTATAAGTAATTATAAACACAGTCTATGTGAACCTATAGATTCATATAAAAGACACATAATGGTAGTCCATCATTCAAGGAAAGCTGAATGATGCTAATTAAGCAACTTCAGACTCAGGATGAAATGCTTATTTCTTCTAACAATGGAAAGTCCAGGCTGAAAATCAATACCCTGAAAAGCTGCAATCCTCAAGTCACATATTGAAGCTAAGTCCTATAGAATGTAATGGCCCTTCTGCCTGGCATACCCAGTGTCACAGAGGGCTTTACATCCATGTCCATCCAGTACTGTGTCCAGTTCTGTGGGCCTCAATTTTAAAAGGATGTTGACAACCTCGAGCAGGTCCAGAGGAGGGCGACCAGGATGGTGGAAGGTCTGGAAGAAATGTCTTATGAGGAATGGCTTAAGGAACTAAGAATTTTTAGCCTGTCAAAAAGAAGGCTGATAGCTATGTTTAAATAATTGAAAGGATGTCATATTGAAGAGGGAACAGGTTTGTTTTCCATTGCTTCAGAGACTAGGGCTCCATTTGAACAATTAGGAAGAACTTCATGACAGTTAGAGCTGTTTGGCAGTGGAATATGCTGCCACGGAGGGTGGTGGAGTCTCCTTCTTTGGAGGTTTTTAAGCAGAGCCTGGATGGCCATCTGTCAGAAATACTGAGATGGGAGTTCCTGCATGGCAGGGGGTTGGACTGCATGGCTCTTGAGGTCTCTTTCAACTCTATGATTCTATGATTCACCATAACTGTTTGTATTAATGTCACAGTCATGTTTCTCTCCTATATGTGCATCGTACTAACAAACTATTCCTTCTTTGTCTTGTAACCAGGATAGGTTCCCACCCCCTCAGACATTCAAGAGATTACAATGGGGTGTGTACGTGTGATTTTGCAAGGGCGTGGCTCTTTGCAAAAGAAAAAAAAGTAAAGTGTTTTGCTTATATACTGCCCTATAGTGCTTCAAGCACTCTCTGGGTAGTTGACAGTTTAATGACGCAGGGTTCACCTAACTTTTCCCCGCAGGAGACAGATGAGCTTGAGTTTGCTTCCTCTTATTTCTCTCATGGCAGTGCCTGCTCCCAGGACTGCTGCAGAGGATAACGGGATTAATGATGGCTTTGACCACTTTGGTTTGGGTTTGTTATTTATATTACTTACTTCTGGTTAATGGTCAATATTGTTTTGATGTTATTCCTTTCCTTTTTGTATTAGGTCTTGTTTGTTTTATTGTTGTTCGCCGTCCAGAGGGGCCCTGGGCTAGATGGGTGGTATATAAACATTGTTTTGTTCATTCGAATGAATGTATGAATCAATGAATGAATGAGCCAACGTGGAACAGCCTTTCCCAGTTCTGAGCCATTCAATGATATTGGGAGTTGGTTCAACTCATCTGGAGGACAAAGTCTGAGGATTTTATGGTCTCGGTTGCCCTCTGTGAACCTTCACGAACCACAGCTTGTATCCGTACCAACCCTTCCCCATGAATACCTTGTCATTTTCAGTGTCTGGGGGGGGGGGGGAAGGCCTTTTCTGGCAAAATTAGGCTCAAGGAAGGTAGAACATTTATGTAGAAAATTGTACCAGACCTCCATGGTTTCTTTGGGATTCATTTGCAATTGGGGGGACTAAAAATTCATGAGTTTGGCAGTGTAGGTTGAAATTTATTTATTTATTTATTTTGAATATTTTTACCCCACCTTTCTCCTTCGAAAAGGAGCCAAAGTGGCACGTGCCTAGGGGCACAGGGGCATGGTTATGGCTTATGGAGACTTTGCCAACCTCCCTGTAGAGATTACTGGGGGGGGGGGGGGAAGCCTTATGAAAAAAAACACATCTATTTTAAAAGTACCTGTAATATAATAATCTTAGAACTGCAGACCCTGGAAAGGACCTTATGGATCTATATTGCTTTTTAATTCATTAATTATTATTTTTTGTATTTATTAAGCACCCAAATTTCCCTTGGGAACTCTGGACGGTGTACAACAAATTATCCAAATAAACAATTTACCCCAATAAACAAAACCCTACCATAGATTTTAAAAAAATATAAAAATAAAAGGAAAAATAGGTAAAAACAACAACAACCGACATATGACAAGGAATCCGGAAAGAGGATAAAAAGAAGTGAGCCAACTAAGAAAATAAATTGTACTTGGTGTTTCTTTTTTTTTTTAATTAGACTATAAGTCACCTCAGTCCCAGCTTTTGGTGCAAACATAGAATCCTAATGAAAAGGGAAGTAGAATATAGCTGAATTCAGGCTATGTTTTAAATGGTGCTTTCTCTCTGGAAATCTAATGGAGCAAAAATACAGAATTGGCCCAAGACATTTAGAAATTTGCATTGTAGGGCAAAAGGATGCCCACTCTCCACTCTCTTTAGATAAGATGGTAGATAAACCTTTATTCAGTAGTGCCAGCCTCTACTTCCACTATTTCAGTACTTTAAGGAACAGAAGCTAGGCTATACAGTGCCAAAGT
>JAWVWN010001711.1:0-115093 GCA_037367305.1 Phrynocephalus vlangalii | reverse complement strand
CTCCTCTGTGGCCTCCCCCTCTTCTCAACCAAGGACCTTGGGCCATTTCCTTCTTGGAATTAAACCCGGGCCACCCCTGCATGCCACTGGCCACCCCGGAGGCTGCTGGGACTCTTGGACATGCAGGCAGGACAGAGGCAGAGCCTTCTCGGTGGGGGCTTCCCTCTGGGTCTCCCTCCACCCACCCTCGCACGTACTTTGCCCCTCTTCCATCAAAGTGTGCAGGCACCACCTCTGGGCAGTTGCCGGTGGATCATCCAGAAGGCCTGGGCCAGGACGCCCCCCCCCCGGATTTTGCTGCTAGTGGATGCTAGTGGCACCCCGTGGCTCCTGCCAGACCCCAGACCCACGCTCAAGACGGGGGGGGCATGCTGCAGGGGCCAGAGGCAGGCAGGAGAAGCACAGCACCTCCGGGACATCTGGGTCCAGCAAGGAGGAGGGGGTAGCAGCCCCCACCAGTTAGGGAGGGGGGATGAGTCTTTGGAAGGGCATTGTGGTTTGGGAGGGGCTGCTGGCATTATAAGTAGCTGGGCTCCAAGAATCACTTCTGGGAGGGGGGGAGGGAAGGGAGAGGGGGAAGGATAAAGCTCACACCCCCCAAGGGACCACCTGCTCTTGCTCTCTCTCTCTCTCCTCCTCCTCCTCCTCCTCCTCCTCCTCCTGGGTAAGTGGATCTCAGTGGACATCCTGGCACAGAAGCAGAAGGGACAGCCGGGGGGGGGGGAGAGGGAGGGGGCATTCCCCAGGCACAAGCAGGGCAGTGCTGGCAAAACTGCCTGACACAGATTGGGGAGGGGGGGCTTTTGTGACCCTTCCTCCGCTGTCTTCTTCCTGGCGGGGGGGGGGGGGTGTTTGGGTGAGAAATGATCAGGAGGGCAGGCGCAGCCCAACTGAGCAGCCAGTGGGGAGTGTTATGATCAAAAAGGCCTAACAGTATTCTGTGTTTTTTTTTTGGTGGGGGGGGGGAGGTCTAAAGAGGTCCCCTGGCCTCGAGGGAAGACGATTGCTCCTGTGTGTACATTACGGCTCTCGCAAAAATGGCGCTGTATTGAATTTGTACTTCTGGCATTAGAACAGGGTGTCTTGCCTTTATTTATTTCTTTATTTATGATGCATATTAACTAATAAAAAGGTGCTGATTAAAAGCTCCCCTCTACAGCTGGGACTGGAGTCGGCTTCACGGGTGCCCTGTCTCTGCCCTGGGCTCTTCTGCAGGACCCCTGGGGGACGAAGCAACTCTCTCTCTCTCTCTCTCTCTCTGTGTGTGTGTGTGTGTGTGTGTGTTCTTTCCCCAAATATGAAACTTCCAAAGAGTTGATCCCTTTGGCTCGCCGTCCCTTTGTCTGCCCAAAATGGCCTTTGCAAAGGAGCCAGGGGAAGGTTCAGTTTGTCCGGGGGGGGGGGGGCAGCCACTCCGGCACTGGATGGAAGGGGTGTGTGTGTGTCAGTGTGCCTGCCTTGGCCCTCTCCCAGCGCTTTCTTTGAGGGCCTTGCCCCAGCAAATCCCATTTCTCTCCCAGCTGTGTGTCTTCAATGGTCAGTAATTGGAGTAGCAGCAGCAGCAGCAGCACTTTTTAGAAGTCCCAGATGGCGTGATGGGTTTGTTCATTCTGATTAATTTGTATTTTTCATAATTCCCCATTAATGGAATGTGCTACTGTATGGAGGAGGGTCTTGAGAGTCCCCTGGACTGCAAGGAGATCAAACCTATCCATTCTGAAAAGAAATAAACCCCCCAAAATGAAAAATGGAAGGACAGTTTTTGAAGCTGGGCCCCTTTTTACTTTGGCCCTCATGAGGAGAGAGGATTTCCTTGGAAAGTCCTGTTTTTGGGGGAAAAGGGATTAAAGGGAAAAAAAGGGAAAAAAAGAGGAGGGGAAAGAGAATGGGGGGGGTTTTGGGGGGGTTTTGGGGGTCTTGTTTCAATCAATTTGGATCTGAAAAAAAACTGCGGGGGGGGGGGTGGAGGGGGGGAAAAAGGCCTGGGGGGTTTTTGGGCCCGGGGGGGGTCACAAATTTTTTGGGGGCCCCCAAAAAATTTAAACCCCCCCTGAAAAAAAAACAACTTTTTGTCAGTTGACAAAAAAAAAAAGGGGAACAAGTGGGTGGGGCCAACCATGATTTAAAAAAAAAAATTTTAAAAAGGGGGAAAAACCCTAAGAAAAATCTTGCAGGGAGTGGCAGGGGGGGGTTTGTTTTTTGGGGGGGGCCCCATGGGGTGGCCCAAAAACATGGAGGGGGTGGGCCCCCTCCCCCCTCTCAGCCCCCATTGGAGGGGGGACAGTCAAAGCCTAGCCCGGGTTGAATTCCCCCTCCCCCCCAAAAAGGGTTTTTTCCCCTCAGAAAGTGGCCCGACTCAAAAAAATTTCCCGGGGGGGGAAGGGGGGGAAAAAAACCCAAAAAATGCATTTTGAACCCCCCCCCGGGTCGGGGGGCCCCAAAAAATTTTTAAAAAATTTTTAAAAAAGGGGGGCCATGCTGGATCGGCCCCAAAGGGCCATTATTAGTCCTGTTTCCCTTTTTTCTAAAAAGGGGGCCCCCCAAACCTTTTTTGCGTCTGGGGGCCACGGGGACTAGATCTCTGCCCCCTTTTTAATCCACCCCCCTGATCGGGGCCCCTTTTGAAGCCCCCCCGGTTTTTTTAAGGGCCTGGCGTTAAAACCCCCACATCTCCATGGGGGTTTTTAAAACCTGGGATGGATTTTTTCCTCTAGGAATCTGCCCAAAATCCCTTTTGGGGAAGGCATCCAGGCCAGATGCCGCCCCCACCCCGGGGGCCCGGGGGGTTTTTTCCCACAGGACAACAAAACACTTGGGTGAAAAAATATTTTCTTTTGGGGGGTTTTTACTCTCCCAGCCCTCAAATTTGGGGGGACCCCCCTTGTTCTGGTATTTTGTGAGGGGGGGAAAAAAAACTTCCCTCAAAAAAAACTTTATCATCCCCTGCATTTTTTTGTATGCCTAAATCATATCCCCCTCAGGGGGGCCCTTTTTTTCCGTTTTTAAAAAGGGGCCCAAAATTTTTTTTCCCCTTTTTTCAAAAGGGGGGTTTTTCCCCACCCCCAAAAAATCATTTTAGTGCCTTTCTGCCCCCCTTTTCCATTTCCCCCTTTTGTCTTTTTTGAGAGCAGTGACCGGGGAAATTTTACCAAAAATTTTCCGGTGGGGGCCTTACAAAATTGGGGTTTTTTTAAAAAGGCTTTTAAAATTTTTTGGGTGTTTTTTTTTTCAACCCCCTTTTTTTAAAAACCCTAGAAGGGAAATTTGGGGCCCTTTTTTACCGCTGCCGCACTTTGGGGGGGCCCCCCTTCATGGAGCTTTTTCCCCCAAAAACCCCCAAAATCTTTTATGATCCGTCAGGTTTTCTAAAAGGGGACATGGTTGATGGAAAAATTTTTTTTTTTTTTTTGGGGCCCCGGTGTCCCTTTTCTTTACTTTTTTTCTAATTGAAACACATTTGCCATTTCGTCTTCCAATCTTCTTTTTGGGGGAAAAGGGGAATTTTCTTTTAAAAATTTAAATTTTTGCCCTTTTGGGGGGCACGGGGGAAGGGAAAAAAAAACCATAAAAACCGCAAAAAGATTTTTTTTAAACATTTTTTTTTTTTTGGGGGAAAAAAATGGATGTGGGGGGAAAAGGTTTTTGGCCTTTTCTCCCCCCCCTTTGACCCCTTTTCCGCCTTGCCCTCTGGGCCCCGCCACCTCCCCCTTGATGGGTTTTTTAAAACCAAGGCATAAAAGGGGAAAACCTTAAAGTGTTATATTTAAAATTTTTAAAAAATATTAGTAGACCGGTTTTTTTCCAAAAGGGTACGTACACACTGTGTTTTTACCCCTGAATTTTTAAAAAATTTTAAAAATTTTTGGGGGGCCCTTTTTTGTGTTGAGCTTTCAGTGTACTTATTTAAAAAAGATTTTCCCCGGGAAAAATTTTTCATTTTTCCCGGGGGGGGGTTCTTGGAAAAAGGGGGCTTTTTTTTTCCCCGGGGGAGGATCGAAACATTTTGTCTCACCCCAACCCCAAGCTTTTTTTAGTTGAGGAAAGTTAGTGGCTGGGGGCCCCCAAATTTTTTAGTTCTTTTTTTTAAAAAATTTTTACAAACTACAAAAAAAATAAAAAAATTTCCCCAAAAAAAACAAAGTTTTTCCTTTTTCCAGGGGGGGCCATTTTTTTTTATTTTTTTTTTCCTTTTTTCCCCCCCTAGGAACAGAATTGTTTGTTGTGCGGAAGAAAATTACCCTTATCTTTTACAAGCACTTTTTCAAAAAATTTACCCCAAATGTAATTTAAAGATCTTTTTTTAAAAACCTCCTTTTTTTTTTTTTAAAAATTACAAGTCAATTTATCTTTGGGGGAAATAATATTTTTTAATTTTCATGTTTTTAAAATCAAAAATTTTAGTTCATTTTTGGGGGGGGGTTTTCCAATTTCGGCTTTTTTTAAATTTTCAAAAAAAACCAAAAAAAATTTTAAAAAACCAAAAAACTCCAGTTTTTAAAAAATTAAAATTTTTTTAAAATCAGCAAATATCGACAAAAACCCCCAAAATTAAAAAAATTTTTGGGCTTTACTTTTTTTTTAAAAATTTTTTGTTGATTTTTTTTTTAAAAAAATTTTTTTTCCCAAAAAATATTTTGTTTTTTTTGAAACCCCAACAAAAAAAAAAAAAAAATCCCCCAAATTTCCCCCTTATTTTTTTTTTCCAAAAAAGGGGTTTTTAAAAAAAAATTTTAACATTTTTTAAAATTTCACTGGTTGTCAAATATTCATCGGGGGATTTTTTTTTTTTTTTTTTTTTCCTTTTTTTCTAAAAAAAATTTTAAAATCTGGGTATTCTCTTTCCCCCTTTCCCCCAAAACCCCCAAATTTTTCCCTTTTTTTATTTTTTTTTTTAAAACCCCCTTTTCCCCCCAAAAACTTCAACCCAATTCCTCACTATTTTCATCTTTACCCCCAAAAAATTATTTTACTTTTAAAAAATTTATTCACATTATCTTTTACTGACCCTTTTCCTAAATTTTTATTATACAACAATAAAATTTTTTATATTTTTGTTTTATTCTTACTTTTGTTATTTTTCTTTATCCACTTTTTAATCCTTTTTTTTAAAAATTTCAAAAAATTTAAAAAACCAGGTTATTTTAAAATTTGAAAAAATTCTTTTTTTTAAAAACCCTTTTCTTTTTTTCTTTTTTTTTTTCCCCCAATCCTCGGTTAATCCTTTTTTTTCCCCAAAAAATTTTTTTTTTTTTAAAAATTTTTAATTTGTACAAAAGTCTCTTTTTCATTTTATTTTTTTCTTGGGGGGTGAACCCGGGGAAATTTCTGTTTATGTAGGGGGCCGGAAATTAAAATAGTCTAAGAAAAGGGGTTATTAATCTCAAAAAATTTTGTTTAAAAATTTTACGGGGGGTTCCCCCGCTCTTTGGAGTTATGTCCTGGGGCCCCCGTTGAAATTGTGGGGCCCCCCAGAAAAAAAAAAGGCCCCCCCCCCCCGGGGGAAAAGCTGGAGGGTTTTTGGGGTCGGGGGGCCCCCCTTTTAACTTCCCCCCCCGGGGCCCCCCCCGGGGGAGGGGGCCTCCAAGGGGTTTCCCCGGGTTTTTTGTTGGAGGCCCCAGAAGGGGTTTTGGGGGCCCCGGAACCAGTTGGGGGTTTCGGGGGGAAAAAAGGGGGAAATACTTCTGGGGCCTCTGGCGGGCCCGGGGGGAAAAACCCCCCTTGGGGAAACCCCTTTGGGGGAAAGGGGAAAAGGCCCCCCAAAAAAGGGGTTTTTCCCCCCCCCCATCCCCCCCGGGGGATGGGGGGGGGGATTACAAAAAGGGGCCAAAAAAAATTATTTTTCAATATTGTTTTTTTTTTTAAAAAGCCCCATTTTCCATTTTTATTTTTTTTTTGGGGGTTTATATATAATACCCCCCAATTTTTTTTTTTTCCCCCAAAAAATATTTTTTTTTTAAAAATCAAATTTTGTAAATGAAAAAATATGGCAACTTATGCCTCCTTTTTTTTGGGGGCCTTTTTATAATGATTTTTTTTAAAAAATTTTTTTTCCCAGTTTTTTTTTCCGAAAAATTTTTAAAAGATCTTCCCAAAAAATTTTTAAAACCCCCCCAAAAAAAACTCTGCCACCCAGGGAAAACAGGGGGGCAGCCTGGGGGGGGGGACGGCCCCCCCGGCCGGGGCCCCAAAATCCCCCCTTTCCGGAGTCCACCGGGCCCTTGGGGGGCCCAAACCCTTCGGGGGGCAGCAGGAAAAAAGGGGGGGGGGGGGAGTGGCCCTTTTCCTTTTCCCCCCGTTTTTCCGGGCCCCGTAGTAGCCCCGCTGTGGGGCCCAGGGGCCCCCCTTTGGGGGGGGAGGTGGTCTTGGCCAGAAAAAGGGGGGGGGCGCCCCCCTTTTCCCTTTTTACCCCAAGTTTCCCCCCCCGAAGCCCCGGGCCTTTTTCCCCCGGGGTGAAGGCGTTTTGGTCAAACCCCCGCCCGGCCCGGGGGGGTTTGGGGCCCCGGGGGGGCCCCCCATCGGGGTTTTGGCCGGGGGCCCAGGGGAAAAAAAACCCGTGTAACCCCCAAGGGGGGGGGTTTTGGGGGCCTTTTTTCCCTTTTTAAACCCCTCCCCCTAGGACCAACCCCCGGAAAAACCCCAAAGGGGGGGAAAGGGGGGCCCAAAAGGGGAAATCACCCGGGAAAAGACTTGGGGGACCCTTTTCCCGGGATCACCCCCAAGGGGGGGTTTTGGGGTTTTAAAAAGGGGGGAAAAGGGGGGAACTTGAGGGAAAAATCCTGTTTTTTTATGATTTTTTCATGGGACCCTTTTTCCCAAAAAACCCCCCTAAAAACACACATCCCATTCAGGGCCCAAAAAAAATTGAAAAGGGGAAAAACCCCCTTTTTCCCCAGGCTTTTGGGGTGGCAGGGCCCGGCCAATCCAAAAAATTTTTGGGTTTCCCTCGCAGGGAAAAACCAAACTGATTTCATATGTTTTTTTTAAATTTGGGGAAAAAAAAATCCACTAAAAATTTATAGGCCCTTTTTAAATTTTCCCCAGTTTTTACAACAAAAAACGGGTTTACTCAGTGCATGGCCCCACAGTGGCAAAAAAAAGGGGGGTTTCCCCAAGGGGGGAAAACCCCCCAGGGGGAAAAAACCTCCCTGTTTTTCCCCCCAAGAAAAAATTTTTCCAAAAAAAACACTACCCCCCCCCCTTGGCCCCTTTCCATACACACGGGTTTTTCCCCCCCCGAAAAATGGGGGTCCGTCGCGCATTGTTCCGCCAGCGGCGCAAAACATGGTTAAAAGGAAGGGAAACCCCCGGGGGAACTACCTTTTTTTTTCCCCCATTTTTCAACTTAAACCCCTTTTAACTTTGGGGGCCCCCCATTTTTTCCACACTTTTTGGCACCCCGGGGAAAAAGGGCCCCCCCTTTCAGGCCGGGCTCCGCAAGTGGCGAAAAAAAAAATTTTTTCCAAGGAAAGGAACCACCGGAATACCGGGTTTTTTCCCGGGAAAAAAAACCCCAAAAAACACTACCCCCCCCCTTGGGCCCCATTTTAAAAAAGGGGGATCCCCCCCCAAAAAAATCAGGGTTTCCGTCGTGGGGGGTTTTCCTTGCAGTGGCGAAAAAAACTTTTTTTCCCCAAAAAGGGGGAAAACCCCCGGGGAACTACATGTTTTCCCCCCGGGATCCCCCCCAAAAAATTTTTACCCCCCCCCTTTTGGCCCCCCCACCCCATACACGGGGGCCCCCTTTTTCCGGAAAGGGGGGCGCCAGTCAGGATGGCCGGGAAGTGGAAAAAAAAAAAAAGGGGGTTCCAAGGAGGGAAAAACCACAGGGGGAACCCCCTTTTTTTTTCCCAAAGGAAAAAAAACCCCCAAAAACCAGTTTCGAATCCTGGGCCCCCTTTTTCCCACAACGGGGGACTGAAAAACCCCGGGGAAAGGGGGGTTTTTGTCAGCGCATAGGCCTCTGCGGGGGCCCAAAAAAAAAAGGGGGTTTTTCCAAGGGGGGGGAACCAGGGGGGGAAACCCCCCTGTTTTTTACTCGGGAAAAAAAATTTTAAAAAACACTATGCGTGGGGGCCCCCCATCCATTCCACAAAAGGCACCCCGAAAATCAGGTTGGTCCGTCAGCGCGGGGGCCCCTCTGCAGTGGAAAAAAAATTTTGGTTTCCCAAAAGGGGGGGAAAAACCAGGGGGAAATTTTACCTGATTTTTATTGGGGGGAAAAAAACTCCAAAACACTTCAAAATCCTAGGCCCCACCTTAAAACAAAAAATTTTCCAAAAATCGAAAGGGGGCCCCATCCGTCAGCGCGGGCCCCCCAAAAAAGGGGGGAAAAAAAAAAGGGTTTTGGGGGGAAAAAGGCGGGGTTTTTGGGGACGCCCCCCTGTTTTTTTTTCCCGGGGGAAACCCCCCCCAAAAAAACCACTATCACCCCTTGGCCCCCAATTTTCCCAAAAACCCCCCCCAAAAAAACCCCCAAAAATTCGGGCCCCGGCCAGTCAGGGGGGGGGGCCCCTTTTGCGGGGGAAAAAAAAAGGGGGTTTTCCCAAAGGGCCGGGAAAAACCACAGGGAAACCCCCCTTTTTTTTTTAACCCGGGCCCCCAAACCCCCCAAACCAGTATCCCCCCCCTGGGGCCCCCCCCCCAAAAACCAACCCCCCGGGAACACCCGAAAAGGGGGTTTTTTTCCGTCAGGCGGGGCGGGGGAAGTGGCGCAAAAAAAAAAAAATGGTTCCAAGGAAAAAAAACCAAAAGGGGGGAAAATTTCCGGGATTTTTACTAAGGATCAACAAACAAACACTATGAGGGTCCCGGGGGCCCATCCTTAACACAAAGACTAAAAAACCCCGGGGAAATCAGATGTCCGTCAGCGCTTGGCTCTGCAGTGGCAAAAAAATTTTTGGGTTCCAAGGAAAGGGCCCAGGGGGAAAAAAAAAACCGATTTTTAATCGGGATAAACCCCCAAAAAATACACAATCCCCCCCCTTTTGGCCCCCCAAAACCCTTTCCCCACAGACTGCACAGGGGGAAATAGGCATTTTTTGGGCGCATCCCCCCAACCGGGGGGCCCCAAAAAAAAAACGGGTGGGGGGGTTAAAAAGGCGGAAAAACTTGACGTTTTTTCCCTGTTTTTTCCCGGGGGGAAAAAAACCCCAAAAAAACCTTTTCTTTTTCCCTTTTAGGCCCCTTCCATACACACAGATTTGCCCCCCAAAAAATTTTGGGGCCCCCCGTGGCCCCCATGGCTCTGCAGTGGAAAAAAAAAAAAAAAGGGGTTCCAAGGCAGGGAAAACCCAAAGGGGGAAAAACTCCCAAAAATTTTTACCCATTTTTAAAACCCCCAAAAAAACACATCACACCCTGGCCCCATCCATAACAAAAAAACTGCACACCCAAAATTTTGGGGGGTTTTTCCCTTTTTTCATTTGATGGCCCTGCTTTGGCGAAAAAAAAAAAAAACAGGGTTTCCCAAAGGGGGGAAAAACCACACTGAACTACATTTTTTCCCCCCAGGATCACCCCCAAAAAAACCAATATCCCCCTAGGCCCCACCCTTTAATCACAGCCCCCCCTTTTTCCAAAAATTTCAGGCACCCGTCGGGCGGGGGGCCCTGCGGGGCCCCCAAAAAAAAAAATTTGGGGTTTCCAAAAAAAGGGAAACCCCCCGGGAAAAATTTCCCAAAAATTTTCCCCCCCAGGATAAACCCCCAAAAAAACCAAAAGTATCGTTTCCTGGGCCCCCTTTCCCTTTTACACACAGATGCCCCCCCCGAAAATCGGGGAAAATTTTAGCCCCATGGCTCTGCAAAAGTGGGGTAAAAAGGGGGTTTTTCCAAGGGGGGGAAAAACCCCACGGGGGAAACCCCCCCGGGGTTTTTCCCCCTCAGGAAAAACCCCCCCAAAAAACACTTAAACCCCCCGGGGGCCCCCATCCATACACACAGTTGCACACCCGAAATGGGGCCCCCGGTCCAGCGCATGGTTTTTGGGGCGGGGGGGCCAAAAAAATTTTTGTTTCCAAGGCAGGGAAAACCAGGGGGAAAACCCCAATTTTGTTTTTTTTTTTGGGGGCCCCCAAACCCCAAAAAACCCCAAAAAAACCCCCGGGGGCCCCCCAATTTTTTACAAAAAAAATTTGCACACTCGAAATCAGGCCCCTTTCCGTCAGCGCATGGCCCCGGGGGCGGCGCAAAAAAAAGGGGTTTTGGGGTTTTAAAAAAAAGGGGGGAATTTTTGGGAAAACCCCCCTTTTTTTTTCCCCCCCGGGACCCAATCCAAAATTTTTATCAATTTTACCCCCCCATTTTTTCAACTAAAATGCCACCCGAAATCAGGGGGGGCCCCCCCCGGGATGGCTCTGTTTTTGGCGCAAAAGGGGGTTTTCCCAAAGGCACGGCCACAAAAAAATTTGGGGGTTTTTTTCCAAAAGGATAAAATCCAAAACACTATAAAATTTTTTTTACCCCAATCCTACAAAAAGACTGAAACCCCCCCGAAAGGGGGCCCCTTTCCGTCGGTGCATCCCCCGGGCCAAAAGGGGGCGCAAAAACCCCGGGTTTTTCCAAAAAAAGGGGGAAAACCCCAAAACGGAACTAAAAAAAATTTTCCCCCGGGGGAAACCCAACCCAAAAAATTTTTTTCCCCCCCCGGGGGGCCCCAACCCCATCCCAAAAAAGGGACTGCCCCCCCCGGGGAAAAGGGGGGCGCCCGTCAGCGGGGGGCCCCCCTGCAGGGGGAAAAAAAAGGGGGTTTTCCCAAAAAAAACGGAAACCACAGGAATCCTGTTTTTTCCCCCCGGGAAAAAAACTCCAAACCCCAGTGGGGGCCTTCCCCAAGGGGCCCATCCTTTCACACAAAATGCAAAAAAAAATTCAGGGTTTCCTTTTACCCCCATGGTTTGCGGGGGCCCCCAAAAAAAAGGGGGTTTTTCAAGGGGGGGAAAAACCCCCGGAAAAACTCCCTTTTTTTTTTTACTCAGGAAAAAAATTCCCCAAAACCCCTATAACGCCCGGGGGGCCCATTTTTTAAAAAACAGACTGCCCCCCAAAAAATTGGGACCCCGTAAGCGCATGGCCTGCGGGGGAAAAAAAAATTTTTTTTTCCCCAAGGAAACGGAACCAGGGGGGAAAACCCCCCTGATTTTTACTGGGTTAAACTCCAAAAACACAAAAAACCCCCCCTAGGCCCCATCCATACAAAACAGACTCCCACACAAAAAAATTTTGGGGGGTCCGTCATTTTTTTTGGGCCACAGCGGCGAAAAAAAGGGGGGGGGGGGTTTTAAAAGGGGGGAAAACTTGACGGAAATCCCTTTTTTTTTAAAACCCGGGACCCAAAAATCCCAAAAACACTACCCCCTTCAAAACCCCCAATCCATAAACACAGATCCCCCCCCCGAAATCAGGGGGCCCGGGGGGGGCGGGGGGCTCTGCGGGCCCCAAATTTTAAAGGGGGTTTTCCAAAGGGGCAACCCCCCCAAAAACGGGAAAAAAAAACCCTGATTTTTACCCAGGATCAACTAAAAACACTATCACATCCTAGCCCCCAATCCTCAAAGAAAGCACACACCCGAAATCGGGTTTTTCGTTTTTGCATGGTCCTGCAGATGGCGCAAAAAAAAACATGGTTCCAAGGACAGGGGAACCACACGGAAACTACTTTTTTTCCCCCCGGGCCCCCAAAATCCAAAACACAAATCCCCCCCCTTTTGGCCCCCCTTCCTTACACGGGGGACGGAAAAATCGAAAGGGGGGCCCCCGTTCACCCCCGGGGGCCCCCTGCAGTGGAAAAAAAAAGGGGGTTTCCCCAAGGGGGGGAAAAACCCCACGGAAACCCCCTTTTTTTTTAAAACCCAGGTTTCTTTTTCCAAAAACCCAGTTCTTTTTGGGGGCCCCCCCCCTTACAAACGGGACTGCCCCCCCGGGGAAAATCAGGGATTTTTTTAGCGCAGGCTTGAAAAAAGGGGGCCCCAAAAAAAAAAAATTTGGGTTTCCCAAAGGGCCCCCGGAAAAACCCCCGGAAAACCCCCCTTTTTTTTACTCTTTTTTCAAACTAAACATTTTAAAACCCCCCCGGGGGAAAACCCAAAATTCCTTTCACACAGACTGCCCCCCCGGGGAAATCAGGGACCGTCAGCCCCATGGCTCTGCGGGGGCCCCAAAAAAAAAATGGGTTCCCCCAAAAAAAAGGAACCAACGGGAACTAGGGGGATTTTTTACTCAGGATCAATCCAAAACACTACCCCCCCCCCTTTTGGCCCCATCCTTTTACACACAGACTGCACGGGGGGAAATTTTGGGGGGGTTTTCCCCCCCAGCGCATGGCTCCACAGCGGTGCAAAAAACGGGTCTGCGGGGTAAAAGGGGGGAAATTTTAAACCGGAAACCCCCTTTTTTTTTTAAAACCAGGATCAACTCCAAAACACTTTTTTTTTAAGGCCCCCCCAAAAAAACACATGGATGCACACCCGAATCAGGGCCCGGGGGGGCGCCGGGGGTTTTGGGGGCAGTGGAAAAAAAAAAAATGGTCCCCAAGGCACGAACCAGGGGGGGAAACCCCCCCTTTTTTTTTTCCCGGGGGGATCAACCCCAAAAAACACTAAAACCCCCCCCCCCCCCCCAAATCCTTTAAAAAAGGGGCCCTCCCCCACCCAAAAATTTAAGGCATTTTTTCAGTGCATCCCCCTGTTTTTGGGGCGAAAAAAACAGGGTTCCAAAGGGGGAACCAGGGGGAAAAAATACTTTTTTTTTTTCCCCGGGGGCCCCCAAAACCCAAAAAAAACTATCCCCCCCCGGGGGCCCCCCAATCCAAAACAAACAGGGGGGAACAAAAAAAGGGGGGCGCCCGTCAGGTAGGGCCCTGCAAAGTGGAAAAAAAACCCATGGTTAAAAGACAGGGAAACCCCCCGGGAAAACCCCCTAAATTTTTCCCCGGAAAACCCCCCAAAAACCATTTATGAAACCCGGGGGCCCCCCATCCTACACACAGACTGCACCCCCAAATTTTGGGGGGGATCCGTCAGGGCAGGGGCTTAATTTTGGAAAAAAAAAGGGGGTTTTCCCAAAGGGCACGGAATTTAAAAAAAAAATACCTGTTTTTTTTTTTTTGGGGGAAAATTCAACTAAAAACCCCAACTACACGTTTTGGCCCCACCCCAAAAAAAGGGGGACTGCCACCCGAAAGGGGGGGTTTTTTTCGCGCTGGTTTTTGCAGTGGCACAAAAAGGGGGTTTTCCCAAGGCACGGAACCCCCCCGGGAAACCCCCCTTTTTTTTTCCCGGGGGGAATCCAACCAAAACACTTATCACCCCTTTTGGGGCCCCAACCCAAAAACCCAGGGGGACTGCACGGGGGAAATCGGGCCCCCTTTTCAGCTTTTGGCCCCCTGAAAGTGGCGCAAAAAAAAAAAAATTTTTGGTTCCAAGACACGGAAACCCCAGGGGGAAAACCCCCCTGTTTTTTACCCAGGAAAAACCCCCCCAAAACCCAAAGTTTTCGCATCCTACCCCCCCAATCCAAAACAACCCCCCTGAAACCCCAAAAAAATCGGGGGATCCGTCAGCGCATGGCTTACAGTGGCGAAAAAAAAAAAAAAGGGTTCCGGGGCGGGAAACCCAAAAAACGGAATCCCTGTTTTTTATTCGGGAAAAAAAATTTACAAAAACACTTTCCCCCCCCTGGGCCCCACCATACACACGGGGCCCCCCCCACCCCGAAATCGGGGTTTTCCGTCAGCGCTTGGCCTGCGGGGCCCCCAAAAAAGGGGGTTTTTCCAAGGGGGGGGGAAAAACCACAGGGGAAACTGGGGGTTTTTTACCAGGATCAACCCCCAAAACTCTATCCCCCCCCCGGGGGCCCCCCTTCCCAAAAACCACACAGATGAAACCCCCCAAATTTTCGGGGGGGGCCCGGGGGGGCGCATGGCTCCACAGGGGGGAAAAAAAACGGGTGGGGGTTTTAAAAAGGCCCCGGGGGGGGGGGGAACAAAAAGGAACTCCTGTTTTTTCCCAGGATCAAACCCCAAAAAAAAAAAACCCCCCCCGGGCCCCCTATCCAAAACACCCCAAAACCCCCCACCCCAAAAAAACCCGGGTTTTTCCGTCGGGCCGATGGCCCCCCCCGGGTGGAAAAAAAAAAAAAAAAGGTTTTTCCAAGGCACGGCCCAGGGGGAAAAACAAAGGGGTTTTTCCCCCATTTTTAAACCCCCAAAAACACATCACACCCGGGGGCCCCCAAAACCAAAAAAACCCAAGCTGACACCCGAAATAGGCGCCCCCGGGGGGCCCCCATGGCCCGGGCAGTGGTGAAAAAAAATTTTTTCCAAAAAGGCCGGGGAACCCCAAACGGAAAAAAGATTTTTACTCGGATAAACAAAAAAAACACTATCCTCCGGGGGGCCCCCTTCCTAACAAGACTGCTTTTTCCGGGGAAATTTTAAAGGCGCCCCTCGGGCGCCTTGGCTCTGCAGTGGCCCCAAAAAAGGGGGGTTTTTCCCAAAGGGGGGGGGAACCCCCCGGGGAAAACTACCTGATTTTTACTCAGGTTAAAACTCCAAACCTGTATCAATCCTGGGGGACCCATTTTTCCCCCACAAGATTTGCCCCCCGGGGGAAAAAAAGGGGGTCCGTCAGCGTTTGGGCCCCCAAAACGGGGGGAAAAAAAAAAAAACCTTTGGGTTTTCCCAAGGGCCCCGGGAAAAACCAGGGGGAAACCCCCGTTTTTTTTACCAAGGATAACTCCAAAAAAAACTATCACACCCGGGGGCCCCCTTTCCATACACACATTTTTGCAAAAAAAAAATCGGGTTTTTGTTTAGCGCTTTTGACTCAAAAAGGTGGCACAAAAAACTTGGTTCCAAGGGGGGGGAACCACACGGAACTAGGGGGTTTTTTCCCCCGGGGGAAAATAAATTTCCCCAAAACCCCACTATCCCCGCTAGGCCCCATCCATAACACGGGGACCCTGCACCCCAAAATCAGGCTTTTCCCCGTCAGCGTGGCCCTGCAGTGGAAAAAAAAAGGGGGTTTTTCCAAGGGGGGGAAAAACCCCGGGGGAACTCCCTTTTTTTTTTTAATCAGGATCAACAAAAAAACACTTCAACATCCTAGGCCCATCCATCCCAACCCCAGGACTGCACCCCGGGGAAAATCGGGGGGTTTTTTCAGCGCAGGGCTCTGAAAGGGGGGGAAAAAAAAAAAAAATTGGTTTTTCCAAGGCACGGAACCAGGGGGGGAAAAATACCTGATTTTTTATGGGGGAAAATCAACCCCCAAACCTTTTTTCACATCTAGGCCCCCCATTTAAAACCCCCGCCCTGCACACCCGAAGGGGGGTTTTTCCGGGGTCAGGGGGGGGCTCCATTTGGGGCGAAAAAAAAAATTTGGTTTTTCCAAGAAGGGAAACCCCAGGGGGGAACCCCTTTTTTTTTTTCCCCGGGGTTTAAAACCCCCAAAAAAACCCCCTTTTCCCCCCCTTTGGGGCCCCATCCATACACACAGGACTGAAAAACCCCAAAAAATCAGGGTTTTTTAAAAGCGCATAGGGGGACCTGCAGGGGAAAAAAAAATTTTGGGTTTTCCAAGGGGGGGAAAACCCTGGGGGGAACCCCCCCGGGGTTTTTTACTCAGGTCAACTTAAAAAACACTATGGGGGTTCCAAACCCCCCCCCCCATAAAAAAAGGGCCCCTGACCCCCAAAAAAATCGGGGGTTTTCCGGGGTCAGGGGAAATGGCCCGGGGGGGTGGAAAAAAAAAGGGGGTTTTCCAAAAGGGGGGGAAAAACCCCCGGGAAATTTCCCTGTTTTTCCCCCCGGGGGGAATCCAATCCAAAACACTATCACACCGGGCCCCCCATTTTTTCACACAGCCCTGCCCCCCGGGGAATTAATCGGGGGGGCCCCATCACCCCCATGGCTCGCGGGGGGCGAAAAAAAAAAAGGGTTCCAAGGCAGGAACCCAAGGAAAAACTACCAAAATTTTTTACCCAGGTCAACCCAAAAATTTCCCTTTTCTGGGCCCCCACCAAACAACAATGCCCCCCCAAAAATCGGGGTCCTTTTCAGGCCAGGGCCCTCGTGGTGAAAAACGGGGTTCCAAGGGAGGAACCCACGGAAAGCGGTTAAAATTCCCTGTAATTTAATTTTTCGATTCCCCCTTGAAAAATTAAAACATTGGGTCTTCCCCCTGCGGCTTGAGTTCCCATTCGTTTTCCAAGCTTAAGGCTTACAAGCCCCCCCCTAAATGTTTTATGCTCCCTTTCCCCCGGGCCCTTTTGCTAAACTCGTTTCCCTTGGCCCCAAAAGACCCTTTGGGACAACGAGCCATGAGGAGGAAGGGGGAAAGGGGTGGTGGTGTGTATTCACAGAGGCCCATCAAAGAAAAAATTACGGGAAAAGTAACCTGCATTTTTCTTGTGGACTTTGTGAATCCCCCAAAAACGGGGCTGGCAAGCTAAGTTTTGGTGGGGGTTTTGCAGGTTTTGACTTTTTCAAAATGCTTTGCCAAATCGGTGCTCTCGGCCTGGGGATTGTTGTAGTGCCCCCCGGAACGTAGGGTGGTCGAGACCAGTAGCGCTTTCATATGCTTGGGGAATCTTTCAGGAAACCCTGGAGGGGTACCCCTCTTGTAGAGCGTCCTGAGGCCCCGACGGTGGGGACATGCCGTGGTGTAAGCCATTTTGTGTTTTAAAAATCCCTCTGGAGTGGATTTAGGGGAACTATGACCCCCCAGATGGGGCCCCGGTCCCGTTAAAGGCTTTTTTGTTTTCTAATGGAAACTTTCCGGAATATTTAAAAGAGGAGGCCCCTTTTGACGTTTTAGGGATGGCTTTCTCTCGAGGTGGGGACTTGGGTTTTGGGGGAAAAGGGGGGTAGAATAAGTTTTGGTGGATCGTGGGAAGGTGCCTATTTCGGGGAAAAGGGGAAAAGATATCCGCCGAAGTTTTCCCTTTTTATGAGGAATTTAGGAAAAGGGGGTGGGAGCCAGGGGAGTTCTGAAGCTATTGGGGGATTGATTCCCCCGAAAAAAGTTTTTTTAAAGGTTTTAATAAATTTTAGGACTTGGGGGGCAAAAGGTTCAGGTAGTTAACAGTTAGTAACGGGAAGAAGACCCTTGTGGGGGGGCTCTATGTTGTTGGCTTATGTTAGCGTGCCCAAAAAGGAATTTTAAGTTTAGGAGAAAAACAAAAGGTCGTCCCAATCAGGGGGGTTTTTGTGCCCCCACGGCTGCGTGTAGCTTTAAGGGAAAGGATAGTTTGTTGAAAAGGGAAAAGGGGGGAAAATTTAGGAGGCCTTTTAAAGTTGTTGGATGGGGTTTTTAAAAATTTGGGTCAAGTGAAAAATTGGGAAAGGGTGCAAATTTGTGCATATAGTTATTTGTAGACTTTTCCTGGAGTTGTGTGTGCTTTTTAAAATTGTTAAAAATGTTCCACCCTTTTAGGTGGGGGGGAGGTTTTCTGGGTGTCTGATTTGGCCCCCGGTGTTTGTAGGAGATCGGGCGTTTTTTGTCACCCCGATAGAGTGATCGCCATTGTTTGTAAGATTTGAAACCATGGCTTTTGGCTACCAGGGGCCGCGATGACATGGGCTTGGGCCCTGATCTTCATCAGCATTCTCTGGAGAGTGGATTGGGGGGGGAAAGTGGGAAAAGACCCGGGGGCCGCTGGGAAAAATTCCCTGTGAGGTTTCCTTTTTCCTGCTTGGAGAGTAAAAACTCATTTGGTTTGCTTGGGGTGCAAAAAGACCCATGGTTGGGGGGGCCCACCTGGTGCAGAGGATCTAAAAAGCTTTTCTGGGAGGCCCCCCTGTGGTTTTCGTGGGGAGGCGGCTAGTTATTGCCCCCAAAATTTTTTCATGGGGCAAATTGATGGCAAATTGGGGTTTTCCCCTTTGGTTCACCATTTTCCAAAGTTTGGGGGTGAGGTCAGTAGGATTTGATTTTGGTTCCCCTTTTTCTTGTTCAAGAAAAAAGTCTGTAGATTGTTTGTTATTATTGGACCGTTTTGTGGGAAAAGGAGTTGAATCCCTTGGGGGGCTTTAAAATTTTGGAAGGGTTTTGGTAGTTTTTTGAGGGGGCTTGCTCCTTGAGTGTCCCCCTGTGATGGATCAAAAGGGTGGTTAGGTGGCCCCCCACCCCCTCGTTCTGGCTCTGTGGTTCCGGGAGGGAAGGGGGGGAACCTTTTTTGAAGGGCCTTCCCTTCTTAGATTGCGGGGAGGACTTCCACCACCTTAGGCTGGTGAGGGAGGGCGGAGGTGACTCTGGCCGTTTGGGGCGGGTTGTCTTTGGGGAGGTCAAAAATGGGCTAGAAGCCATGAGGTCTCATGCAGAAGTCTGGGTGTGGGATGTTTGCTGTAGTTGAGGCCATCAGGGGGGTTTGTAAGCGTTGGGCCTGATGTGCCCGATACCTTTGTGGACCCGAAAGGGGCCTGGATGTGTACTGGTTTGGGGGTGCTCCCCCGGGTAAAAATAAGGGTAGTTCGTGGTTCTGTGCCTTGGGAACCATGTTTTTGCATACTGCAGAGCCTTGCCCTGACGGACCCCTGTTGGGTGGGGCAGTCTGTGTGTAAAGGTGGGGGGGCCTAGGATGTGATTACAGGTTTGGAGTTGATCCTGGGTAAAAAATTAGGTAGTTCCGTGTGGTTCCGTGTCTGGAACCTATTTTTGTGCCACTGCAGAGCCAAAGCGCTGACGGACGCCTGATTTTTGGGTGTGCATCTGTGTTACGGATTGGGGCCTAGGATGTGATAGTGTTTTTTGGGGGTTGGATCCCCGGGTAAAAATCAGGTAGTTCCGGTGGTTCCGTGCCTTGGAAACCATATTTTTGTTTCCAATGCAGAGCCATGCGCTGACGGACGCTGATTTCGGGTGTGCAGTCTGTGTGTTGGAATGGGGCCTAGGATTTGAAAAGTTTTTTGGGGGTTGATCTGGGAAAAATCGGGAAATTCCGTTTTTGGTTCCGTGCCTTGGAACCATGTTTTTGCGCCACTGCAGGGCCTGCGCTGACGGGCGCCCGATTTCGGATGTGCAGTCCCGTGTGTATGGATGGGGCCTAGGATGTGATAGTGTTTTGGTTGGGGTCCCGGGTAAAAACATGTTGTTCCTGTGGTTCCGTGTCTTGGGAAACCATGTTTTTTGCGCCAAATGCAGGACCATGCACCCGACGGAATGCCTAATTTTGGGGTGTGCCAGTTTTGGGGTATGGATGGGGCCAGGAGTGATAGTGTTTTGGAGTTGATCCTGGGTAAAAAAACAGGTAGTTCTTTGTGGTTCCGTGCCTTGGAACCATGTTTTTGGCCATGCAGGAGCCATGCGCCACGGGGCGCCTGATTTTCGGTTGTTTCAAATTCGTGTGTTGTATGGGGCCCTAGGATGTGTTTGTGTTTTGGAGTTGATCCTGGGTAAAATCGGGAGTTCCGTCAAGTTCCGCCTCTTACCCAGACCCGTTTTTTTCGCAGCTGTGGAGCCATGCGCCGACGGACCCCTGATTTCGGGTGGGGCAGTCGTGTGTTGGATGGGGGCCTAGGTTGTGATAGCGGTTGGAGTTGATCCTGGTAAAAAAAACAGGTAGTTCTGTGGTTCCGTGCCTTGGAACCATATTTTTGTGCCACTGCGAGCCATGCAATGAGGGAAAGCCTGATTTCGGCTGTGCAGTCTTTTTGTGTATGGTGGGGCCTAGGACGTGTAGTGTTTTGTTTGTTGATCCTTTAGTTTTAAAAAACAGGGAGTTGTGTGGTTCCGTGTTGGAACCTTTTTTTTGCACCCTGCAAAGGCCAATGCGTGACGGAAGCCTGATTTCGGGTGTGCGTCATTGTGTAGCATGGGGCGTAGGATGTGATGTGTTTTGGAAAATTTATCCTGGATAAAAATCAGGGGAGTTCCTGTGGGTTCCCTGCCTTGGAACCTTTTTTTTGCCAATTTCAGGAGTCATGTGCTAAAAGGATTTTCCCCGTTTTTTGGGGTGCAGTCTGTGTGTATGGATGGGGGGCCTAGGACGTGATAGTGTTTTGGAGTTGATCCTGGGTAAAAATCAGGTAGTTCTATGTGGTTCCGTGCCTTGGAACCATGTTTTGCGCCACTGCAGAGCCAATGCGCCGACGGACGCCTGATTTCGGATGTGCAGTCTGTGTGTATGTTATGGGGCCTAGGATTGTATTGTGTTTTGGAGTTGATCCTGGGTAAAAATCAGGGGAGTTCCGTCAAGTTCCGCCTCTTACCCAGACCCGTTTTTGCGCAGCTGTGGAGCATGCCCCGACAGACCCCTGATTTCGGGTGTGCAGTCTGTGTTTTATGGTGGGGCCTAGGATGTGATAGCGGTTTGGAGTTGATCCTGGGTAAAAATCAGGTATAGTTCCGTGTGGTTCCTTTGCCTTGGAAACCATTTTTTTTGTGCCACTGCAGAGACATGCACTGACGGATGCCTGATTTCGGGTGTGCAGTCTGTGTGTATGGATGGGGCCTAGGACGTGATAGTGTTTTGTAGTTGATCCTGAGTAAAAATCAGGGAGTTCCGTGTGGTTCCGTGCCTTGGAACCATGTTTTTGCACCACTGCAAGGCCATGCGCTGACGGACGCCTGATTTCGGGTGTGCAGTCTTTGTGTATGGATGGGGCCTAGGATGTGATAGTGTTTTGGAGTTGATCCTGGATAAAAATCAGGTAGTTCCGTGTGGTTCCGTGCCTTGGAACCATATTTTTGTGCCACTGCAGATTCATGCGCTAACGGATCCCTGATTTCGGGTGTGCAGTCTGTGTGTATGGATGGGGCCTAGGATGTGATAGCGGTTTGGAGTTGATCCTGGGTAAAAATCAGGTAGTTCCGTGTGGTTCCGTGCCTTGGAACCATATTTTTGTGCCACTGCAGAGCCATGCACTGAGGGATGCCTGATTTCGGCTGTGCAGTCTGTGTGTATGGATGGGTCCTAGGACGTGATAGTGTTTTGTAGTTGATCCTGAGTAAAAATCAGGGAGTTCCGTGTGGTTCCGTGCCTTGGAACCATGTTTTTGCACCACTGCAAGGCCATGCGCTGACGGACGCCTGATTTCGGGTGTGCAGTCTTTGTGTATGGATGGGGCCTAGGATGTGATAGTGTTTTGGAGTTGATCCTGGATAAAAATCAGGTAGTTCCGTGTGGTTCCGTGCCTTGGAACCATATTTTTGTGCCACTGCAGAGTCATGCGCTAATGGATCCCTGATTTCGGGTGTGCAGTCTGTGTGTATGGATGGGGCCTAGGTTGTGATAGTGTTTTGGAGTTGATCCGGGGGTAAAAAATCAGGGAGTTCCGTGTGGTTCCGTGCCTTGGAACCATGTTTTTGCACCACTGCAAGGCCATGCGCTGACGGACGCCTGATTTCGGGTGTGCAGTCTTTGTGTATGGATGGGGCCTAGGATGTGATAGTGTTTTGGAGTTGATCCTGGATAAAAATCAGGTAGTTCCGTGTGGTTCCGTGCCTTGGAACCATATTTTTGCGCCACTGCAGAGCCATGCGCTGACGGACGCCTGATTTCGGGTGTGCAGTCTTTGTGTATGGATGGGGCCTAGGACGTGATAGTGTTTTGTAGTTGATCCTGAGTAAAAATCGGGGAGTTCCGTGTGGTTCCGTGCCTTGGAACCATATTTTTGTGCCACTGCAGAGCCATGCGCTGACGGACCCCTGATTTCGGGTGTGCAGTCTGTGTGTATGGATGGGGCCTAGGACGTGATAGTGTTTTGTAGTTGATCCTGAGTAAAAATCAGGGAGTTCCGTGTGGTTCCGTGCCTTGGAACCATGTTTTTGCGCCGCTGCCGAGCCATGCGCTGACGGACGCCTGTGTGAGGGTGTCCAGTCTGTGATACTGGATGTGGCCAAGGATGTGATAGAGTATTGGAGTTGATCCTGGGTAAAAATCAGGGAGTTCCGTGTGGTTCCATGCCTTGGAACCATGTTTTTGCGCCACTGTGGAGCCATGCGCTGATGTACCCGTGATTTTTGTTGTGCAATCTGTGGATTGAAATGGGCTCTATATATGATAGTGGATTTATCATGATCCAATGTAAAAATCATATGAAATCAGATGGTTCCGTGCGATGGAACCATGTTTTTGCGCCACTGCCGAGCCATGCGCTGGAGGATACGTGATTATTCTTGTGCAATAGTTGGCCATGAATGGGATTTGTGATTTGATGGTGATTTGGGAAAGATCCCATGTAAAAATCATATGAAATCAGGGAGTTCCGTCAAGTTCCGCCTTTTACTTTCTTCCCCCAACGGGCGCAGCAACCGGAGCCCCTTTGCTTTTCATGCTGGGCAAAGCACTTGGGAGACTGGAAGTGGTGGGGAGCCTGAGTCCGAGGGTGTGTGTGTGTGTGTGTGTCAAGCTTTGTGCCTCGCCAGCAGTCACCACACAAGGGACATAAGGGGGTGAGAGGTGGGCGCCTCCACAGCCAGACGCTGTAGGCGAAGAACCCCCCCCCCCCATGGCGGAAGCACTTTCATCCCTTTGCTGGCCTTTATTACACCCCTGCGTGCACGCACGCGCACACACACACACACACACACACACACACACACACACACACACCTCCCCTCCTAGAGCTGGAGGGGATTTGCTCCCAGGTGCCCGGCGGGGGGACCACCTGCCTACCCTTTGCTGGGGTGGTGGCGGCATGGAGGGCCTCACCTGGAATGAAGTGCTTCTGTGGGTTTCCCTCTTCCAGGGAGTAGGGGGATGCCTGGGGCTGGAAGGCCCAGCGAGACACATAGGGGGCAGCATCTCTGGAGATGGTGGCCTTCTGATGCACAGGGGGGAGCTGGGGGGGGGACATGAGAAGTGGGGAGGCACAGGAGTTGGAAAGGGAGCCCATCTCCCCGGGGGGTGGGGGTGGGGGTGAGAGGGGGGGAGGGTGCTGGAATCCCTGGAGTCCGGGGTGACCCTTCCCCCGCCCCCCCGTGGAAGGGCCTGCCACTCACTTGAGACCCAGGCTTGGTGTCTTCCTGGGCGGGGGGACGGCCCCCTCCAGCCACTTGCCAAGCCTGCCTCCGGCCAGCCTCCCTTGCCAGCTGCCGGGTAAACTCCTCCCTGGCTTCCCGGAGGATCTCGCTGTAGTTCCTGCCAAAGTGGTCCTGGGCTCGGGGGATGAATCCTGCCCCAGACGCACGAGAAGCCAAGTCAGAATGGCAGGGACACCCAGGATGGGGCTGGAGCAGGTAGCTGGGGTGGGTGTTGCACCAGGATGAACCCCAGCCTGCTCCTGGGGGGCGGGGGTCAGGGCAATGCCTAGCAGAGCCCACCTCTTTGCAGTTGGTCCTCCTTTTAAGATTCCTGGGTCCCTCCAGCCTCCCTTTCCACCCTCTGCCCCCCCTCCGTGTCTGATGAACGGGGGGGGGGGGCTGGGGGAATATGGGAAGTGGGGAGGCAAAAGTGGGCAGGTGGGCAGGGGCGCCGGAGGAGGCTCCTTCCTGCACAGGCTTCAGGGGCATCATATATATTACTCACCTACTTTCCACCTCAAAACAAGCCAGTCAGGAAGCCAGTCAGGAAGCATCTCTGGCCCTTCTCGCTGGCGCCCCCCCCCCCAAGAGGGAGCCTGCTTGCCCCAGAGGGCTCTGGCGCCCTGCCTCCCGTGCCACCAGGGAAGCCACAGCTGCGCCACGGCGGGTGGCCAGAGAAGGCAGAGGCTCTGGGGTGCGGCCCGGGGGCAACGAGGCTTGGGGCACCAGCGCGGGGGTCCCTCCATCGCAGTCTAAAAGCCTTCCTTCTCAACCTCCGCGGGCTTCCGAGGTGCTCAGCCCAGGCAAGGACGTGGGGGGTGGGGGGGGGGTGGAAAGTGCCGGCACACGGCTCGTGGTGCCCTTCCTCCGCGCCCCGCTCTCCTCTCCTCCTGAACATTAGCGGGAAGCTTTACAACAGGATCCGGTGCCACCTTCTGCCCGATGCCCCGCCTGCCAACGCTTCCTCCCAGACTGGCAGGATGTGGGAGGGAGGAGAGAAGGCCCGAGCACCCCATGAATCGGGGGGGGGGGGCTGGGGGGCTTATGAGAGAGGGGGCCACCTGCACAGAGAGCGCCTGGCATCCTCCCCAGCACCTCGGCCCTTCCCTCAGGACGTCAGCCTGGCCCCACCCCACCCCCATGACCAAGTGGCCTCCTCCCTCCGGACAGGCCGTGACTCTCATCGGGGTTTCAGCCTGGACTGTCCAGTACTGACCCAAGCCCCTACAATCATGGCCGCTCAAGGAGAACTCCTGGTTCAAAGCCGCCGTGGGCCCTGGAGGGAGGGCCCCTGCCTCGCCAGAAGTGGGTGGCTGGGTAGGGGAGAACAGCCACCAGTCCATCAGCCCCGAGGGCCGCCCCCCTGCCCCCCATTCCCCTGCGCGCTCACCTGTGTATCCTGGGACCGCCCTGGAGCCCAGGGGCGCGGGCGTTGCATCCAGCTCCTTGGGGCCCGGGAGGCGGCGATTGGGCTGCAGCAGCCGCCGGCCAGGGGGAGCCACCTCGGGGCTGGAGAGCAGCTGCCCCGTGAGCTTCCCGTAGGTCTGGCCCAGCGTGAACTTGTACCGGGGGCAGTGGCCCCCATACCTGCAGGGCAGCAATGGGAGAGTGTGGGCGAGAGGACAGCCGGGCGGGCAGGCTCCCCATCGTCTCTCTCGTCGGACAGTGGGGCACCGGAGCGAGGCGTTGTTGCCCTGGAAGAGCAGAACTCTGCAGGCGGGCTTTCCTCCTGACCCGGCCTTCAGAACCCGCACGGCTGCTGCTGCTGCTGCGCAAGATGTGAGAAGAGCCCTCCAGGACAGCTGCCAGGTAGGTCTCCTCAGCAGCTGGAGCCCGCAATGGCAACACAATCAAGAAAGACAAAAATTTAAGAAAAAGCGGGGGTTGGAGCCGGGGGACCAGTGGGTGCATCCACTGAAAAGAAAGGGCCCTCCTTCCTAACAGAAAGATGCTTTACTGGACTGGCTCTAGCCAAGCCTCCCTGCCTCCTTCCAGACCCCTTGGAGTCCCGGCGGTCACTTTTTGGAAGGCTGACAGTCGTCTTGTTTCCAGGCAACGCCCAGTGGGTCCTCCTGGCTCATTGGTCTCTTCCTTCCTTCCTTCCTTCCTTCCTTCCTTCCTTCCTTCCTTCCTTCCTTCCTTCCTTCCTTCCTTCCTTCCAAGGGGAAAGGTGCATCCGACACTTACCAGACCGTCAAAAATGTATTAAGAACATAAGAACAGCCTTGCTGGAAGAGGCCACAGCCCATCCACTCCAGCATTCGGTCTCTCATACAGTGGCTCACCATTTGCTTCTTCAGGGTATTCCCAAGCAAATTTGGGGGGGGGATGGGGGAGGGGAATTAATGTTTCAGAAATGCTCCGGGATCCTTTATTAGGAGCAGGGGGGAAAGGAAGAGCAAATCCCAGATGGTCTGGCTCCGAAGACCACAGGCTCCAGTCGGCAATCGCTGAATTTTGGAGGAGAGGACAAAATACGGTTGGAGACGGCTCGTCCCTATGGTTGCCCGAGGTCACGGCGCACCATCACACCCTCCCCCCGCCACGCCGCTGGTGGTGCTTAGGCGTCTACTGAGGCTCCCCGCGGATTTCCAAGGCTCCCCCCCTCCCAACGGCAGCTCAGCCTGGTCCCGGCGTCTTCGGCGGTGGCGGCGGCGCGAGGGCTCCGTGGGCCAAGGAGGGAGGAGCAAGGACACCGCGCGGGGGGGGGGCGCCTCTCCGCTGCTGCTCCTGGAGACACGAAGCCCAGGCGCAAATCCCTTTCCCGGGGCCTTTTTCAAACGGAGGCAGACCTGTCCGGTCGGGGGATCAGGCGAGGAGAGCGAGGCGAAGGGCCCGGCTCCAGGTCCTTCCGGGCCGCCCCTGGCTCCTCCACCCGGCGCTTCGGACAGCGGCGGCTGGGCTCCCTCGGCGGGCGCGGGCGTGCCTGTTGGGGCGAAGGGCAGGCAGGCATCGCGCCCCCCCCCCCCCCACCGCCCGCCCGCCTTTTCAGGCCCGCTCCGCAGCAGAAAGCCTCCCGCGATGGGACACACGCCAAAGCCCCGCAGTGCAGAAGACCCTGGGCTGGGTTGGAGGGGAGGGGGGTGGGGTGGGGTGTCCCGCGCTCTCTTCTGGCCCCCAGACAGGCGCGCACAGAGGTCGAGGGGGGGGGGAGCCTGCCCTGCCTGCCTGCCTTCGGCCCCTGAACGTACCCCGGGAGGTAATGCGGGTCGGGAGTCATCAGGATCGGGCTGATCTTGGGAGCAAAAGCGGTGGCCATGATGGTCCGGAGGCCTCCTTGGCAACGGAACTGGCCGGGCAGGCCCGGAGGGGAGCGCCCGAGGAGGAGCCTGCCTGCCCGTCCAGGGAAACATGATGAACACAAACGCCCGCCAGCCTGCCCCGCCCCCCTCCGCCCACAGGCACACTCGTCCTGGCCTGCAAAAAACACCCCCTTGCATTCCCCCCCCCCCCAATACACACACCTCAGCCTTTCCCTGCTTCGCAGGAAAACAGGTTCCCTTGCCCAACCCAGTCTTTCCTCCAGGGAGACCTGCATCCGCCGGCCTAGGATTTGCAGGATTCCTTTCAGGTGAGCTCCAAACCACTCTTCACTGTGTCTCCTTCTACTTCTTCCACATCTTTTCCTTCCTACCATCTCTCTCTCTCTCTCTCTCTCTCTCTCTCTCTCTCTCTCTCTCTCTCTCCTCACCAACTACTAGTAAATTCTCCCAGGCAGCCCTGCCTTTTCCTTTGCCCCTGTGAACAACGTCAAGGACCACCCAAAATGCTCCATCCTCCACAGCCCTGCTTAAACCTAGTAAAATACCAAGTTGTGGTTTCCTTAATCCACTGGACCGCCCCCATTTTTCTGGTAAATCTTGTCTACTGTGAAGACACTGTGAAAAATAAAATTTTAAAACTTTTGGACCGGTTCCGAAAGTCAACAATACGGCCCAATTGGTCCCCATACTGAGAAAGGCAAGCTGCTTTTCACCCCATTTAAAAAAACCCAGCCGTTCCCGAGATATGGGCAGAAAGCGAGCCCCCCCCCGTATTAACCCTTTTCTCTCCCTTCCCCCTCTCCTGCTCACCAAGCAGAACCCCAAAAGGACTGCAGCCAGGGACTCAGCCTGGGCAAAATAAGTCTTAGACTAATTTCTATATTCTCTACTCAGGCTGAAGGGGGGAGTGACTACCCATCTCACCCTTTGGGCCAAGAAACACCCTTAAAACATTGGTCCTCTTGCCTACCTCTGGCACCAACCAAAAATACAAAAGGCTTTTTCCTTCCTTCCACCTCTCTATTCTCTTCTCCTGTTTAACCTCCCCTCATCCCACTACCTGAGGTACCCTCTCCCTGACCCCCATCTCTCATCAAACTGGGGCTGAAGGAAGGCAAGGCACCAAGAAGAAAATGGCAACTTCGCAGGCTGGCAGAGGCATCTGGAAACCTCCATAATCACCAGGTATCTTCAACACGTATCCCAGTAGCTGCTCTTCAGAAAATCAGCATTCCTGTCTGCCAACCCAGATTGTCATCAAAGCCTGAGGACACCCTCCATTGTTTCATTCACACACCTGGAAAGGACTCTTATTCTCATGTTCCTAGTTTCTGTAAACACTCAAATACCCATATGTAATCCTGTAAGAACTCACATTCTTGTGCCTCCAAATTCTTGTATCTTTCCAAACACCTGTGTGTAATCCCAAAATGGCTTGTATCTTTGTGCACCCAAATCATTGTGTCTCCCGAATGCCTGTGTATGCAATCCCATCAGCCCTTCCTGCCCCCCCCCCCTTGGTCCTGATAATTGCTTTCTCTCACCCACTATTGATTTACTGATTCCCCTCAGTTTACCTATGTCCAGGAACAATGCCACACTTCCAAGCCCTATTATGTTACCCTGGCTGGACCCATTAGCATTTGCATAAGCCCTGGCTGCTACCAGGGACCACCCAGAACTGCCCCCAACCAACCCCCAATCCCTTCTGATTGGGTAATTTGAACTGCCCCTGATCAATCCTCTGGGCTGGCGCCACCCAGAGAGGGGAGGGGAGAGAAATCAATAAAAGTTTGGGATTTCCATGTGCTCACTGCTGAACGCCTCACTTCTGTCTTGAGTGATCCGTTCGCCTTACCATCTTTATTAGGCCTAATAAACTGGTAATATTGCCTGGATCTCTCTGTGTTGGATTTTTTTATTGGCTCTTGTGAAATCCAACAGCTTGCAGCAGGATTAGCTTGCTGTGGTCTCAACATTGGCGTCCCTGGGTGGGCAAAGGAAGGAGCTTATCTCCCTGAACTCTCCAGGGGCTGCCCCAAATTCTTTTTAGCCCCGTTTTTGGGAGCTGCCCTTCCTAGCAGCTGAAAGGCGAAACTGGGAGTTGTTCAGCCACCCCCTCTTGGCACCACCAGCCATTTGCTGGAGAGAGGGCAGTTGAACTTCACCTGGCAGATCCTTTTCCAGCTCCGAACGAGGGGTGAGAGACATCCTTTGTTAGGGTTTTTCCTTTTCAGCAGAACACACATCGCAGCATCGAGAAGGTCGAGGCTTGGAGCCTGGACTGGAAACAGAAGATTGGTAAGAGTATAGGACGCCCCTGACCCCCTTTAGGTGTGCCCCCAAGAGCTGGGTTGGACTCAGATTGGGGGGTAGAGGTTGCTGTAGGAGCAGGACTATCACACTGATAAGGCTTTTGTTCGTGCCACAAGCAGGAGCTGGGTTGGACTTAGGCTTGCTTGGGGAGAGCTCTGCTGGGCAGGCTCCTCACGAACGAAAGGGGGGGCGCGATCTCGAGAGAGAAGGGGGTTGACGAACCCCCGACAGACGAGCTGGACCCAAAAGCGTCCAGACGCTGCCGAGCAACTTCTCCCGGATCGATTGGGTTAACTGGTCAAGAAGGTCAGACCAGCGTAACCCGTGAATTGGCTTTTTCCAAAAGCTTGTAGTTAATTGGCTTGTTGTGAGTTTTTTGAAGTCTTGTTGTGAGTTTTTTGAAGTTAGCTGCGAGGATGGGTACCCCTTTTGTGTTTTTTGAGGTAAAGAGTTTGGTCCCCGTTTAGCTGTGAGAATGGGGAATGAACTTTCCACTGTTGGGAGTGCTAAGACTCCCCTTAAGAGCGCCCTGGACCACTTCTCTGCTGTGGTGGATCCAGAGACTGAAAAAAGAAAAAAGAAAAGAAAAAAATTAAAAAAAAAAGTAAAACGGACTAAGCTAGCAAAACTCTGCAGAGAAACACTGGCTTTTATACCACCTTGGCCAGGACCCTTCACGAAGGCCACGGGAGGGGATTTTTTTTTTTACAATCTGGGCAGAGAGGCAGGCATTTGCCGGCAAGGCGGCCTCAAAACCCCAGTTTGTCAAGGGTTGGGAAAAACTTGCATCCTCAGCACCACCAAATGCAAGCCCAACCACCTAACAGATCCTGTTTGGAGGGGGGGAAGACTTTCTCCATCTGACCCTCTCCTGTGCCAGCCACATGGCTGACTCATCACCAGCCGATCCCATCCCCATCATCTCTAGAAGGGGGTGCTAGTAGAGCACCAGCCTTCTTCATCCTCCTATCTCAGTCCCAAGGGAATTCAAATGCTAGCCCCCTTGGGGAGACTCACCTCTGTCTTTAGAATGACCAGACGGTCAGAATGCCAAAAGCCCCTCTTTTCAGGAAAACCCAGGCACCTTTCACGTGGGGACCCCCCACAGAACAATATTCCTCTGCCAGGTCCCTGGGGCTACTTATGTACATATACTAACCTCCTTGCCCATTGGGTCCATATTACTGAATCCAGGGGAGGCCTCCTTACAAGGAGGCTCTAGCAAAAGTTTGTGGACCTGGTTATTCTGAAAATACCCAACCCCAGATGCCAAGCACATTGGAGCTCGATTGATTTTCCTCTCCTACAGAGAAAAAATCATTCAGCTCAATCAAAAGGGAGGTGAGCCTTTTCACCTTTTTTCCCTCCCCCCCCCTCTTTTCCCCCCCCTTGCTTCTGCTACCTACCTATCTATCTTCTTTGTGGACCCTTGTGTGACAAACAGCTAGTGTAACATAAAATTTGTACAACTAAAGGTTCTGGGGATAGGGAAATTGGCTAAACGTGGTCGCCTATGGGAAACATCCGTGAAAACAAGAAATAGGATTGCTCTGTTTTCAATGCACCCTATGGAAATTTGTGTAGAGGAGAATTTGTTAAAACTAGTTTCATTTGGGGCAGATTAGGTTCCTTTGTGCAAGGTCCATTCTATCTATCTTTTATTTCTATCTATCTATCTATCTATCTATCTATCTTTCTACCCTTTTTATCTATCTATCTATCTATCTAATTATCTATCTGTCTGCTATATTTGATAAAAGTAAGGGAGGCACAATGCCTCCCTAACTGAGTTTTTCCTAGGTGTTGTTGAGATGTCAGGAGCTGCTTTATGTTTTTGTCTTTTTGAAGAAAAAAAGGGGGGGGGCACGTTACCTGCCTCCCGTTTGAGGGGGGCGTTGAATGAATGTCTTTCAATCTGGTCACGTGGGTCTTGCAATTTTCATGTGCTAATGTATGCTGTGATTCTCCCTTTTCCCTTATTTGGCTGTCATACCCCTCGTTTTGTTGTGGTGTGTGTGGTGAGGCGGAAGGGGTGTGCAGGGCAATGTGGATGGCCCTCCCCCTCCTCCTTTTCCTTCTCTTTTTTTCCCTCCCCGGGGGCAGGAGTGAGGGTGCCTCTGAGTTCGGCAGAGTGCCTCTTGTCTGAGCAGCAAGAATTGTATGTATATGTATTTGTGTGTGACCATGCGAGATGAGCCCTCTCTCACACTGTGTGCTGGATGGATTTGAGCTGCCATGGGTGGTAGGGGTGCCCCCCCCTTCCAGCCTGCAGTAATTCCAGGCTGGAATCTAAGCATTCCCCCTTGTTGTGTCCTGGTTGCCAGGTGTGTGTATTTACGTTTAGTGTTTTAAGTTTCCCTTCCACCACCAGCTGGAGGGAAAAAGCCTATTGCACAAAAAAAGGGAAGTCCCCCCCCACGGGTTGGGCTGGCTCTAGGGAGGCCAACCCTTTAGCTCCTCAATTTTAAAGATGGCTGGATTAATCCTGCCTGACATGGCCCTGAAAAAGGGCCCTAATTTTTTATTTGCCTTTTCCCTTCTAAGAAGAGAAGGCATGTGTTTTTTTCCCCGTCTACCCCCCCTTTTTGATGTTAAGGGTTTCACACCGGGGGGTGGGGACATTCTAGCTCAAATTGGAGAAGAAGGGGGTAGGTAAACCCCCCCCCTTCAGACACACTAAAAAAGGCCCAATTTGGGGTAAACTGGGGACCTCATGGCAACTGCTGGCCTGGTTCTTTGTTTCCCTTTTTGTTTTGGCCGTTGCTGGAATGAAAACCCTGCTTACATGGTGTGGTTTTTGGGTCCTCCTTCCCAGTGCCCAGTGTTCCCTCTTTCCCTGCTTTCTGGAACCCCCCCCTATATCTAGGTCCTTGCCATGTGGTGGGGTTACTCATGGCCGTCATCAGGCGACCTTCCCACTGACGCATGTGCCATGCCCCACTATTATATCCGAAAAGGGGGGAGCTGGATATGCCTGGGAACCTATCCCCCATCCTTAGGAGAGTAGGAGCCCTTAACCCTCCCCGAACAAAGAACCGCCCCTCTGTATCTTTTCAGGTTCTCTACAGTTGGCGGGAAGTGGGAGAATGGCTGGTGGGTAATCAAGGGTCTGGACAATTATCTTCGCAATATGCCCCCCTTTAGCAAAAAGGTTCCAGGGGGCTCATATTCTCGGGAACCTTTTTCACAATTGGCTGAGACAAATGCTTCCCGGGATGGCAAGCGGGAAATTTACAGAAATGCCCAGGGCCGGGGCTAAGTGGAATCTTTTGGAGTTTCCTTGTAATTTATTCAATGATGGTCACTTACCTCCAAATTAAAAGGTCCTCATTCGATTATTGGCCACCCGCCTACGAGGTTGGAGGGTCAAAACTTTGAAAACCAGTTGGCTCAAAATTGCCAAGGAAAACGGGACCAACGGCCCAAAAAGCCCCCGCCCATTGTGTCATTGAGCCACCCCACCGCCTGCCTGCTAGAACTGCCTCCACTCAGACCCCCGCATGGTCACCCCCTTTTGTGCCCAGCCGAAAAACCTGACCAGGGAACCAGCCCCTGCGTCCCTTTTTCCGGGGTCGGGAGGGGGTTCTTCTCCCCCCCCCTCTCTGCAGGTGTTACGACTGTCCCTCTTCAGGAGACCTCCAGTTGGTGGTGATGGAGGGGCCACAGCCCAGCTGCTTGAAAATGGGGGTGGAAGACAAATCCCGGTCCATTTTTTCCCCGGGGAACAAGCCCCCACCGGAGGAAGGGGGGCGTGCCAACAGTGGAGCCCTCCATTTAAGATCATTGGGGAGAGCAAGGAGGCCCCTTACCCAACCCTGATCCAATTGACTTTCTGCAGCCTTCTTGAATGAGGAACTCCTGCTGTTTTCCCACCTAACAGAGGAGTAAACCCCATCCCATTGGATTTTCCTTAGACCTTTCTTGGACTTTCTCTGGACTTTTCCCTGGACTCTGTTTCAAGCTTCACCCAGTTTCATCGACTGGACTGTCCTTCCATTTGTTCCCGCTTTGCTTGGACTTATTTTGGGACTCCCACCTTCACTACCAGCCCTGGTCTCAATTCGCCAATGCTCCCAGCGCCTGCCTGCCCGTTGCCAAGAACTCGGAGACTGCTCGCGACGCTTGCTAAAACCCTAGTCCTTTGGTGAGTGCGGGGTCTCTTTTCTCTCTTCTCTCTCTCCCCTCCCTCCCCCTCACGCACTCTCTTCTCTCCCCTAAACCCCTCCTCTTACGCACTTCAGAGAGCTTTGCTGAATAGTAAGCTTTTGATCCAGGAGGAATGTAGAGCCTCCAGCTGCAGGACGGCCTATCTGGATTTGAATTTGGTTAAAAAAACTTAACATTGTTTCACCCCTGAAACAGCTAACGGGAGTCCCATAAACACACTGAACGGGGTGCCATGTACTAAAAGTGTTTTTGTTTCCCCAAATCAGAGTAGAACCACAGGAATCAGTTCCCCAACGGGAGTTATCCAGGGAGTTCTCTGCCTCTATAGAAACAATGGGATTGTTATTTGGTTTTCCTATTGGCAAATTTTTTCCTAAGCAATGATACGCGTGCAGACTGAGGTTTATATTCGTTATTTAACCCTAAAAGGAAATGGAGGGCCTTCTTAGGAATGGCTGTCACATTGGATCTCTGACTTTGAAAAAAATTTGGCTAAAACCCTATTTTGGGGACTAAAACAGAGGGGTGAAAGGGTTGAGTCAAGTAAAGAGATGCGGGAAGGCATTCCAGAACCTAAAGATCAAGCTTATCAAAGCTCTGGCTTGAGGTATACCTGACCCGATGAAAGGGAGTGGTGGAGACCAGCAGCCTATGTGGCCAAAACAATGGACCAGAAGTCAGGGGCTGGACAGCGTGCCTAGATAACAACGGCAGCTGCAGACCCAAGTCGAGAGGCAAGTAAGCTGACTTTGGGGGCATCATGACTTTTATGCTCAATGCTGTTAACACAGTATTGGAGCAGAAGGGAGGGCCATGGATGTCGAATGCTAGAATTTGCCCAGTACCAGGCTGCCTTATGGACTATACAGGACTGCGGTTGGTAACATGTAATGTTTAAAACCCTGCACCTGCTCCTATGGGAGACATTAATTCAAACAGTGTGCTTCTAGCAAGACAAAATGCATTGAAACAATTGATTCAGAGTCACAAACCAGCCAGAATCCAGTGGAAAATGGTATAGATGTTAAAGTCTCACTTCCAAGTGGCTCAGGAAACTGATAACAGCTGGGTGGACTTGCCCCCATGCCTTGCCTCAGATAAGATACTTTTAGGAGTAAATGGCATGTGTAGCTCCTAATGGACAACCCTGTCCCATGGAAAATTTCCCCCCAACCCGCTGAGGCCGGAAAGGCACCCCCCCCCCCAGACCTTCTAATTAAAAAAAGGGGGCTGGACCTAGGATATATGGAGCAGACCCCCCTGGGGGTGATCCTGTGGACACCTCCAACCCGAAAAGGGGGGAATGTGAAGACACTGTGAAAATAAAAAATTTTAAAACTTTGGACCGGTTCGAAAGTCAACAATAGGCCCAATTGGTCCCCCTACTGGGGAAAGGAAACTGCTTTTCACCCCCTTTAAAAATAC
The DNA here is from genome assembly GCA_037367305.1 of Phrynocephalus vlangalii. NCBI lineage: Eukaryota > Metazoa > Chordata > Lepidosauria > Squamata > Agamidae > Phrynocephalus > Phrynocephalus vlangalii. The sequence continues at coordinate 80,962 of JAWVWN010001711.1, read as the reverse complement.
CCGCCGTTTCCCGAATATGGGCAGGGAAAACGAGCCCCCCCCGTTATTAACCCTTTCCTCTCCCTTCCCCTTCCTGCCTACCCAAGCAGAACCCCAAAAAAGGGCTGCGCCAGGGACTCAGCCTGGCAAAAATAAATCTTAGACTAATTTTTATATTCTCTACTCAGGCTGAAGGGGGGAGTGGACTACCCCTCTCCCCTTTGGGCCAAGAAACACCCTTAAAACTTTGGTTCCTCTTGCCCTACTCTGGCACAACCAAAAAAACAAAAGGCTTTTTCCTTCCTTCACCTCTCTATTCTCTTCTCCGTTTAACCTCCCTCATCCCCCTACCGGGTACCCTCTCCCCTGACCCCCCTCTTCTCAAAATGGGGTGAAGGAAGGCAAGACACCAAGAAGAAAATGGCAACTTGCCAGGTGGCAGAGGCATCTGGAAACCTCCATAAATCACCAGGTATCTTAACACGTATCCCAGTAGTGCTCTTCAGAAAATCAACATTCCTGTCTGCCAACCCGATTGTCATCAAAGCCCGAGGACACCCTCCTTTTTTTCATTCACACACCTGGAAAAGGATCTTATTTTTCCCTGTTCCTAGTTTCTGTAAACACTCAAATACCCACATGTAATCCCGTAAGAATCACATTCTTGTGCCTCCAAAAATTTTTGTTCTTTCCAAACACCTGTGTGTAATCCCAAAAATGGCTTGTATCTTTGTGCACCCAAATCATTGTGTCTCCCGAATGCCTGTGTATGCAATCCCATCAGCCCTTCCTGCCCCCCCCCTTTGGTCCTGATAATTCTTTTTTCTCACCCACTATTGATTTATGATTCCCCTCAGTTTACCCATGTCCCGGAACAATGCCCCACTTCCAAGACCCTATTATGTTACCTGGCTGGACCCCTTAGCATTTGCATAAGCCCTGGCTGCTACCAGGGCCACCCAGAAATGCCCCAAAAACCAACCCCAATCCTTTTGATTGGGTCATTTGAAACTGCCCCCGACCAATCCTCTGGGCTGGCGCCACCCAGGGGGGGAGGGGGGGGAAACAATAAAAGTTTGGGGTTTCCCTGTGCTCACTGCTGAATGCCTCACTTCTGTCTTGAGTGATCCGTTCGCCTTACCATCTTTATTAGGCCTAATAAAACTGGTAAATTGCCTGGATCTCTGTGTTGGATTTTTTTATTGGTTTGTGAAATCCAACGCTTGCGCAGGATTAGCTTGCGTGGGGTCTAACATTGGCGTCCCCGGGTGGGAAAGGAAGGGCTTATCTCCTGAACTCTCCAGGGGGTGCCCCCAAATTCTTTTTTTGCCCGTTTTTGGGAGCTGCCCTTCCTAGAGTGAAAGGCGAAATGGGAGTTTTTTCAGCACCCCCTCTTGGCGCCACAGCCATTTGCTGGAGAGAGGGCAGTTGAACTTACCTGGCAGATCCCTTTTCCGTTTTCTCCTGCCCCCCCCAGCTCTTTTGTGGGATTGGCAGGGCCACCACGCACTCACCACCACCTACCACCCACCACCACCGGCTTGGCTGGGCAAAGTTCCCAGGTTCCAGTGGTACCACTGAGCAACTTCTGCCTTGCACTTAGTCGGCTCCTTATTGCTTTTTTCATGTTAATCCTCACCAGGTTTTAACTATCTGTGAAGCTGTTGATGGTGGGTGTCTTTTGGTCTTTGCCTTGTGTTGTCCTATTACTTTTGTAATTACTTTTGTGTTGGTGTCATTCAGGTGAGGAAATGAAAACATTAAATTAACCTAAGCATCATCTGCAAGGCATCAGCAATTTAAGTTATGAACTGGAGTAGAGTTGGAATAAGTATTAATTATGTTCACTTATGGGTAGAGGGGGCGTGTGTGCTTTCCTTCCTGAAGGGCTTCTGCTTGTGTGTATTGTTATAATATTTATATTCAGAGGCGGCCACCCTTGCCCATAGCATGCTTCCTGGTCAAGAGGAGCCCTGGTCTTTTCTGCCCAAGCCCAGCACCTGAACAACTGCACCACACTGGGGGGGGGGGGGGGGCCCCCTTTGGAGTGGAGTCTTTACATGCCTGTTTTCATGCGTGGTGCACAGTGGCTTGAAATGTGGGGGTGATGTGGAAAACATGTAAGGTAACCTCGGTGAATAACCAGAGAGAGAGAGGAGAATGAGAGGGAGCCCTGTGGGACCCCTTCCCTGGCAGGTGAAGAGAGTTCTAACAATGCTCCTTAACGGTTGGAGTGGAGGGCAGGAAGGTGGCTGGTTGGTCTCCAGTCCCACCCGTGGCTAAGTGGCTTAGGTTAGTCCCGCGTGGGGGTGTGATTTATTTCCATTTGAAATAACCGCTTCAGTACAGGGTGGGCGGACAAGTGCACTTTGTGGGCCTTTGCTGGGCCATTGGTTCACTTTGAAGGGAGCAGCCCCCCCCCCCCGCATCCCACCAACCGCTTTGTTTCCCAATGGAAGCTGTGTTGGCCTCACCAGGTGAACTTTGCCTTGCGGCTGGGTTACAGGACGCCCTTGCCCACGCCCTCCCCTGGAGAGGGAGCCCAGTGCCCTGCTAGAAGGGCTGGGCCCCAGGGGAGTTTCCTTTCCTCTTTATGATCCCACTCTCCCCCCCACCCCTCCGCCTGCACCTGGAGTCTGGGAGTTCTCTCTGGGCTCTGGTTTCCGCTAGAGACATCCTCCCTTTGTCTGGTGGCGGCAGGGGAATTGGAGTGTTGCCCGCATCCTAGCCCCCTTGGGGGCTTCAGATGCGGGCTGTGCCGTGAGGGGAGGACAGGCTGCCCCCTGCCTGCAACTGCCATTTGGGGATGCCCTGGGTGTTAGTAGGGCAAAGAGGACGCCCCCAGCCCCCAGCCCCCCAGGTGCCATCTCTGGGTCCAAAGAATGACTGGCAAATGTACTGGACCGTCTGCCCGCGCCCAGCCCCCGTGGGTTGGGGGATATGGCACCGCCTGGTCATGCTGTGCTCTCCCTCCTCTCCCTGGGGGTGGGGGTGGGGGTGGGGGTGGGGGTGGAGGACCCTTGTAGGAAATCTGTAATGCTCTGCGGTGAGTGAGGTGGGGGCACCATTTACTCCTGAGAAGGGGCCGCTAGGAAGCCAGCCCAGCTAACAACCACATGGCAGGCAGCCCCTTTCTGCCCCCACCCCCACCCCGCCAAAGGGCTATCTGGGCCAGAGGGAGGTGCTTGCACCTCGTGGCCAGGATGATTGCGCCTCTGACACCACAAATGGTCCACCAAGTGTGACTCCGAAGAGGAGCTCTCAGAAAATGGACAGGCAACCTTAGCCTCCCCAGGAATTGGTGGGGGGGGGGTTAGTGCAAGCCTGAAGGGGAGTCTCCCCTGTGTTGCTCATATCAGCACAATAGATGGCCTGAGACTACTCTCTGGGGGTGGCTCCCCTTTATTGGTCGGGTGCTCCTGCCGGGGAGGTTTGGTGCCTTACCATGTCCTCCCCATGGCTTTTCAAGGGGTGGGGTAGGGGGCAGTCAAGTTCGCCGTTGTTCCCTCCTCAGGGCCAAGGATTGCCACCTCCTTCAGACCCAGACAGGGGTCTTTTGGGGAGAAAGGTGTGACAAAAAATATTTCACACAAATATAAAATAAATACACACTCCCCACCCTCTATCCCCACAGTACTTTGGGCTGGAGTGGCCAACTTTCTGCAACTGGTGGGGGCCGAATGCCCTGTGGACCTTTTCTTCAGCTGGCCTTCCACTGCTGCAGCGTAAGGGAGGGGCCTCTGAGCCTTTGGGGGCACCTTTCTGAGCCCCACCCACCCAAATCCCCTGGGGCTGGACGGAGTGGGTCGGTGGGGTGAGGACAAGGGGGAGGCGGACCCCAGCGGAGCCCCCTCAGATGAAGAGTCGCCGAGGGAGGGGGGCTTGGTGAGCAGGCTCGTCAAACCAGGCGTGCCCCTCTGGGGCGGCTGGGGAGAAGAGCAATTGTGTGTGTGTTTATGTGTGTGTTTGTAATTCCCCATTGGCCTGCTGCCCTAGATGCTTCACAGGGTGGGGTTGGCCTCTCTGGGAGGGTGGGTGTTGCTGCTCCTCCCACCCCACCGGATCCAATCTGAAGCGTGGAAAGGGAGTGACACAAAGGTGGATACAGCAATAGCCACTGGATGTGGACTAGCTTGCTTCTTGGCCTCCCCAGATGGAGGCCGGACAGCCCGGCCCTCATTCCTGGAGGTCACGCAGCGCTGGCTGTCCATACTGGAGCCAGCAGCTGATCCTGGGCAGATCAGGACCCCGGCACACGGCTGCAGAGCGGGCGGTGGCAGGTTGGCAGCCTCTCATTCCGGGGAGCACCAGGACTGGGCGGACGGTACTGCTTGAAAGGGGTCCTTTGGTTTCTCATCTCTGCAAGGGAATCGTGGAGAGCAGCTTCCCTGGGGTGAAAATTTCGGTACATGTTGTTGCCCCATGGTTTGAGACTGAAATGGGAGGTGTGGTGGCTGTCGATGTGGGCTGAGGTCACTCTTGGTGGGAGGGAAGGGGGAAAGTTATGCCCCTTTCTCCCTTTGAACCAAAGATTCTCACACCTCCCTTTTGCTGGGGCAGGGGCAGGGGGAATAGATGATTGCTTGGCCTTTTAAGAATCTGTTTCAGTGACCCAGGACTGCACCCCCATCCATTTCTTGGGGTGACACAGTGCTCTTCCTCTTCCGTGGACAGGGAGACGGAAGGACCAGGAGCTGGCGTCCCCCCAGGACCCGTCCAGCCTCTGGGCCAGCAAACTCCTGCCTCCGGGGACCAGGCCTTTCCGCAGCAGACGGACGTGTCCCCCCTCGGCCGCCTTGCCTCGCCCCAGCGTTCAGGACACCCCCACGCATCAACCCCTGTCTCCCAGGAACCAGGACCTCCAAGGGGGCAGGTCAAGCTCTTCGACACGCCCAGCAAGTCCGTGATCTCCTTGACTTTGACCTGCCGCCGCCCTCCCCATTTCCCGCCGGGAAACCATCACTCCGGAGCCAGCGTTGGAGGCCCAGGGTGGCTTATGGGAGGGCCCCCCTGGCCCGCGGTGCACTCGCTGCCCTCCTCCGGAGATGCCCGCCGTGGGAGTGCACAATCCCAGCCCAGAGCGACGGGCTCCTGGCCCTGGACTGGGCAGCGCCTGGAGGCCCACGGCTCCCCGCCAGCGAGGGATGGACTGCAGCCTGACCCTGAGCCACCCCGGCCCCCCCCCTTCAGCAAATGGCAGCTTCATCAGCACCACCGTGCAGGTGTCCAGCGGTGGGACTACCAACGGACTCCTCCTGAATAATAAGCAAAAAAGACACCAGCTGGGCCGGGGCTTTCGGAGGCTGAGGTGGAGTGCCCACACGGCGGAGGACTGCCCCCCGAGCACGCGAGCGCCGCCTGGCCCTGAGAGGCGGTGTTGGTGGTGGCGCACCAAAAACAGCGGGCAGTGGTGCAGCTGCTGTTGCTGCGTGATGGGCACAGAGGAGGTGGTGTCGAGCCCGCCTGCAGCCTGGGCCCTTTGCCTTCAGCTTGGCCTCCGTATTGCAGCGGCCAAACCGCCAGCACCCGCGGGTACCAGCAACCTCAGCAGGAGTCGGAGGGAGCCTCCGGTGTCGGAGCGGACCCCCCCGGCCAGCAAGGCCCTGGTCCAGGTGCAGGCGCTAGCCAAGCCTCATGTTGCCTGTAGCCCGTCCTGAAGGGCAGCTAGACGAACACTACTTGACCCACCGATTTGCCGAGGGAAGGGGGCCCCTGAACTGCCAGAGACCAACCCCCCTCACACAATACACCGACCTTCCTGCTACTCGCGGCCAATTGTGGGGGCAGAATCAAGCCTGCACATTGGAGCCCCCACGGGGCCCTGAGACCCTCCTGGAGGCTCGCTGCCAGGCAGGTGCCTGCCTTCCTTCCTGCGTAAGCATCCCAGCGCCCTGGCTGGGTGTTGAGACTGGGTGGGGGGAGGGGGAGGGGAGGGGAGGACCCCTCCCCCGCCCCCCCTGCCCTCCAGGCTGAAGTGCAATAACCTGGCTGCTTCTTGCTCGCACAAGGCACGGCCCCCCCCCAGTGCCCGGTTCGGGGATGGGGCCTCTCTCAGTTCTGGCTCGGAACCCAATCTCTCTTCCCTGCCCCCCCCCCTCCACTCCCCACGGGCCTTGGGGCAAGTGTCAGGTGGTTGCGCTGGAGAGATGGGCCCCCAGTGGGGCAGGGGGGTGGCCTTGCGCTTTCTGGGACAGAATGGAGAGGATGGAGGCTCGGAGGGCGGAGGAGGGCCTTGGGGAGGGGTGGGTCTACCCAGTGTGTGGCGGATGGGAAGGAGAGCGGCATGAAACGGAGGCGTGGCTAAGCGTTTTTTCTCCAAAGATAGGCGGGGTTAGTGAGTTCTTGGTATTCGTTATCGGAGAGAGAGGGTTGGCTGGGTGAGGTATTATGGGGCAGGGTGTGGGGCGGCCTGGGGGAGCCGGCATTACATTCCCCGACACCTCATCTTCCCCTTTGGCCACGGCGCAGTGCGGAGAGGGGACAGGGTTTCTCCGGGCTGTGCCTCTCAGCCCCCGTCCGTCCGTTCTGTCATTTCGTGCGTGCAGCTCCAGCCCTCCTGCCTAGGCTTTTCACTGCAGTGGTGGAGAGGCAGAATGACGTTTACATTACGAAAAGCAACTAATTTATTCAGCCTTATTTAAAAGTGTTGAAGAAATAAAACATGGACAGTTGTCATAACTTTCTACCCGTGCTGGACCTGGTTTTTGCTGCAGTCTCTGACAAAGGAACTAATGAATAGCAAATGCTGCCACCTTAAAATTCTACCACCCTTTGATCCACTAAGGCCCCCAGAACGCAAGAGGTGCTATGGAGTCCATGCCTCTGCTTCTCCTGGGCCCTAATTTCCTTAACTTAAATTTTCAGGGTCGTGCACCTTTTTAAAAAATACAAACACCCTGCCAAGGACAGGACTATTATGAATTGTCGCAAAGTTCCAAGACTGCAAAAATAATCTATTCTGGCCAAAAGACACCTGGCTTTACGTGCTTCACTCACTCTGGTTAGAAAAAATAAACTCCTTCGATCAAATATAATGTTGTTTATTCTATAATAGAAAAAGTATAAAATTCTCAAGATAATTTAAAAGGCAATAGAATCAAAAGCAAAAATGAAAACAATAGCTGCACGGTTTGGTAGCTTGTGTAAGAAGTACTGCTCCATGGGAAAATATAAAATTCTAAGGTAACTTTAATGCTGCTCCTATTGACTACAAACCCGTCTTCAGCTGGCAGACTTAAAAAGCCTCTAAAACAAAGACATATACCAAATTCTCTTTAGTCTCTCTCCCTCTCTTCAAAAGCAGGTTTCATTAGAAGCAATCTTCTCCCAATCTTCAGAGCCTTCCAGTGTTTATCGTAATGCACGATCTGCCATAGGCATTTTCTTCCACTCTCTCTGAATTCCCCAGGGTCCTGAGAACTGTGACTTAAGTCTCCATTAGCTCTGCTGTGGTCCTGCTGAGAATACCATCTGTGCCCGCGACTGGAAGAATCTTGAAAACAAAATAAAAAGCAAAGTTCTGCTTATATATCGCCCATATCACTTCAAGTAGTCTCTGATAGCTTGGAACCAGGCGTTTTGGCTTTTAGGTTAAGGGCAGAATCATTGAATGTGCCCTCTCGAATGATTGGCAGCCAGTGGAGCGATGCTTTTAGTAGGGGTTGTAATTGTAATGTGATTTCTGTAAACGCCCAGTCAGCAATCTGGTCCTGTTCTGGACCTGGTGTAGTTTCCTGAGACCTCCCATTTGGTAGCCCATATAGAGACATTACTGTAGTCCAGCCGGGAGTTCACTAGAGCATGTGTCATAGTGGAGAGCAGATATCCAAGAAACAGGTGTAATTGGTGTACTAGTTTTTAATTTTGCAACTCACTCCTTCCCACCAGTTGTGACGGGCATTATAGGCTCAAGGATGGAGTCCAGGAGCACCCCAAGCTAATGTACCTCTGTTTTAAATCGGGCGTAATCCCACTCCAGTATAGGTGCATCCCTATCCCTTCACTCTCCTTTTTTGACTGACCCTCTGTTTTGTCTGGGTTTCGTTTCAGTTTGTTCTTTCATTCATCAGTTTGTTTACCGAGTCTAAGCACTGATCCAAAGTTTGAAAATAGCGCTTCCGTGGAATACATCGGTTGACGATGAGGTAGAGTTTGGTGTAATCAGATACTGTGAACACTTCACCCAAAACTGCCGAATAACCCCACCCCCCCGGTTTCATATAGATGTTACATATCATAGGAGACAGAATCGAACCCGCGAGGTACCCCATAGGTTTATTGGCGTGGTGTTGCGCATGAATCCCATAATTACACTTTCATACATTCTCTCTGCAAGGAAGGACTGATAGCCACTCTAAGCGCTTGCCCACCAAGTCCATATCAGAGAAGAGAGATGAGTCAGGAGGATGCTTGTGGTTGATAATGTCAATAAGCTGCTGAGAGGTCACGTAAGACCAAAAGGGGACACAGATCCCCTCTCATTTCCCTGTGTAGGTCCATTCTACTAAGGCCACCAGTGCCTTCTCTGTCGCAAAACATAGGCCTAAAGCAAGGTTGAGCTGGATTATTTTATTACATTGAGAAACTTTGGAGCTTGTGAAGCCTAACCTGCTCTAATACATTACGCAGAAGTAGAATGTAGATACAGTCATTTATTGTTACAGTATTTTTGGATCTAAAGATGGACTTTTTAATCAACCGTTTTTATGATTGCTTCTTTCATGCCAATGCTGGAATATCTGCTCTGTTGAATAAGGATGCTTTCACTTACTCTTGCCTAACCAGTCAGCCAGACCCTCTCTGGCCAGCCTTTATGCGCCAAGGAGGGCAAGGGGTCCAACAGACATGTGGTGGCCCTCATCTCCCAAGACTCCTGTCCACTTCCTCAGGCTGTAGGAGCTGAAAACTCTATGCTGAATTCAGGGAAGGCATGGAGGTGCCACATTTGTTTTCTGAAGGCTCCTCAACATCCACATGTGGAGCAGGAGCAGACAATGACATTGTTTCTCCCTGTGATGGAATGTACGAACCTACTGGACATTTGGCCAGATGCAAGATGGAGTGTCTTTTGAAGCATTCCCATATTTCATAAACGTTTTGCTAGTATTCACGATCAAATAGCTCTCAGAGTGATGAAACAGTTTAAATCCAGGAGGAAGTGAAAGCAACAGATGTCCCCAACTCTCCATGGAGTCAAACACACTCCAGTTGCTTCCAAGGAACCGTGCTGAAGCAAGAGGAACCAGCTGCACTGGCAAGTCCAGCAGGTATTAGGGACTCAAGGGGGCTTGATCTCAACCCCTGGAGGCATTATGCCGTCATTATTAGGCATGTCCTGGGTGGTGGGGGTGTCGGTGGGGTTCCTTACCAGGGGAGAATCAAGCTGCAGCGCAGCCATGCGTTGGATGGGGCGAGATGGTCACTCTGATAGGCCAAAGAGGCACTATGAGGTTTCTCTTGAGCAGCTGCAGCTGCTTTGAAACTCACAACACAAAGGGCCAACCTTGACTCAAACAGGATCCTAGCGTCAGTTGTGCACAGCGTGGTCTTGCTGTTCCGCAGAGGTCAGTGGCGGACATACGGAGGGGGGAGGCGGACCTGGATGGGAACGAAAAGACAGGACCCCCTGCTCGCCTCTGGAAGAAAGAGGCAGGTGGCAACCAGGGGTCCAGTGGGTGCCATGTAAAAGCACTGAGAGAGAGAGAGAGGTTGGGAGGAGTGGTTCTTTTCCTCTGCCCTCTCCTTTGGCAGAGGGCCACTTGAGGGCTACCTTCCCCCGCGACCAGGGTCCTAATGCTGGTCTGCATTAGACTCAGAACCTACGACTCAAAGGCTTCAACCCAGTGCAGACTCTCCACGCTAGCAGCTTCTTCCTGGGTCACCCTTTTGGCTGGGACTTGCACTAGGTGGTCGGCCCCTGGTCTTTCCTTGGTGGTCATGGGTTGACGGAAGGAAGGAGGGTGGAAAAGAGCTTGGTAGCTGCTGGTCTCTTGTCCCTGCTGCTCGTCCTTGTGACACAAAACTGACCTGCTTTTAGAGATGGGCAAAGTGTTTTTTTTTTCCTGGCACCCCTGGGGAGGTACCCCTTGTAACAAGGAGAACCCCTGTAAGGACAGTCTGACAGCAAAAGGCAGTGAAGGTGGGCAAGAAGGGTGCTCCTAGAGGCCTCCTGTTGCAGGAAGGAAAAGCGATCGACACCTGAAGATTTCCTTTCAGGGACTGCGCCTTTTCCACCCTTGTACTTACCTGGTCACTGCAAGGCTTTGCGGTTATTTGTCCAGGGAGCTGAGCGGCCATGCTGAGGTGGCTGCCTTCTCACAGATATATTGGAAAGCCACTGTCTAGCACAATAATCAAAACTCAGACTCCAGGTGTTAATTTTTACACAATAGCCATTAATATTCATTGGATGGTTTGTTTCAGTTCTGGGGAGAAAGCAAAAATGTCATAATAGAAGACTTTCAAAGGAGTAGCCAATCAACATTGCTTAAGAAATAATTTATCATAAGAAAAGGCCAATGCTGGATCAAGACCAACGGGGCGATGCTAGTCCAGCTTCCAGTATCTAACAGTGGCCCTTCAAATGCTTTCTAGGGATGTACACGAGACTAGATATCTGTCTCCTGATACCACTCCCTGAATCTGCCCTTGATGTACCACGGTTTTAAGCCGGGAGATGACACATCTCCTCATCGGTTTCTAACCTGCGGTGGACTTTTGTGGCATCTGGGCAGATGCAACCACAACATTACTGTGGCAGGGAGTTCCACAGGAAATAACCCACACATGGGTAAAAACAATATTTTCTTTTGTTGTTCATACTCTTCCAGCGCCTCTAGTTTGAGTGCATGTCCCCCTTGTTTTGGTATTTTGGGATGAAGGAGAAGAGCTTCTTATCCTCTTTACTTTGCACTGCCTTATTTGTACGATCTCAATCATATCACCCCTCTGGCTCCTTTTTTTTCCAGACATAATGCAGCCCAAATGTTTTAGCTTTCCGCTCACTATGGGTAGGTTGCCACAACCACCAGATTCATTTGTCGCTACTCTTTTGCACCTTTTCCAGTTCCACTGTGACGATGTCTTCTTGATATGCAGCGACCAGAATTGTTACACAAACCCATTACTTCATTTTATTGCCCATTTCTAATGTTAAACTTTTTGTTGCTGTACTGCCAAGGCCATCGTTTATGTCAGGGCAGGGAGTAAATAACACCCCCCCCACACACACACACTAACCCAAACAGCTAGCAGATGAGATTCTAGGTTGCATATTGACCCAATGGCACGAGGTGGAGCCAGCACTGAGCTGGCCTGATTAGAAGGCCGTAGATAGATCTGCTGATGGGAGAAATTGGGGGTGTGGGTGGGGATGTATACATGGGAAAGAGATTAAAGACGTACCCCTTCATAGGAGAGTTCGTCAAACCCAAAACAAAGCCCGGCTGTATGTTTTCCTTAAGTCCAATCAAGCTCCGTAGGCCTGCAGAAAACTCTAACATCAAAAGGAGACAATGGAACATCACTTATCACACAACCACTGGTGCAGACACTTGCGAATAGTGCCAAACATCTGCCAAGACATCTTAATAGTGGCAAAGTCACTCTAGGGTGTTTTTTTCTTGCTTCTCCGAACGCGCTGCAGGAGAGCGGTGGGAGTTTGTACCGAGAAACAGTCTTGGCGCACAGTGAATTAAATCACTGGGGAATGGTTTGGATTACTCTTTCTTCCTCTCTTCTCTTCTCTCTCTGTGTCTCTCTCTCACACACACACACACACAAACACACACATCACAACACACAACACACAACAATGTTATTCATTAAAAACAACTAACAGTGGTTCTGTTTTCATTGTGCTCAGCAAAACATGTACACACTAACTGGCTCCTTTTCCGGCTTGCTGAACAAAAGGGAGGAGCCCGGCATTTCAGAAAGGATAACGTTAGTAGGTGAAACCTTAGAGGGCTCGGGGTTGCTATGAGGCCTGACCACACATCTCCTGCCTGTCAATAGGAAACCAGATGGGAAGGGTGACTTGTTAGGTTAGGTTGCAGTGCTGAATATCCTTGGGACAACTTGCCTTCCTTTTCTTCATCTCTCCAGTGCCCGTTGCGCCTGTGGCACGGAGTCGAGGACTGAGCACAGTCCCCGGGCTTTCGCGCTGTAATGTTCTTTACTCGGTGCCTTTCTTGGACATAAGATCCATTTCCTCTTGACAGCTTCCAGGGGCCTTTTCAGGATGACCAGGTTGGGAGGCCTTCCCTTCACAGTCTTTCTTGATCTCTGCCAGGTATTATGTCCAAGAGGCCCCACAGGCATTTCCACGGAAAGAGTCCCTCCCAAGGGGGGACAAGCAGCCTGGCAGGGGGTGGGGGTCAGTGGGGGGGGGGGGAGAATAAGAGAAGAAGGAAGGGATAAGGAATGAGAAGATGTCCTTGCTGCTGGAGCTTGTCTGCTCTAATACGAATCATAAGACTTGGAAGGGACTCGAGGGCCATCCAGTCCAACCCTGCATGCAGGAACCCCCATCATAGTACCTCCAGCCCAGAATGACCATCAGTCTTGCTTAAAAAACCCTCAAAGAAGGAGACACCACCACCCTCCTTTGGTGGGGCAGCGTCTTCCACTGGCCGAAAACGCTATTGTCAATTGAAGTTATTCAACATGTTTAAATGGAATCTCTTTTCCTGTAGTTTGAAACCACTGCCCGCTTCCTAGTTCTGAAGCCATGAAAACAAACCTGTTCCCTCTTCTATATGAAATTCTTTTCAAAATATTTAAACATAGCTTATTCATATCGCCCTCTCTGTCTTCTTTTTGAAAGGCTTACATTCCCAGTTCCCTAAGCTGTTCCTCATAAGACATTTCCTCAGGACCCTCAACCATCCTGGTCGACCTCCTCTGCACCCGCTCAAGGCTTGTCAAACATCATTTTTAATTGAGGCAGAACAGACTTGGACACTGGACTCTGGGGGGGGGGTGGGTCTGAACAGAGGAGATTAGAGTGTACTATTGAAAGCCTCACCGGGAATCCATGTGCCGCCGTTAGGGGGGTCGAGGGTTGATAAGACACGCACAAGGATCGAGGAGTCGGAGAAAAACATTTCTCATTTTGCTGCAGCAAACTCGGCGGCCCAGCCGAAATGCTGTCGGGAAATCTGGGGCAAGAACTCAAATTCATCCTAGTTTTTATAGCATAGGTTCCAAAACACCCCTTCTTTATCAGAAAAAAACAGTACACATCGGGGCGCTACAGACGCCCACAATAGGCAAGAAATTCAAAGAAAAACTGGCGTGTGCAGATTGTTATCACCCCCACTTGTCATCGCTTAACACCTACTTGAGAATGGATACATTCAGCGGACGCAATTCAATCTTAGTTCGTACAGCGCACTATTGTTCCGTACTGTGGCAGTTTGACGTGCGCTTTCCGGGAAGCGGCTGAGAGCGGACTGTTTACCACTGAATGGGGACAGCTTTTGAAAGTTAGTTTCTGTCATTCCGATAAGCGGAAATGACTGGATATCTTGGGGACAGGGGGCTCATTGTCGAACGACCTTCCCTAGAGACATTTGTTCATTGCCTGTATCATGTGTATCTCACAGGATAGGTGGAAAGCGGGAAGTGGGTAGGGGGAAACGTGTAGTGCTTTGCTCATCGGTTTTATCTGGGAAGGGGGCGAGGTGAATCAAGGGACAGTGAGGGCGTTTCAGAAGAATTAGAGAGCCTTGCCATTTTATCTTCAATGAGACTAAATAAAATGTTATTAGTGGATATAATTAATTGATTATGTCCCCTACAATCCCTCTCTCTGCAGGGAACTCTCATTCAGAGTCGTCCCTCGAAGGCCTCTTAATCTTGAAGGTCGGCATTCAACTTGGGACCAGTTACTTTTTTCCAACAATTCTTTGAAACAAGTTGGAGCTGCACGGAATCGCTATAAAAACAAGAATTACATATCAAAGCAAATAACAAAAGACATAAAAAGGAGTAATAAAGACTTGCTAATGTTTTCACCAGTCTTGGAATGAAATCATTTAACCACTGCCATTGAATGCCTTTCCATTCTTGGTTGGATATTAAAAGTTAACTGTTTAATTTCATGCAGTGGTGTCACTAACTTGCCCACGGGTGTCATCTTTAACAGCAGTTTGTTAATTAATTTACAACTTACTCCATTCTCAGGAAGCAGGGATAATCAAGAGTCGAGCCTGTTTACGCGTTTGATAACTAGCTGTTCTTAAATTGATCTGTCACCTATGCTATAGCAGTAAGCGCTGTAGTGTTGCGTGTGACCTGCCATAATCAGAACTGCCTGTAAATCGGATAATTCTATTAAGCATGTATATAGGGGTTTGTAAAGCCCAGGAGCCATCTTGAGCACATGTAGCTGCGGCCATAACAACAAACATCTCTGTGAGTCATTATATCCCCCTCATATTCAATCTGGGTTCTTGCATGAAACCTTGCAAATGGGGTGTCATCCCTTTCCTTCTTTTTAGAGGGCCATCTAGACTGGGGCTTGCCAGATATGCTGGTGTGGTCTGAATGGGAACAGAAAGAATGATGGTTTTATTGAAATGCCAACACACTTGACTGACCTTGACTGAGGCAAGTTATCGTAGCCCATATTTCCACAAGAACCCTCAATACATATTTAGTGGGGCTCTCCCATTAGTTCTGGTGATGCATGAGTACAAAAAATGGCAGCAAAGTGGGTTGAACTTTTTTTTGGTTGTGGAGAATAAGATGGTGAGTACCAGATGCCATTTTCCCAGGTTCCTATAGCAGGTAGATAGCCTATGGAATAGAACCATTTTGGGGGAAAAGGCAGGACACGACCCACTAAGGGAGATGTGATGGTCCATGTCATGTTTGAGACTGAGTCCTTGGAGCACACATTGCCAATTTTGGACATGTTGTCTATACAACTGTGTGAGAAAACTCCATGGCTTCCAAAGCCAGTCCTCGCCATAAATTAGTTCCTCCACAATCATAGCAGTTTGTGACCCCAATCAGTGGTATGATAGGGGCCATCTTAAAACAAATCTTTTGGCTGTTGCGGATATATATTCATAAGATTGTTGTCTTTAATTTCTCCACAAGAACTTTTCCACAGACCAGAATGCTTTTCTTTTCTCAATCCCTTATTTCTGTCAGTTTGATTGTCAAATATGTCAGCTGCGTCATTCCCAGGTCATTAATTCCAAAACATATACTTGGATTGCGGTGGCAGGTGATATTGGCCATTCACATGATCCTAACCCGTTTCCTCCTTTTCTCCTGAATTGCTTGAGAGATGAGGAAAACCGGGTGTCCTGCTGTGTAGGCACAACACACAACCCCGTCTGAAAACTGTTTATTTGAATACATCGGTGCCCTAACTTTCAGGGTTTTCCTGCCCTTGCCACATCTTGGGGGTAGCAAAATATTTATCAATGTCTCTATAGGTAGCTGCCCATGTTTTCGATTCCACAGCTTGTTCCAGGATTGGCTTAAGCATCACAGGCATTGAACAAAATACTGCTTGACCTGATGCTGTACTTTTAACACCACGTGGAATTTATGTAAAACAATCCACCACCTTGCAGGATTGACTCTCTTGGCTCTTTGGTTCTTGCATTCCTGCCAAAGGTGAATTATAAACTCACTGGAATTTCGCTTTATAACAAAGATAACCTCTCTGATTCACTTTCACATATATGATACATCTTGTTCCTGATTTAGACAAGTGTTCCAGTTGTTTCCACTTCCACTGGCTTTGTGTGTTGTAAGTTATGTGTTCATTTCTATTGCCTGGGCTCCTGCTATAATGCAGGGGTTGGTCATTCTCCTATACCCTCAGGACTGGACTAAAGCAAATTGCGAGTTAGAAGTATGGGGACTCACCATCGCGTTAGTCGAAGCATCTTAAAGGCACTTTCACTCCCTATATACCAGACCATAAGCACCAATAATATATATTATGAATTTTAGAGAATGACTTCACTTTCGGAAAGTTGACTCTGAAGCGTTCGAGGCCTTTAAGCGGTTTTGACAGTCGCGGAGCGTTTTTGACAGCCTTGGAACGTTCAGTGACAGCTTCAGAACGCCCCCGTTGACATGCTGACTGCGCTACCGGAGAACTGTTGCTGCGGCATTTCCTTTCAGGAAACAGCAGGACAAACTCCGTACGGCGTTAGGTAGAAAGAAAATGGGGACGCTTGTGAAACATTGTCTGAACTGGAAGTTGCCCTGTGTTGTTCAGCTACACTGAATCACCCGCCTCTTGTTGAGTTTCTCCCTCCTGCTTCTTGTAAGAAGGAACTCATTTGAAGGGTGGGAAATTCAAAAACTGAAGGAAAAGTCCGGCTTTTTGATGTTGTAAATCACTTTCCACATAGATATGCCAAGATTTTACATTTGCTTTTCTATGTCCGAAGCAAACCTTCTTGAAGACAAATTTCTAAGCTGTTCATCTGGGTTGGCGCGTATGTCGATTTCTTTTCCTAGTGACGATTGGGGCAGCTCTCTTCACGACGGGCCGGGTGATGAAGACAGGCTCTCACTTCGGCGACTTTGAAAGCTGTTGAGTGTTGATAGCAGCATCCACGTCAGGTCCCTTCCACTTAGGGTGCAGAGGCAGTTGATTCCAATCTTTGATCAGACGAATCTCCCGGTTCAAAGCGATTGGAGAGGGTCCTGTATGAGTGACATGGGTTACCGTCCAAGAGTCCATCTGTGTAAAGAAGAAGAAGACGTACAAGCATCTGAAGATTTTTTGCTTGTGTCAATGAAGCTACACTCTCTTGGACGCAAGCACATGAAATTGGATGGCCTGCCAATAAATAAAGCTCAAAGGGAGAAATGCCCAGTTTGACTTGAGGGGTAGTCCTGCTCCTAAAAAGGCAATGGGGAGCCATTTCACCCAACTTTCTTCCGTCTCTTGAGTTAGTTAGACAAATGGCCTTTATAGTCTGTTCATTCTCTCTACAGTCTGAACTTTTTAGGGCCGATATGCTGTATGCAATTTCCATTGACTGCAATGGCCCTAGCCAGTCATTGGATTACTTGATGAATGTAACTGGGACCGTTGTCCGAAGAAAGTGTGCCGGCGGGATCCCGTGCCTCGGGACTGGTGATCCTCAAGAGTAGAGAGGGGCATCAGGACTTAGGCAGTTTTCCCGTTTCCGTTCACGTTACTGCGTATCCGTTACTCTACGGGAAACGGGTTAACGGGAATCACTCCCCCAGAATTCGATGAAAGCTCGAATGCGACGATCATACGAACAATTTGGTTGATTTGTCGTGACTCGCGTTTAATTGCACGCGGCGATCGAGCATTGCAGCGGCAGGCAAGAAAAAAAGTTTTTTTAAAAGTTAAAAAAACCCAGATTCCCGGTCCAAAATGGCGACCGCAATATTTTTTTGAAATCCTTGCCCAAACCCCACCAAAGCACCCCGAATAAATGCGAAAGTATCCTATTTTAAATGCTTGTAATTTTTTACAGTAGCAGCAGTGGGTTTGTCTTGCCTAAATCGTCTGTTGATTTTATTTTATTTTTTCTTAATTTATTTTTTACACCTGCGCAACGGCTGGTGGCCATGGGACGGGACCATGCAAATTTTTGGAGCCATTCCTCCAATGCATGGAAAGGTTTTGACTGACACTTCTGGAGGTTCAGAGGATAAAAAGCCGACGGCAGTTCCAGTCCGTCAAGTCTGGGCTTGGATCTTGTGGAGGGTGGTTCAGGGCTGATTGCTGCGCTCAGTCTAGTTTTCGATTTCGCGGTCGGTGGTTCTCGGGATTCTGCTAGCAGGAGGGATTGAATTGATATTAATTCGAATCGAATAACATTAATAATTTCTTATTTTCACTAGTGGGGAATAGCAATCACAGTGTTTTTTCTCCTTTTTTGTTTTTCTCCATTTTTTGAGGAAGGGAAGTGTTCCGTCGTTTTTTATTTGACTTCAAGGGGGAGGGAAAGATTTGAGTGGGAAGCGGTTAGGGGAGGGGAGGTGCTGCTGGATTTATTTTGAAAATATATTATTTTATATTACCACTACCATACCATTTTTTTGTATCCCAATTTCCACCAGTTCATTTACTTGGCCAAGGTTCCTTTTACACCCTGCGCCTACAGCTTTTTTGCTGCTGTTGCGATTGGGGTTCTTGGGAAAGGGAATCCTGCAACCCCTATCCTACCCTTAGAGTAGAAGCTTATAGTTTTATTCCATTTATTTTCTATTTTACAGTTTATTAGCAGTTGCAAGCAACAGCCATAGGTCCTGTAGTACTACGTGCTTAGAAGGGGAGGTTGGAGGCTGTGGATTCAATTATTTTAAAAACTATTATACAGTACAGATGAGTAGTTAGCAGGACTTCTAGCCAAACAGATGCACTCAAATTTCTCAAACACATTTGTTTATAGGCAACAATGGCCTAGGGCACCTTACCTCGTATAGAACATTTTACAATTTCATTTTACTTAACATATAGATATTCTTTGATTTCTTTCACTTGTTCCAAACCTCAGTCAATTTTTTTGCAGTCAGGGCACTTCAATCAAACATTTGTTGAAGGCGCAGGCACCCAGCCTCCTCTATAGAACGTTTTCTTCAAATTATCCTTTGAAGAAGTTCATTCATTCTTAGTTAATGTGGCATTAATTGTGAAAGTTGGGTGTGCTGCAAGATTTTGCAAACCTTGTTCTATTAGCATGGTTTTTGTGCAGTTGTGATATAAAATCTTACATCTGTGAAGAAGTTTAAGGTACAGGTTTTCTAAATTACACTTGCCATGGGTGATTAATTTGTGAAACTTGTTTGCCAGGCATTGGCAAACCCTTGCTTATTACCTTGTTTGTTGTGCTAGCTGTTGTGAGTCCATCTCACTCATTAACCTTGACACCACAGTCTACATACACAATCCAATTTACAATATGGGAAGAAGTTACAGTTCTCTTTGTTACACTTGCTCTGTGTGGGCATAGAGAAACTTGAGTTGGGTGCCAGGATTGGCAAACACCTTGCTCCTCATAACCTTGTTTGTTGTGCTTGCTGTTGTGAGTCCTATCTCATCATTTACTTGCACCACAGTATAAATACACAATCCAATTACAACTGGCATGAAGTTACAGTTCTCTTTGTTATACTTGCCCGTGCGGGCATTGAAGAGACTTAGTTGGGTCAGGATTGGCAAACCCCTTGCTCCTATTATTTGTGTGTTGATGTGCTGTTGTGAGTCCTCCTTCTCACTCATTTACTTGCCACCTCAGTCTACATACCACAATCCAGATTAAACTGGGACGAAGTTACAGTTCCTCCTCCTTAATTTACACTTGCCTGTGTAGGGCATAGAGAGAGACTAGTTGGGTCTGCCAGGATTTGGCAAACCTTGCTCCATTACTTGTTTTGTTGAGCTGCTGTTGTGAGTCCCTCTCAATCATTTACTTGCCACCACAGTCTACATACACCAATCCAATGTCACCAACGGGAAAGAAAGTTACAGTCCTCTTTGTTATACTTGCCTGTGCAGGGCATTGAGAGACTTAGTGGGTGCCTGAGGATTGGCAAAACCCTAGCTCTATTTCCTTGTTTTGTGTGCTCTGCTGTTGTGAGTCACTCATTTACTTGCCCACAGTGCTTGGTGTTTTCTTTACTATCGACATTATACATTCCCTGGCCTGGGGCGACAAGAGTGAGAAAATATGAGGAGGGGTCGCACAGCTAGAGGGCAGGGAGAGGGACCCCTATAAGATAAATTAGGGGCACGTTCTGAGGAAGGGACAGGAGAGTAGTGCAGAAAGT
This sequence comes from Phrynocephalus vlangalii, assembly GCA_037367305.1. Classification (NCBI taxonomy): domain Eukaryota; kingdom Metazoa; phylum Chordata; class Lepidosauria; order Squamata; family Agamidae; genus Phrynocephalus; species Phrynocephalus vlangalii. The sequence continues at coordinate 61,192 of JAWVWN010001711.1, read as the reverse complement.
GATAATTGGTATGCAACTCCCTCCTCGAGTAGCAGGCCAGTGGCTCAGCTGCAATGTGCATCGTCTGTCACCGAGGGAAGCATGGTTGAGGCGTACCAAATCCAATCTTCGTTACCTGACAGCCCCTCCCTTGATCAGCAAGAAGACAAGGGCTTGATTCTGAAATGGCATCAGAATCAGAATCGGTGTGTCCTTGTATTCTAACTGACTGATGTATGAGGGACCTGTTGGCAGGGCAGACGTAAAAGTCAGGCTCAGCAGTGAGGAAGGAGCTGCTCTTTCCACCCAGCGTACCTCAGTGAGAGCAGTAGTACTAGTCTTACTTTCCCGGGCGGGCTGAGGCCACCAGCAACCACCAGCAGCGGCAGCCGGCAGGCAATAACAGAGGGGGCCGTTTTTTTTGTAAGCCTCGTGGGTGTCTCTGGGAGCATTTTGAGACAGCCCCCAAGACGCAAGGATGGCGGTGTGCAAGATATGCGGGGTGGTCTTGCGCAGGGGGAATGACCCCAAACACACTCTACTCAAGTGGGTTGCGCAGCCATTGATTGGAAGCAACCCTCCGGGATCTGCTGGAACCCTGTCAGGCCCTTGTCTGTTCAGGGAGAGAGAGGGGGAAGAAGGTTAGAGATAGAGAAAGAAAAACACCAGCTCCGCTAGTGAGTGTGGGAAAGAGGCAGGCACTCTGCAGGAAGTGGGGCTGATGGGTGGGACTTTTGTCTGCCTGCGAATTAGGGCAAAGCACAAGGAGACCACCACTCGAGTGGTGGGTGAAATGGTGGCCATGAACGGTTTGCCCCTCTCCGTTGTGTGAGTCATCAGGGGCTTCAGCACCTGTTGAAGCACGTGGCACCATGGTACGGAGACTCATCCCGGCGTAACCTTCAGCAGGCGGGTGCTTCCCTCCATTATGAGTATGTCAGGGACAGGACGTTGGGGCCTTGCTGTCAGGCGGCCAGAGGGAGGAAGATCCACTTTACTTCCGACCTATGGACGGTGGGCACCACGGATACCTCTCACTGACGGCTCATTGGTTTGGCAACCCAAGGAGGTCCTGGGAGCCCGGTAGCCCAGGATGAGCAGCTGCAGGGGAGGCACAAGGCAGCCACCCCAAGAGGGTATTAGGGTGGTGCTTCTCCAGGCACAAAGCATGGAGGACATACTCCACAGGGATCACATTGCTGCGTTTCAAGACGGGTGCAATAAGAGAGTGGGGATTTGGGGACAGAGGGGACAGGTCAATCGGTGGAGTCATGGTTACAGACGCGCGGCCGTAACATGACCAACGCGGTTCTCTGTGGGCAGGGTTCCAGGGCATCGTACGGGAGCAGCACACAACTGCATCTAGTGGTGAGGCGTGCATTGGACTGGGTGCACCAAAGGACCTCCGGGAGTGAGGGGACCTAGGGTGACCAGGGCCTTGAGACAAGTGCGGAAGGATCGTGGGGCCATTCAGTCGCAGTGTCTGTCAAGGCAGCCTGGATCATGCGTGAGAGGCAGGCGGAGAGGGAACCGACCGGAGCCAAGTCTGATCGGATTTGTGACCATCCGGTCGGAAACTCACCACGAAATGGTCAAGCTGTATGGTGAGAGCTGAAGGAAGTGTGTGAAAACATCATGTCAACCACCCCAGTCTGGCATGAGGGGAGGGAATTGGACCTTTTGGTGCTACCGAGTTGGCTCGCCATCTCCGTTGGCGGGTATCCTGCAGTATTTGAGGAGACAAACCCACGTCCTCAGCAGCTACAAGCCAGCACCCTGGGCCATGTTCTCCCACTGGTTATTGCCCTTGGCAACGCCGAGTGTAACCAGTATCCGGAAGAAAGGTAATCTTCTCCTAAGAGCAGGATTGGCAGACAGGCTGTTGACCGGCGTGGTACCCGCCTTGGCCCCACTCAGAAGGGAAAAGGTTAAGTTGTGTTTTTTTTGTACCAGATGGCCTGCTGTGATGCAACCCTCGCGTTCAAGGGTTCCCTGCACGGCCAGCTCTGTACGAACTGAAATCTGGAAGACGAGACTATGCAGTCAAGTCAGGGGCTGTATCCGATGAGGGACCAGGCGTTTCTTCAGAGGGCGGCACGGAAGCCAGAAGCGATGCTGAGGAGGAGTCCTCGCAAGGATCCACATCCATCTGTAATCCAGGGATCGCGTTCACCCAGAGAAAGGTTACGTTCCAGCAGCCAACTATACTGGCCTCTGGCCCTAGCATGGCAGTAGTTTCCTCCTCAGTGGAGGGCAACGGGAGGAAGAAGTAGCAGACCCCGCTCAGAACCATGGTGAAGGAGTACATGGCCGAGCCCTCCAACCCCTCAGCTCGGACATGCACTATGGGACAGAAAAGGCAGACTCTTGGCGCCGCTTCTTTCAACTCTGGCGTTTGACCCTCTTGTCTATCCCACCCACAGTGTCCAGAGTGACGCGTGTCTTCTACCACATGGGAGATGTCCTGAGGCCGCGACGCTGTCCCTGGACCCGGAGCAGAATAGACGGTGGAAAGGTTGACTTTCATCGCTTCAAACTTTCACTTGAAGGTGGGCTTACCCAACACCAAGAAACTAGTTGACTGCCTGTAACCTACCTAGCTGCCTGCAAATCCTCCATGCCGCCTGCTGGGCCTTGCCTGCCTACCCTTGGCCCCTACGAGCCTGCCTGCCTGCCGCCTGCCTGCCTGCCTAGGCCTTGTGACTAACTGCCGAACTACAGTTGTAATGCCTGCAAAACTGCCTGCTTGGAATGCTGCCTTGCCTTGCCACCTGTATTCTATCTCACAACCCACAATTGATGGGTTTTTAGTGGCCCTAATTTTTTTAGCCTCTGGCCGGTCTCAAACCAGGCCGGGCCCAATCAAAGTGTCTTTGGCAAAGGGTCTCAGTATTGGCCAATGTTCCGCCCTGGCCTGTCTCCAAACCAGGCAGGGGCCACTCAAATTGTCATTCGGAAAGGGTCAGTATGGGCCCATGTTTTTCCCCGTTGGCCTGGCTGGTCTGAGAGAGACCCTAATACCTGCCTTTCCTTGGTGCTTCACACCGTTCCCTGGGGTTTAGGCGCCAATCTGGCTAACAAAGTGGTTGAGGAAGCACTTTACAAAACCTACCTCAAAGACTTGAGTCATCTGGGGCAGCTTCCCCTCTTAAGCCTTAAGAAATAGACCCACCGTTCTCTGCTTCCACTCGTCTCCTTGGTTGCCAAACCCGGTCTTTTGGTGGTTAGGCGATAGATACTCCTAGCTGCAAGGTGGAAAAGGCCCTTGCCAACCGGCCTCCCTGTCAGACTCACAGTCCCGGCTTGAGCATCCCTTCAAGTTGCTTCTCATTAAACCCTCCTCCAGTCTGCCCTTCGGCCTTTCCCAGCCCCATTTTTGTGGGTCTGGGCTGGTCTGTAAACCATAAGAAGGGCTGTGGAAAGGGAAAGACAGGAGTCCGCTTCTAGGGGGGAAAGAGCAGGCTCTTGCTAAGGGAAGTGTTTTGCCGTTGTGTGGGAGTTTTGTCTCCCTCCGTACGCTAATTTCACTTGGCTGCAATGCATGTGAAGGGGGGACAAGGAAGCTCCGGGTTGGGTTTTGGTGGATACTCTGCCCTCTGAGAACACTGCCCTGTGTGAGTTGTAATTCACACAGACTAGCCCCTGCTCTCCGCATCTTTCCACTGGCTGCCGCTGGGCTCAAAAAGAAGGGAAACGTCTTGTTGGTGTGCGTATTCCTGTCAAAAGCCCCCTGTGTGGTTCTTGGTGCTGGCTGGGGGATCATTGGTGCACACTCAGTGAAAACTTTTATAATCATTTCTTCCTCTTCCCCGGAAAAAAGGCTCCCGGACAGAAAAGTTAGGGTTTTGCAATTTAGGTTGTGATTGATGATGATAATGTTTGGTTATGGGAACACTCTTATGACGGGTGGTGGTTGGCTTAGGGTTAGGGTTAAGGGGTTTTTTTAAGCTCGCTACTTGTCCTTGGGGTGCACCAACTGTTTCTCACTAAGAAGGGCTGGAGTGGAATGTATTTCGGTAGTACCAAATTTGCACAAAAATCGTTTGTTTTTAGAATTTGAGAGTTTCAGAAGGAAGTTCCAGGCTTGGTCTTGGATTGTGGAATGCTGTGTTCCAAAAGGGAGGAGGGAATGCCCGGGGGGGCGTTAGGAGCAGTCTCCGCACCCCGTGGGAAGAAGTCGGGGAAAAACTTGGTTGCTGTCCTTTTGCAAGCTGTGTGATCAAAAAACTCGACCTCTTTGCTCTGGTTTTCTCCCCGCCGGCCTGTTAGGCTCCCCCCCCGGTTAGAGGGGCTTCCGCCGTTCTCCTCCCCCCTAACAGATGGTCCGTTAGTCTTTAGTCAGCCTGTTTGCCCTTTCCTCAATTGCCATTTCAGCAACCAGGCTGGCCCGCTTTGGCGGAAAACCCTTTAAAACCAATGTACAGTTTTCATTTTTTCTCATAAAATTTGTTTGACACACTGTGCCTCACAGGGGAAGGGCATTGTGCATGTTTTTTGCTAGAAAAAAAGGTTTGGGGGGGCGTGATTAGGCAGAAATAGCGAAAAAACAACCCTTTGGGCTCTGCCTGGGACCCGGAGAATCTGCAGAGGAGTGCCGAGTGTGGGAGTGTTGTCAGTCGGACGCCCAAATTTGTCTCAGTGGGTTGCCATTTCCAAAAAATGTGGTCACAAAGAAGACAATTACTGCGTGCTGGTGGGCTCTGTACCGTTAAAAAGGACGTTTATCAGAAAGTTCAGGCTGGGTCTTAGAGTTGTGGGGAAATGTGATTCCTAAGAAAAGGGTTGCCCCTGGGAGCAATGCACTGGACTGTGGGTCTCATGAAGGGGGGGCAAGGAAGCTCACTCCGGTTGGTTCTTTGTGGATACTCTCTCTGACTCCACAGACAGTGGCCCGTGGTTCTAGGCTACTGTTTCCGTGGGGGCTTTAAAAAAATATGTTTTCATGAGAAGGGAAATGGGTGTGTGGCCCGCTGGGTTTAGGGGAAAGCGCACACAGTATGTAGGAAGCTCTGGTTGAAGTCCTTTTTTTCTGTTTGGGTTAAAGGGATCAGAGCAGACACCCTGTGGCTTTTGTTTTCCCTGGGCTGCCAACTGTGGCCACGAGAGGGATTTTCCTGGCTATCCTAGGCCATTCAGCAGTTGGGGGCAGGCTCTTCTGGCAATGTTCCCCCTGGGGCCCTGTGGCCCCAGGGGGTTGGCTATGGGCCTCTCAGCCACTCTTTCTCTTGGATGCAAAATGGGTCATAGAAAGGAAGAGAAGTTGTGTGCAGCAACATCAGTAGTTTTTTGGGACGTTCAGTTGGTTCTTGGATGGTGGTGGAGTTTTTTTGGTTTCTAGAGGGCCCTGGTAGTAGTTTGCAGGGAGTTTGTAATTCCAGAGACCTAGCTCTTTCCCTCCGCCCTCTTTACTGGGTGCCCCCTGTGGCTCATAAAAGAAGGGAAAAATGTACGGTGGTGGTGGTGGCACCCCCAAATTTATAATAGAACATTTTTCCAAAACTTCAAGGCTTGGTGTGGATTTGTAGGAGCTGGGATCACAAAAAAGCCCTGGTCGATGGTCGGGTTTGTGGCCAGCATTAAATTTACTCCAGTTGTGGCTCCCCATTTTTTCCCTGGGTTGAAGACACTGTGCCCATTAAAAGGGAAAGAGGAGTGGGTGCCAGCACTCCAGTAGTTTTCTTAAACAGTTCCAGGCTTGGTGTTGGAGGGGTAGGAGCGGGGATTCACAAGGGAAGGGCCCATGGTGTGGATTGTCCCCCAAAAGCATAAAATTTACTTGGTTTTGGGGCCCTCCCCCCTTTTTCCCTCTGGATGCAGACACTGTTCCCAAGGAAGGGAAGGGAGTTGGGTGCCAGCCCCCCATTAGTTTATTGCAAAGTTGCAGGCTTGGTCGGGAGTGTGGGGGAAAAAAAAACGGGGATTCAAAAAAAAGGGCGTGGTAGTAGATCCCGGGGGATTTTAGCAATTTCTCCCAGCAAAGTGGGGCTTGGGGGAAAAAAGATCAGTCAGAATGGGCTTGTTGTTTTTTGCGGCAGTGTGGTGCGCCAAATAAAGGTGATTGGCCCCTCCCCTGTCTTTCTCGGGCTGCAAGACGCGTGTTCCAGGGAAAAGGGGGGAAACCCGATTGAACAGCGTTCGTATACGTGGAAACCCCCAAGATTTGTAGAAGTGCATGCGGTGCCTCGCAGGCAGTGTGGGTGCCAGCCAGACTAAGGTGATTGGCCCCCTCGCAATAGTCCTCTGGGCTGAGACATGTGACCCAGGCCAGTGCCATTTAAATTCCTGTCTCCCATTCAGCCCCAAACCTTTTTATACTGGAGTGGCAAGGACCCTGCCGCCTTGGCTCTGTGTGTGGTTGCTTCATACTCGGTTTTTGGGGCCCTGCCCGGGTGGCCCCCTTACTCGGGCCCTTATGGAGCGTGAAAAGAGATAGTCCTCCCCCTTGTATAGCCGTGGGCTGGGCTGTGGGCTGTAAACTTAAGCCAGAGCACCCCGAGCCTATCCATTCCCTCCCAAAAATATTCTGGCTGTATACTAGCTAGGTAGTAGCTTAACCCCTCGGCTCCCAAAAAGTAAAGTTTTTTTTGACATGCAAAAAACAGGTTGCATTGGCTTTGGTTTATTGCTTTTCCTTTTAAATGTGTGTGACTTTGACTGGAATGTGAAGTGAAGGGAGAAGGCTTGTGGGTGGGGGGCCCAAATTTTAGAGGAGTGAGAGGGGTAGACCTCATTTAGATTTGGGGAGGAAGGAATGTCTGTTTCTCTGTGCTTGAGAGAGGTGGGGGGGGAGGGGATGGTTTCAAAAACCAAAAAACAAAAAAAAATACAAAAAAGGCAGCAGCAGACCAAGTAGGGTGGTGGGGTTCGGGGGGATCGCAGATTCGCGCACAGCGACCCGAGAAAAAAGAAATGAAATTTGTTTTGCCCCACTTTTTTGTTAGGGTGCACTTTTGGGCCCTTTTTGTGCGCAGAAGTCATCCCCAGGAGGTTTAAACTGTATTTCGTGCTCATTTGGGGCCGGCCCAAGCCTGCGCCCAACCGCCGCCAAAGCGCCCAAACCCGCCGCGGGTGGCCCGCCCGGCGCCCGACGCCAAAAGCCCGAACGCGGCTAGCCATCCCCTGGCCCCTGCCCCTTTCCGCGCCCCCAACCCCCCTGTTTCCCGCGCCACCGCCGGGCTGGCCTGCAAGCCCCAAGTTGGTTGGGCGTCAAAATGGTGAAATCGTGACAGAAAGGAAAGAAAAAAAAAAAGAAAAAAAAAAAGAACGACTAATTTTTGCGATTTTCCAAAACGGAGACGACCCGAAAAGGGAAACCCGGCCGAATAAAGACAACTCGGAAAAAATTTTTTTCCCAAATGTGCCCATCTCTACAAGAGAAACGAATAACCCCACTGGCCCCTTCAAATTTTGTTGGGAAAGCCTCTGGCACCCCGGGGAATGTGAACATAACAAAGCTTTAAACGTTAGTCCAATCGGGAGCTTGTTAAAATCACATGCATATCTCAAAGGGTCCCTTTTCCAAATTTATTGAATTCTGGAAAGGGGGCAAGGGTCCCGTCTGGTTATTCCTTTGGCATATGAAACACTGTGCGAAATATTCGAAGACCAGCTGCCCCCAAACTTGGCTTGTATAAAAGGGGTCAATGTTTATATGCCACTTCAGGACCTATGTGTGCTGTCATGATGATTTGGCCCCTTGAGGCTAGTCTCGGAACCCATAATTGCCCTTTGGGAGTTTTGTACCACCCTTTTGGGTCTGTCAAACTCTGCTCCTTGAAAATTTTTTTTTCAGCCACGAATACTAGGGGGTCTGGAGGCAGGTTTTATATTGAATAAAACTAAGCTGATTTCAGTGCACCCCGGGCTGCTGTTTGCAATGCGATTGCCCAAATGGTTCCGTGCTACAAGTCCCGAAATTTGTGACCATGGAATGAATAAAAAACCACCTTTTGGTTCCAAAAAGATCTAAAAGTGCAGCAAAACTTCAGGGGGGCGTACCGATGTGCTTAAGAAGTGGCAAAACTCGCTCCTTCCAGAGTGCCATGCGCATGAAGTGTAAGAAATGCTATTAGGTGTGTATATATTAAATTTTCCCTTCGCATTCCGTCCCGGGGTGAGAGCTATAATTCGCATTGAGCTGACGTTCCAGGGGGAAAATTGTTGGTTCCACCTTTGTTTCCCAAATTTCCCAAATATGGCTATCCTGCCGGTCTTTTTCCCTAAATTAAAACTGCTCCCATCACGAACCTGTTCTCACGGTGGTTGAGGGGTATCCAAAAGATCGGGGCCGTGGAATACATTTCCCCCATCTAATTTTTGGGTATACAATATGGGTGGCCGGTGGATATAATTGGGGGGGGTGGCCCGGGTTTTTAAAAGCCCTCTGTGTTTGGAAGGTAAGACCGGGCTCTTGAAATAATTTTTCCTTTTCTCAGGCAGTTTGGGCTAATTGGTACCTCTTTGGCATCTAAGGGGCAAAATTGCATGCTTGTGATACTTTTGTGTCCTGTCCGAAGGTGAATTATCTGCTTTCTTTAAGAGGCTGCCAGTGAAAATCCTCGCATGCAAAAAGGATGTCCTTTGCTCTGTTGGGTTAATGTTTCGAAAAATAAGCCAGGTTGCTGCCAGCTCTAATTTCTGCAAAAAAACCCCCTTTTTGCACTCCATTTTTCATCACGTAAAAAAATTAAAAGATTTTTTTGGGTTGGGGGGTCCCAGAGCTGGCCCTACAACCCTTTAATTCCCTTTGAAGCTTCTTTTTTTCCCGGCCCCCACGGAAATAACTCTCTTCCCTTTGTTGCCAAATTTGTAGGGCTCGCTAAAAGACTTAATTTGGAATCCAAATTCAAAAAAAGCCTGCTGCCAAAAAAGCCTCTGAGCTCTTTATTCTGGGCAGGAATCGAATATTGAATGTTCCTCTCAGCTCGAGTTGGCGCTTTGTTGGGGGAAATGTCAAACCCCTAATATCTATTTTTTCTGACAAATTTGAGCTTTCTTGGTCACCCTGTATCCTGCTGCTGCCAAATGATTTAGAAGATCGATTGTGAGTGCTCACAGCTTTTGGTTTCGTCCCGCAAATGTCCCTTCATAATTTCAGGATATTTGCAGGTTTTTTGGGGGGGAAAATTTGGGAAAAGGGCTGATTTCAGGGAAAACCCCCAAAAAATGTACTGGAATTCGAAACCCTGTGGCAACGGGTCAAATTTAATGTGTTTTGTAAAGTTTTGGGGGTCCTCCCCCTTGAAGGAAAAAATTTTTTTGCTGTTTGAGGCGTAGCCGGGGAAAAAAAATATGGGTCTTCAGATCTAAAAAATGTGAAAAAAGCCCCTTCTGGGGGTACCCCGCCGAACGTATAAGGGTTCGGCACTTTTGAGAAGAGTTGGTGGCCTCATTCACCAAACAGAAATTCCCGAATGGGCGAAAAGTCCCATAGGTTTTTCGAACGCGAGAGGGGAGTTTTTTCCCTTGTGATTGGAGGGGACAGAATTTCCCCTGATCTATCCGTCTTAGGTTTTTCCCAATCCTTCTGGGCAGTTTTTCCCAAAGGGGTATTGTGGGGTGAGATGGTTTCCCGAAATGGTGATTGACCAATATTTGGAGGATGTTCGGGGCATGCCGGGGGGGTATCTTTGCCACCTGGGTTAATTTTCCAGGAAAAACTTGGGCAGCTGTTTTTGGTTCCCCTTAACAACATTTAAGGCCATCTCTTTCTCAAAGGGTATTCTAGGCACATTCTCCCTGGACCTTGCTGTCAGTTTCAGATGAATCTCTCCCTTGGGGTAAGGTGATCTGCGCCCCCAGTTTGAACAGTAAATCACGTCCAGTTGAGGGATCGGGGAATTGGATTATGTAGGAAATTTTTGTTGGACACCTGTCCTCCCAATTGATTGCATGGTTGCATGGTAGGCACGCTGTGCCCTTTCCCCTGGCACTCCGCTAATCGAAAAAGGTCTTGTCTATTGGCTTTACAAACTGTGGAAACACGGGAAAGGTGGTCCTGTATCCCCAAAAAAAATTAAAGATTCGTTCCCGGTTTGGACTTTTCTAAGGGTCCCGAGAACCAAAAACCCCGTCCCCTTTTATTTCGGGCGTCTTCTTCCCGGCTCTTTTTTGGTACGGTTGGGTCCAAGCTGGAAACCCTTTCCTTCTGGGGTGCTGCTGAACTGAGCGACTGCGTGGCTTGACCCGCAGGGAAATGGCACCCCTTTTTTGATTAACCCGAGGGTTCTTGTTGTTGAAAGTTTAAAAGGGGAACGGGGCGCCGAATATTTTCAAGTGGGGTGGATGCAGGGGCGTCGTGGACTTGATTAAAGCCTCCACGTTTGATTTTCGGGGTTTCCCTTTGAAACGTTCTGCGCCAATGTCGGTCGGGCCCACAGGGGTGCAATTGATTTTTTTTTAATGGCCCCTCCCCCTATCCCTGGGGCATTAAATTGGTGGCTCGGGGCTTGATTGAGAGCAACCTTCTGGCTTGTTTTGGGTTTTGGGGCCTTTGTTCTACCCCTGTTATTAAATTTTTTTTTGTGCCAGCTGGAGCATCACTGTAAGGTTTGACATAAAATTGGCCGTTTTTGGATTCTCTTTCGTTGTAGAGCAGTTTGAGAAAAAAAAGGGCTTTTTCACAATTTTTCTCCATGCAGGGTTCAGGGTTAATCGGGGGGTAAAACTTTAAACGCTTGATATAATTGTTTAAAAAGGCCCCAGGGGATTACCCTGTTTAGGGACCGTCATTAATTTGGGACATATTTATTTTTTTGCCAGCAGCCCTAATGCCCTGAAGGAATCGCGGCGTGGAAATTTTCAGGCAGTGCGCCCTGCATCTGATTTTTGTCCCAATGGGTGCGGGTTGTTGGGCGGCTGCTTTGCTTGGGAGGGGTGTCTCCGGGTTGCTTAAAGGGACTTCTAGCCTCCTGATAATCTTGGTTTTCTGATAAATCCCCCCTTTCACTAAATTTGGACATCTTCAAGGTGGCATTATCGTTGAAGTATAGACATAGTTCATAATTTTTTTGGGTCTTTTCCAAGTTGGAAGAGTTTTTTTTCCAGTTTAAAATCGCTTGAGGAAAAAGGAATGTTGCATTGTTATGTGGGGGGGGCCCTTGTTGTTTTGGGGCAGAGGGTCATATACTCCCCTGGGGGGCAGATTTTCCCTTTTCCCTTTTTTTTTCCTATTTTTAAAAAAATTCCTCATTTTCCCCTTGTTTTGCATCATATTCCCCTTAGGAGATATCTCTGTCTTTTCGCCCCAATTTCGCTCTCCTGCTCCCTTTCTAATGCAAGTTTCCCATTCCATCACTGGATCTCTGTATTTCTTAATTAATTCGGCCACTCTTTGATGGACAGCTTCCCCCCATTCTTCATTTCCTTTTTTCCTATGACAAAAATTTCCCTCTTCACTCTCCTTTTTTTTTTTCTCATCCTCATCTCTCTTAGGGGCCCCTTTCCCGTTTTCTTGCTCATTTTGGGAAATTTACTTGTTGGCCCTTGGTTGGGGAAAAGTTTTTTGGGAAAGGGGTGTCACCATCTTTGGAGGAGAAGCGGGTGCTGGGAACTGACGGAGGTTTGGTTATTGGGGGGGGGGGACTATGGAATTTCCTCGGGGGGATGGCCGCCCAGATAAGGAGGTGGTGGGAAAAAAGAATCATAATTTCGGGACGGCTTTCTAAAAACCGCCTTCCCCTTTTTCTTCAAATTTTAAAACAGCAATTTGGCTTGAGGTGGCAACTCTCTACATTATTGAATCCCTGAAGGATTTCTTCACGTTTCCTTACCCAACTTTTATGTAGGAAATATGTTGGGGCCCGTTTTTAAGAATTTTTAACCTCAGTTGCTGATGATGCTTTTATTAAAAGTCCCTGGGGTGGCCAAATTACTGCATGATAGGCCATTCAATTTGACATAAAATCTCCATCCTTTTCTCTCTTTTCTTGATTCCAAAAATCGTAGTTTTTGACGGCCGCATGCCAATTTTTAAAAAGGGGGCACTCAAGTGGAGTTGAGGGCTTACTGGTTGGGGGCCTGATTTTGGTTATTTTAAATTTTAAACTATGTTTATATTTCTCCCCACTGCATGGAACCGTCTAAATCTTACACAATTTTTCACACACACCACTCTGATACTGGGGGACAACCCGGTACGGTCGCCCCTAATCAGGAAACTGCATTTGCCCGCTTCCACTCGGTCAAAAAGGACGCTAAGCCTCGACCTTACGCACTCACAGAAATTTACTGGGTCAGTGGCCACTAAAATCACCCACATTCAAACCGCCTCCCCACCTAGTCTGGGTCCCCCTACTAGTAAAAAACCCTTTTTTTTCCCCCTAGTTATTTTGGGCAGCCCGGGTCCCCCTTCCCGGGTGCATTACCAAACAAATTTGTTTGCTTCACAAGGGATGTTAGGACACATACCCCTGCCCTTTCCTCCCCCACAACACTTAACCCTCGTTTTCCCTTACCCTTTTCACACTTCAGAGGCTCACCCCCGAATTTTCCCCTCGGGGCCAGTTCGTTATCTTACCAAATTTTTCCCCCCCCAGACGTTCCCCAGTTGGCCCGAGTTTTTCTCCCGAGGGAAAGCCGTCTCCGCCACCACGTTTTTGAACGAAGAAAACCCTTTTAAGTGGAAAGGTGTGCACCCGGGTTTGTCGCCACCATTGGCTGTTCGGATTTGCCTGGGTTGACCCTGCCCCAATAAAGGGGGGGAACCCGGATGAGCCCCAGAAAGAAAGCCTCAACCGGGAATCCTGTGCGCCGTTCGGGGGGGTCCCAGGTTGAAAAGACATGCCAAGGGGTCGAGGGTCGGAGAAAAAATTTTTTATTTTTCTGCAGCAAAAAGGGGCCAGCCGAAAAGCTGTTTGGAAATTCTGGGGGCAAAAGAACTCAAATTCATACATAGTTTTTATAGCAAAGGTTCCCCAACCCCCTTCTTTATCAAAAAAAAACAGGACACATCCGGGCCTACAGAACACCCACAATAGGCAAAAGAAATTCAAGAAATGGCGTGTGGGATTGTTTTTCACCCCATTGTCATCGTTTAACACCTACTTGAGAAAGGGATACATTCGTGGACGCAATTAATCTTGTTCTTCAGCGGCCCTGAGTCTCAGTAAAGCAGGCGTTTGAGTGCCCCTTTCGGGGAAACGTGAGAGGGCTTTTTTACCATGAATGGGGACGCTTTTGAAGTTAGTTTCTGTCAAATTCCCATAGCGGAAAGAATGGATATCTTGGGGAAAAGGGGGCTCATTGTTTTGTCGCCCCTTTCCTGAGATAACATTTGTTCATTGCCTGTATCTGTTTATCTCACAGGACAGATGGGGAAAACGGGGGGGAAATGGGAAGGGGGGAATGTGTGTGCTTTTGCTCAACGGTTTTTGGGGAAGGGGGCTGAGGTGAATCAAGGGACAGTGAGGGCTTTATAGAGAAATAGAGAGCCTGCCATTTTATCTACAATTGACGACTAATATAAAAATGAAATATTGGATATACTAATTGATTATGTCCCCTACACCAGTGTTTTTCAACCACTGTTCCGCGGCACACTAGTGTGCGCGAGATGTTGCCTGGTGTGCCGTTGGAAAAATTGAAAAATTCGAAAGATTAAAAAAAAATGTCGAATTTTGGCATTGCCCCCATTTTCCACTACATATCTGTGTGAGATGAGCTTTTCAAGCATGATTGCTATAAAAACTAAATACAGAGAGAGTCTGAGAACTGTTGTCTTTCCTCGATTCCAGCCAGAATATCAGCTTTGTGTTCAGCCAAACAGGCCAAGTTGCGCACTGAATAAAGTATTTTATAATTTTTCATATTTCTCTTTACTTACTATTTCATAATAAAGTAATTATAAAATACTTTATTTGTGTTTATTTGATTCCTATTCAAGAGAATTACTTTATATATAGTCAATATAGGCACAGAGTTAAATTTTTTAACATTTTCTAATGGTGGTGTGCCTCGTGATTTTTTTTCATGAAACAAGTGTGCCTTTGCCCAAAAAAGGTTGAAAAACACTGCCCTACACTATCACTTCCCTTATTCTAGACATGATGCTTCTGTTGATGCAACCAAGAATCGCATTGGCTTTCTTGGCCGCCGCATCACACTGCTGACTCGTGTTCAGTCTGAGGTCCACCCAGACTCCCAGATCCCTTTCACAGGTACTATTTTCCAGCCAGGTGTCTCCCATCCTACATTCTTGTGGGTTCTCATCACCTGGCCCAGGGGCAACCCTTGTTTCCTCCCCTGTGTTTCTGCCCGGTCAGTGGGGCAAACGCCTGTGCGACTGGCGGGAAAAGGATCCCCCCCCTCGGGGTCCGGGGCTGATTCAGCCGTGGGGCCACAACATGAGGCCAGGAAGGGCTGCCCAGCTTGGGACTGCACCGACCTGCCCTCTCCCAAAAAGAAAAACTACTGCGACCACCGGACGCACAGGGATGGACAGACAGGCTTTTTAATTTGACCACCTTTTAATCCTGATGCCTCTCCCCCAGCTACTTTTTAAGTCTGGTGGGAAACACCAGGTTTTGGTGGGCACAGAGTCAGCTCTGAAAGGGAGGGGGCTTTTGTACACCATCAAAAAGGAGGCGCACTCCAGTGGAGGGTGGTCTGCCCTACAAGGGGCCATGTGGCCACCTGATTTCTCAGCCACCTGTATCCTCCCACTTCAGCCACTGTTGTGAGCAGGACTCTGTGTGTGTTTCAAGGGGCGGATCTTGAGACGGCACAGCCGAGTGACCTGCTCCCCCCCCCACAAACACACATGGGGGGGTCCCTCCCACAAATGGATCACAGTGAGGGCCCACTCCCCTCTCAGCCGTTCTGCAGCCAGGCTGAGGGTACAAGCCTCTGTGTCCCAACCATCATGGCGGGGTCTCCGGAAGCAAAGCAAAAGCAAAGCGTGCTGCTTTCCTACCTCCCCATAGCACCCAACGTGGTCTCTCCCTGGGCCATTGGCAATTAAACCAGCAGGCTAAGCCTTGGCCCACCCCACCCCCCCACCCCCCCAGGCCTACTCCCGCGAGCTGGGTCCTCAATTCACAGACCTTGGAAGGACGGAAGGACATCTCACCCTGGAGCTAGCTCCCCAAGCCGGTCAGGATCCAACTTAGGTCCACTGCGCCACGAGGCTCTTAATCTTTTTTTTGGGGGGGGGGGTGTTTCATGCTGGGCCTTCCATGCCGCTTGCTCAAGGCCCACAGGTGCTGCTGACCCTTCTCCTGGGAGGCACGGTGGGCAATCGAGCTGGCCTTTGGCTCCTCAGCCACTTGCCCAACTCCCTGGATTTGCCAGCCGCCCTTCTGCCAGCGGGCCAAGAGCGTTCTCTTCCAGCAAGCTTTCCCTCCATGAATGGCCACGACCAGAGGAGGGCAAATCACGTTAGGCTACCCTGGGGTTTGCCGGCTGACATCAAGGCACCCTTCTTAGCCTCCAAGACCGGAATCTGGCTGCAAGGAAGAGCTGCTTTTGGGGAGTGATGGACCTACCCCTCTGCTGGCAGGATCTGGCCCGGTGCAACTCCTCTTCCGTTCGGTTCTTCTCCTCCTGCAGGACAGCCAGCTGCCCTTTGCCAAACGGAGCTCCCTTTCCAGTCCCTGGAGCCGCTCCTGCGTGCTGTTTCCGGCTGTCCGGCACTCCTGAAGGGTCAGCCGGGTGGAGCCAAGCTCTGCCCAGGCCTCATCCAGCTGGCCCTCCTTGCTGCTGATGGTCTTTGCCAGGGCCCTCCACTCGGCTGAGTGGCCCTCGGAGGCCTGCTGGAGCTGCCGCGAGACCTGCCAGTCTGCAGAGAAGGAGCAAGAACCAACTGAGAAAAGGCAGGCATGAGGGGGGGGCAAATATACCCCCTCCCCTCAGGACCCGGGTGCTCATGGAGGATCATGAGGAGCAGCGACTTGGCAGCCTGGCCAAACCCTGAGTCGGCCTGTCCTCCCCACCCCCCACCCCCCTAGCTCAGCACTGGCTGGCTCTGTTCCCTCTCCCCCCACACACACTTCAGCCACACAGGACTTATGCCCCTGCCCTCCCCAGGGATGAGGTTGGGGGAACTCTCGCAGGGAAAGGAAGCAGGCAGTCCGTCCCCCCATACCCCCCCCCCAGTCCTTGGGACTTTTGGAAGTGGGCTGGGCTTTTCCACCTGTCCTTTGACAGAGCTGCTGCCCAGCATCCCAGCCCACGGGGACATTCTGTAACCTCCCCCCTCCCTCCGGTACAAGCAGCCCACATGGGGGGGGGGGCTGCACACACCCTGCCCTCCTGGGCTTCCCCCCTCCCTCCAAGGGTGGGGAGGACCAGGTATGAGCAGGAGGCACCCTGCAGCCACTCACGGCGGATCCCGACTCCGATGGTGCCAGCAAGGAGGAGGGCCAGGGCCAGGGGCCAGGGCCAAGGCCCAATCCTGCAATGGAAGGGTGCGCGGGGGTTGTTAGTTGGGCAGGGGGCTGATAGGGAAAGGAGCCAAGCCCTGCGAGGGGGAGGGGAACTGGCTGGGGCCAGGAAGGGTTCGCTTGGAATACAGAGCTATAGAAGGCACTTCTGCAAAGGGTGCGACCTGGAGACCTTATTATCTCCAGGTCGAGTGTGAATGGGGTTCCCTGCCAGCTGTCCTTCCCCCCCCCACACACCACGCTTCCACACCGCCTGGTATCAAACTCTTCTCCTTTGGGATTTCCGTTTCCCCTGATTTCCCCCAAATGCGGTGGTCCCACAGGAGCTGAGCAGACCACGCGGGTCAGGAAGGAACGGAGCATTCCCGAGCCACTGGGGGCGATGGAGGGGAAGCCGGTCAAGACCGGGCTCAGGAAACCTAAGTTCAAATCCCTCCCCCCACCGCCCTCCCCTGCACCTCCTAGGACCCAGGGCTCAAGCGCAGGGCACTCTGGCGGGGGTTTGGACGGCAGGGCCGCCCAGGCGTCCGGGGTCCCGTGGGCGGGATGCGGAGCGCTTCTCCCTGGGGGTGGGGCAGCTGGGGTGGGGTGGGGTGGCCGGGTGGGGCTTCCAGGTCCACGAGGGTGGGGTGGGGTGGCAGAAGCGGGAGAGGGGGGGGCGCTCACCTGCCGCGCCCCCGGAGCCGCCTTGCGCGGCCGTCTCCGCCTCCTTCTGCTCCTCCGGGTCTTGGCGGGGCGGCGGGGGTCCCCTTCCTCGGACGTTCTGGTAGGTGAGCTCCGCGCCGCCGCCCTCCTCCAGGGCACCGGGCTCTGCAAGAAGAGGGGGCCAGGCGCCGGTCAGCGGGGGTACCGGGGGAACGGGGGGCCAGGGCCGGCGAGGGGGGTCGTTACCTGCCGGGGGGCTCCTCTTCTTCGCCTCCGGGGGGCTCCGCACGAAGCGCAGGTCGGCAGACATCCTGGCCTTGCGCGGACCCCCCTCGGAGCCGGCAGGACACCGCCTGGCGCTCTGTTGGGGAGGGAAAGGAGAAGTGGAGCCGCCCGAGCGTCTCCCCGCGCCCCCGGGAAAGCCCCCGCCGAGAGTGACTCGTCTCTTGGGCGCGGACGCGGAAAAAGGGAAGTGTGTTTCCCAAAACCGCTGCCCCTGTTCCCGGGGGCCAAAACAGGGGCTCCCCTTCCTCCTCGCCCAGCTCCTTAAGAACGTAAGAACAGCCTTGCTGGAAGAGGCAGGACAGCCCATCCAGTCCAGCATTCTGTCTCACGCAGCGGCTCACCCTTTGCTTCAGGGTATTCCCCAAAAGATGTCTTCACCTGCGGAAGAGCCTCCCTCTTTCTGGGCCCAAGCATAAAAGGGCTAGCATCAGCCTTTAAAGCCCAAAACACGGCGGACCGACATCTTAAAAACGAACTCCTTCCTGAAAAGTCGCTGAAAGACGGAGCCCATCTGCAGACCTCCTGCCCTCTGCTCCATCACTGGCAGAAGTTTCAGAGGCAGCGGCAATAGCCCTGGTCTTCACAGTGAGGGTGGTTGTGTGTCATGTGGCTTCTCGCCTAATAAATTACCCCCCAAAGTTCCTGGGCAGCTAGTCCCCAGTGGTCACCACCAGATCCAAGTCACCAAATAAAGATCTGATGCCAGAGAGTTCAATTTTACAAGGTTTATTGATCAATAAAGCAAGCAGGCAGAGAAACATAACCTCCAACAGCAAAGGTCCTGTCTCTACCCCGACTGGAGGGAGAACAGGGTTTTTATTATCTTTGTACAATGGGGAGAACACACACACAACAAGACAAAAACTGTAAAATTCCAAGGTGCAAGACAAACGATACAACCTACCAGAGGTTCAGCTGATGAGTTACATTATTGACAATTTGTTATACAGATGAGCTATATTGCCAAACATACCGTGGAACAATGGGTGTCTCAGTTTGGGTGGAGGGCTTAGACAGAGGGAAGAAAGACTTTTTACTTTAGGGTAATGAAGTTGCTGGGGGGAGTCCAGGTGCACCAAAAACAAAGGGTGCTCCACCTTGGGTGAAGAGCTTAGACAGAAGACAAATAAGGGAGACTGTTTAGTCCAAGGTAAGGGAGTTCTACATAATCCCCTAAAGCTGACTTATTGAGAGAAGCTTCCTGCTTTTTGAATCTCTCACCCTAACCCAGCAGGAAAAAGCCTCCACTTGCATGATTTAGGGCTTTTTACACGACCCCTAAGATCCACTGGCCACTTAAATTTGGACCAGAGATCTTAGGGGTTCATCGCTCTTCGTGTGTCCCCACCCCTCCGCACTTCCTGGCTGCTGGCTGCGTGAGGGGGAGGGAGAAAAAGAGAAAGAAAAGCATGCCGCTCACCTTGTTCTCTCTCTCTCTCTCTCTCTCCCCTCTGTAAAAGTAGCTCTTAAAGGGGCGGAGCCAAAAAACAACAAACAGAAGCAAGGAGAGCCCCGCACTCACTATCCTTACACCGATCAAATAATTTTTCACCTCCAAAGAGCTCCGGAGCTGGGAGCCATTTGCCCCGGAGTTTAGGGTCGTGTATAAATGCCCACAGTTAACTCTACTAGCTGTCTTCAACTCTTAACTCCTAATCTTTCGCCTCTAACTAGTAACAGCAGACTGATTGGTTTGTCTTTGTTCCCTGGCCCGCTGCTGGTGAATGAGTCATCATTTTAAACATGGCAGAGACACTGCTTCTAATGGTGGATTCTCTGGGCAGTAGTAAAACTGTTTTGTGAATTTTTGGCCTGACTTCTGCCCTTCATTTTTCTACATCATGTTCTCAGGGCGGCGACAGGGTTGCTCTTCCCTGTTGGTCCTCCTGGATCTGTCAGCGGCCTTTGATACCGTCGACCACGGTATCCTGTTGGACCGGCTCTCTGAGGTCGGAATGGGAGGCACTGCTCGCAGTTGGCTCCGTTCCTTCCTGGGGGGCCGGCCACAGTACGTGCAGCATGGGGGGGAGTTATCGGCCCTTGGATGCTGTTTAACATCTACGTAAGGCCGTTGGCGGGGGTCATCAGGAGTTTTGGAGTCTGCTGTCATCAGTACGCTGATGATACGCAGCTCTATCTCTCCTTCAACACCTCTGCTGTGGAAGCTGTGGAAGTTCTCGACGGGTGCCTGGAGGCCGTACTGGCCTGGACCGGGCGAACAGGCTTAAGCTCAACCCCGAGAAGACGGAGGTTATGTTCTTCGGGAGCTCGCCGTCGGGGTACGGTGGCCCTCTTCCCTGTCTGGGGGGAGTCTCCCTCCAGCTCGCGGAGACGGTGCGGAATCTGTGGTGTGTTCCTGGACCCGGCGCTTGCCATGGAGCACCAGGTGGCGTCGGTGACCAGGTCCGCCTATTTCCATCTCCGCGGATCGCCCAGATCCGCCCATACCTCGACGCGAACTCCTTGAGAACAGTGGTCCAAGCTCTGGTGATCTCGAGGCTGGACTACTGTAACGCGCTCTACATGGGGTTGCCCTTGAATCTTCTCCGGCGCTTGCAGCGGGTCCAGAACGCGGCGGCCAGGCTGGTGGTTGGTGTGCGTCGTTACGACCACATCACCCAGTCCTGCCCGCTTGCACTGGTTGCCCATTGCAGCCCGGATTAGATTCAAGGTCCTGGTTTTAGTTTATAAAACCCTCCATGGCTTGGGACCGGACTACCTGGCAGAGCGTATCGCTCAGCGGTCAACTTCGGCCCGTCCCGTTCGGCAGGCGCGAGCGCACTTGCTTTCGGGTCGCCACCCCTCGGGAAGCCCGGAGGACGAGCACTCGGACCCGGGGTTTCTCTGGGCGGCCCCCAGCCTCTGGAATTCCATCCCCAGTGAAGTGCGCTCTGCAGAGTCCCTGCTGGCCTTCCGAAAGGCGCTGAAAACCTACCTTTTTCGTGAGGCCTTTGGCGATAGTTAAAACCTTTTTTTTTTTTTCTTCCCCCGCCATCTCAATTCGCGCGTTAGTCGAGGTGTGATTTGGTTTTACAGTGTCTAGGGTTTTATATGTTTGTCTGTCTGATTATTTATTGTATTTTGCTGGTTTTGCAGCCTTTTTGTAAGCCGCTTAGAGTACCAAGTAGATAAGCGGGATATAAATATAACAAACAAACAAATAAATAAATAAATAAATAAATAAATGTGAATTCTGTGCAGCTGGACCCAACAACGGCACCGTTTGGCTCCTGCAACCTCAAGGATCCTTGCATTGGTGAAGGTGGAGGGGCCAAGAGAAGGTGAAAATCAGGGGTGAGAAAACTTGGAGGGATGTCACTGTGGGGGTATATCATAGGCCCCCAAGCCAGTCGGAGGAGTGGGATGATGCCTTCTGTGAGCAGACGGACACACAGTCAAAAGGGAGAGAGATGTAGTACTAATGGGAGATTTTAACTATCCTGATATACGCTGGCAGTCCCCACTCAGCTAAGAATGCAAGGTCTAACAAATTCCTTACTGCCCTTGCAGACAATTTCATGGTCCAGAAGGTAGGGGAGGCAACAAGAGGCACAAACCATTTTAGATCTGGTCTTAACCAATAAGTAGGACTTTAAAATGGGTTGAAGTGGTGGGATCTTTAGGTAAAAGTGACTGTTGAATTTCTAGCAAGGGTATCCCTGCTAGGTGCTGCTGGGCCTCAGAATTCCCAGTAAAGAGTCCAGCAGGAGAGAGATCCGAGATAATACTGGTTTTATTGGACCCAATAAAAGTCAGTAGGTGAACTCCCCACAGCAGGACAGTGTGAGAATATTCCACCCTGAAGACAAAGGTGGTTACCAATTTTATACCTTCCCCCTCTCCCTCCCACAGGATGCATGCCTCCCCAGGGTGGGCAAAGAGGTACTCTTCAGGAATGTCCAATGGGAGCAGTCTATGGGGCCTGCCCAAGGGAGGTCCTGGTGTGTTCCTGTTGTCTTGGAACTGGACACCTGTCCAGGTGTGGTTGTGCCATATCTGTCCCTTAATGGGCTAGCAGGGGTGTGATAATAGAAAGGAAGAAGCCTGGCATTGTCCAATTTCTGGGTAATCAACAGGTCAATGGGGGAGCTGGAAAGTCAATAGGAGGAGTCCTAGGCTGCCAGACACAGTTCCTGGTAAATGTGGAAATGAAACAATAGGGAGCCTCCAGGCTGAAGTTAATCTGTGGTACGTGCTGGGATCCATGTCGACGGATGGAGTCTGTTCTAGAAGTTGTAGCCTTCTCCCAGAGTCGCCATGTTGTCTTTTTCCCTGCCATGCCTTGCCCAAGATGAAAGTCCAGAAGGGATGCAGGACAGGGTAAGAACACGTTTAAGCAGACCCAGGGAAAGCGGGTTGGGGAGAGAGGGAGAGAGAGAATAGAGAGAAGAGGGAATAGGGGAGAAGGGGAAAGGGGGCTGGCCATGGCCAAGGGTCAGGGCTCATATAGATAGAGGGGTGATAGAGGTAACTTTGAGTGTGAGGGGTGTCCCCAGGGTATAAAGATGGCCATCTGTGGCTGTCACCCCATGAGCCTATGACCACGGTGGAAATAAACTGGCAATTCTGGGAGATTCGACCTTGGTTGTGCGTCTGGCTGCTTTAAATGTCCGGGAAATAGAGTCCAATCTGGCCAGGTAGGGGTTAACCAAATTTGAGTAGTCGGGGGCCCTGGCCAGGCCTTGGTGGAAACCTTTGGAAAAGGAGAAATGAGTTTCCAAAGGTTTTCACAAAGGGGAATGGTCCTTTTCCCTCATTTCCGAAGTGCGGAGTGGTCTACCACCATCGGTTAACATTACTGGCAAAAGACCCAATTCTTATGGAACTAAAACATGGCAGGGAGAGGGAGACTTGACCGGTGTTAGTCTTCTAACTCCAGCCGACTTTATGGAACTGCGAGGCGGCCATGGGAAGGCAAATCTGCACCGTGTGTGTCGCCGGACCTTAGCGGGCTCTACGGAAGTCTGGATCGGTTGGAGGTATGGAATTCACACGGTCCAAGGGCCGTGGAACAAATCTGCTGTACCGGTCTACCGGTTAATCTATCGCCATCTATTCCAGTTAAGCGCCCCCTTCCGGTTTCATATTGTAGGGGACATAATCAATCAGTATATTCAATATATTTTATGTTTTATATTAGCCACCATTGTAGATAAAATGGCAGGCTCTCCTTTCTCTATAAAACCCTCTCTGTCCCCTGATTCACCTCGGCCCCCTTCACAGAAACTGTTGAGCAAAGCACTACACGATTCCCCGCTTTCCAGCCTGTCCTGTGAGATAAACAGGATACAGGCAACGAACAAACATTATCTGGGGAAGGGCGGACGAACAATGAGCCCCCTACCCCCAAGATAGCCAGTCTTTCCGCTTATCGGAATGACAGGATCCAACTGTCAAAAGCGGCCCCATTCAGTTGTCAAAAGCCGCTCCTAGCGCTTCCAGGAAACCGCACGTCAAACTGCCTGCAGTACTATACTAGAGGGCGCTGAAGAACAAGATTAATTGCGTCCGCTGAATGTATCTATCTCAAGAGGGTGATAAGTAGGCGATAAGTGGGTGGTAACAAGGCGCACACGCCAGCTTTCTTTGAAGTTTCTTTTGTCTATTGTGGGCGTTCTACAGCGCCCAGATGTGTCCTGTTTTTTCTGATAAAGAAAGGGGGTGCTGGGGAGTGTTTTACTATAAAAACTGTGTATGAATTCGAGCTCTTGGCCCCAGATTTCCGACAGCATTTCGGCTGGGCGCCTTTTGCTGCAGCAAAATAAAAAAGTTTTTCTCCGATCTTTGATCCTTGGCGTGTCTTTTCAACCCTCGACCCCCCGTAACGGCGGCACAGGGATTCCTGGGTGAGGCTTTCATCTGGGGGCTCGTCCGGGATCCCTTCCTTTTTTGGGGGCGAGGGGTCAAGCCAGGCGAAATCCGAACAGCCAGCGGTGGACGAAGAACCGGTGCACACCTTTCCACTTGAAAAGGGGTTTTCTCGTTCAACGTGGTGGCGGAGACGGCTTTCGCTCGGGGAGAAAAACTCTGGCCAGACGGGGAGACGTCTCGTGGGAGATTTGGTAAGATATCGGACCGGTCCAGAGTGGGAACTTCAGGGGTGAGCCTCTGAAGTGTGTAAAAGGGTAACAGAATGACGGTTGTGTGTTTTTGGGGAGGAGAAGGGCAGTGTGTATATGTCCTAACATCCCTTGTGAAACAAGTAAATGTTGTTTGGTATGGGCAGTGGGAAGGAGCTCTCGGCTGTCAAAGTAGACTAGCGGAAAAAAGGTTTTTATTAGGTAGGGGGACCCAGACTAGGTTGGGAGGCGGTTTGAAATGTGGGCGATTTGAGTGGCCACTGACCCAGTGAATCTGTGAGTGCGTGGAAGGTCGGGGCTTAGCGTTCCCTTTTGACTGAGTGAAAGTGGGCTACGCAGTTCCTGATTACGGGCGACCGTACAGGTCATAGCCAGAACCGAGTGGTGTCTGTGTGAAAATTGTGTAAAGATTTAGGAGCAGGTCCAGTGGCAGTGTGTGGGAGAAATATAGGAACATAGCTTAAACAAAATAACTAAAAATCATGGGCCAGAACACCAGTAAGCCCTCAACTCCACTTGAGTGCTTCCTTTTAAATTGGCATGCGGCCATCAAAAACTACGATTTTGGAATCAAGATGAAGAGAGAAAGAATGGAGACTTTATGTCAAATTGAACGGCCTATCATGCAGGTAGATTGGCCACCCCAGGGGACTTTTAATGAAAGCATCATCAGGCAACTGTGGTTAAAAATTCTTAAAAACTGCCCCGAACACATTCCCTACATTGAAGTTTGGAAAGGAAACGTGAAGAGAAATCCTTCATGGATTCAAGTATGTAGAGAGTTGCCACCTCAAGCCAAATTGTTGGCTTTGAAGAAAAAGGAGGCGGTTTTAGAAAGCCGTCCCGAAGATTATGATATTTTTGTTCCACCACCTCCTTACCTGGCGGCCATCCCTCCAGGGAATCCAGTGGCCCCCCTCCAATACAGCCTCTTCCAGGTCCAGTACCCGCTTCCCCTCCAAAGGATGGTGGACACCCCGCACCAAAAGACTTTCCACAACCAGGACCAACGAGTAAACTTCCAAAAGATGAGCAAGAAACGGGGAAAGGGGTCCCCAAGAGAGATGAGGATGAGGAGGAAGAGGAGAGTGAAGAGGAATTTCATCATAAGATAAAAGGAAATGTAGAATGGGGAGAAGCGGACCATCAAAGAGTGGCCGAATTAATTAAGAAATACAGAGACTCAGTGATGGAAGTGGGAAACTTTGCATTAGAGGCGGCAGGAGAGCGAAATTGGGCGAAAAGACAGAGATATCTCCTAAGGGCGTATGATGCAGCAAGGAGACATGAGGAATTTCTTGAGAATAGGAAAATTGAAGAGCAGGCAAAAGTCATGCCCCTCAGAAGAGTGTATGACCCTCTGCCCCAAAATCAACAGGGTCCCCGTACATATTCAATGCAACATGTCCCTTTTACCTCAAGCGATATTATAAACTGGAAAAATACTCTTCCAAGCTTGGAGGAAGACCCAGATAAAAATTATGAAACTATGTCTAGTATCTTCAACGTATATATGCCCACCTTTGAAGATGTGCAGCATTTAGTGAAAGGGTTATTTAATGCAGAGGAAACGCGGAAGATTTTCGAGGAGGCTAGAAAGTCTCGTTTAGCAGCAGGAGACACCCCTGCCCAAGCAGAGGCAGCTGTCCCAACAACCACGCCACCAGATTGGGACTATAATGCAGATGCAGGGCGCACTGCTCTGAGAAATTACCACGCAGCGATACTCCAGGGCATTAGGGCTGCTGGCAGGAAGAAAATAAATATGTCAAAAGTTAATGATGTGGTCCAGAAGCAGGATGAATCTCCTGGAGCCTTTTTAGACAGATTATACCAGGCGTTTAGAAGGTTTACCCCGATTAACCCTGAGGACCCTGGCATGGAGAATATTGTGAAAACGGCCTTTGTTGCTCAATCTGCTCCTGACATACGAAAGAGAATCCAAAAAGAGGCCAATTTTATGGGGCAAACCTTGCAGTGGATGCTCCAGCTGGCGCAAACGAAATTTAATAATAGGGATGAGGATCAAAGCCCAAAAGGCAAAGGACAAGCCAGGAAGGTGATGGCTCTCAACCAGGTCCCCGAGCCACGAAATTTTAATGCCCCAGGGAATAGGCGAGGACCATTAACGAGAAATCAATGTGCACTCTGTGGCCAGACCGGACATTGGCGCAGAGACTGTTTCAGGAACCCCGAAAATCAGAGGCGTGGAGGCTTTAATCAAGGTCCACGACGCCCCTGGCAGCCACCAGCACTTGAAAGATATTCGGCGCCCGGTCCCTTTAACTTTCAACAACAGAGGAACCCTCAGGTTAATCAAGGACAAGGCAGCCAATTTCAGCCTGCAGGTCAAAACCAAGCGCAGTCAGCTCAGGTTCAGCAGGCACCCCAGAGAGGGCAGGGTCCAGCTTGGACCCCACCGTACCAAAACATGATGGCTCTGGAAGAAGATGCCCCTTATTGAAAGGGACAGGGCTTTGGTTCTCGGGAGCCCTTAGTCAGTGTCCAAACCGGGAACGAATCTGTCAGATTTCTTGTGGATACAGGAGCCAGCCATTCAGTGATTCCTCAGCTTGTAAAGCCAATAGACAAGACCTTTTCGATTAGTGTGATGGGTGCCACGGGAAAAGCACAGCGTGCCTATTTCATGCAACCAGTGCAATGCAAGTTGGGAGGACAGGTCGTCCAACACAAATTCTTACATATGCCAGATTGCCCGATCCCTTTACTGGGGCGCGATTTACTGTTCAAACTGGGGGCGCAGATCACTTTTACCCCTAAGGGAGAGATTCATCTGACAACTGACAGCAAGGGTCCGGAGGGAGAAGTGTGCCTAGAATACCCCTTGAGGGAGAGATGGCGCTTGATGGTGGTGGAAGAGGAACCAGTACAGCTGTCCCAAGATTTCCTGGATAAAGTTAACCCCGAGGTGTGGGCAGAAGATAATCCCCCAGGCATGGCACGGAACATCCCTCCTATAGTGGTTCAACTCAAGCCATTCGCAGGACCAGTCTCAGTCCCACAATACCCCATTGGGAAAGCTGCAGCAGAAGGGATTTGGGTCCACCTTAAGAGACTAATAGATCATGGTATCCTTGTCCCCTGTCAATCACAGTGGAATACTCCCCTTCTCCCGGTTCGCAAGCCGGATGGGACTTTCCGCCCAGTTCAGGATCTCCGTTTAGTGAACGAGGCCACCGAACCTCTTCATCAGAACGTGCCGAACCCTTATACGATTCTGGGTTTCATACCGCCAGAAGCAGCTTATTTCACAGTTTTAGATCTGAAAGATGCATATTTTTGTTGCCGGCTAGCGCCTCAGAGTCAGCACATTGTTGCCTTTCAATGGGAGGACCCCAAAACTGGTACAAAAACACAATTCCAGATGGACCCGTTTGCCACAGGGGTTCCGAAACTCCAGTTACTTTATTTGGGGGTTGTTAGCTTTGAGCGGCCGTTGAGAAAAAAAATTTCTCCCCAGCATACAGTGGGAGAGAATTTTTAGCTGGTCCACACACTTCCCTTGCGTGTCTCTGCTTATCCTTACAATCTTCAGACACAGGGTCAGCAGAGTAGCTCTCTCTTCTGGAGATTTAGCACAGCGGACTGTCTTCTGCCAGTGTACAAGAATAAATCAGTCTGACAGTCTGAGATAAATTACTGCCTAGTTTATTTACACTTAACTTATATATTTTACACCCGGACTACAAGCCGGCATTTCAGCGTCTTGCAACACAACGCTAACACAGTGAGCTCACTATCTCTAACTGTAACTCTCACTCCCACTCAGTCAGCACAACACTAACTGAAACAACCTGGAGTTTTTATCTCCTCCCAACATTTCACGGGCGCATGACAACGATTTGACTTTAACCCCTTAAGCCCCAAATCTGATACTCCAACACCCCCTCCCCGCAGTGAATGTTGGGAAAAACATTGTGAGTTTATTTACTCATCCCATACCCAAACCTTCACAGAACTCTCCGTGCTTCTGGAAACTCAATGGTTTTGGTTAACCCATCAGCGAGGTTCTTCTGACTTGGAAAATTACTTCAGTTTCACCAAGTCATTCTGTATACTCTGACATACATTGTGGTAACGAATGTCCAGATGTTTAGTTCTGGATTTAAACTGACCAGATTCTGCCAATTTCAAACACGGCTGATTGTCCCTCCCCATACCGTAATAGGTAGACAGCAATTTCCATTGATTTCTTGGACTAAACATCTGTAGTACTCTAGTTCCCTACAGAGATCTGACAGAGCACTGTACTCAGACTCTGTAGAGGAAAGTGTAACCAGACTTTGCTTTCGGGATTTCCACCCAACTAGAGACTTTCCAAATTTTACCCCCATTCCTGACACTGATTTTCTGTCCTCAGCATTTCCCCAAATCGCTGTCTGACCAACATTGTAACTGCGATTCACCTTCTGCGACAACTTGAGACAGAAATCCTTAGTGTCTTTCAAATATCTCAGTATTCTTTTGATACCATTCCAGGAAATTTTTTACGGGGATTTGAGGCCTCTCTACCTAGTAAATTCACAGCAAAACAAATATCTGGTCTGCTCCATTGGGGACAGATACAATAAACTTCCAATAGCTGACTGAAACAATTCTGGCCTCTCAAATTTCTCATCATTACTAGTTTGACTATTCTTTTCAAAATTTGTTTCCATTGGTGTTTTGGCACCATTACAGTCAGACATTTTGAACTTCTGTAACAACTGTTCAATCTTGCCTTTCTGGCAAAGTAAAAAACTTTCCTCCCCATTTTACAAATTTAACTCCTAAATACAATTTTACACACCTAGATTCTTTAAACTAAATTCTTTCCGTTTTTGCAAAATTCTTTTCTATTCGGTTTTACTAACAAACAAAATGTCATAACAAAAACGAACTATCTCCCCTTTGCTCCTGTCCTTTCAGATAAGGCGTTATCGGCAGATTTTGGAAACCCATATTTCTAAAACATATTTAAAAAATTGTTCCCGTTTCTTGCTACTGTCTTAGTCCCAAAATCGATTTGTGCAATTTCCCCACCTGGTTTGGGTTTCTTGCCCTAAAACTGGTGGTAGTAACATTACAAAATTTTTTCTAGATCTGAGTTTAGAAAAGCAACTTATATCAAAAAGGCTACTTGAAAAACCTCTCTTCTGCTACAGTCAACAACTAGAAAAGTCTCCTTTAAGAAGTTTTTGCATACAACCCCAGTGTAATGCAACCCTTTTTTTGATAAACCCTCTACCAAATCTTTTCCTTACACTGTTTGACCTATTGCTGTGTTTTTTTCTTAACCCAACGACAATCACTGCCGTTTGCCCCCGGCAGTGTTGTTGGGAAATACTTTCATAGTCTTCATGGTTCCATTTTTTTTTCCATTTCTGATGCCTTTACACTTCCTATCAGGCAATTGCAAAACTTCCTCTAACTCTTGGGTTTAAGAGCTAAACCTATCCAAAAATACATGAGTAGTTTGAAAGGGGAAAATCTCTCTGGTGGTTTTCCTTTTGTTGTGCGAGTGAACGTCTAGGACCAACCTCAGACGCCCCCCTACCCCGTTGGACTACTGGGCACCTCTGGAGTTACACGTCAGAATTACTATACTACCTGAACCTTTGACTTAACCCCCTTTTTGCCCACTGGACTAACTGTGGGTTTTTGGGTCAGATTCACCCTCCGGGGTCAAATTTCCCTTGTTGATCAGGGCTCTATTGCATCTGGCTAAACCTCACCGCTTCATCTTGTCCTACTACTTTGTCAAAATTTTCATTTAGCACCCCGGTTTGCGTGAACCTAGTCCCCCCTTTTGTACAAAACCTTTCACTTCTATGATATATTTTTTATCCATAGGAAGGCAAATCTCCAACCTTTTTTTCAAAGGTTTTATCCACAAAAAATATTTTTTGGATCTTTGGGCCCCCTTTCCTAGTAGTGGTTTGGAATAAAAATGGGCCTCAGAACCCAAAAACTCTAAATAACCATTTTGGCTTCTTGCCATGTGCAATTAAAGGGGCTTGACCTACAACAGAAATTTTAAGCTTGTTAAATTCATGGACGCATTTGATGCCTCAGCCCAATAGCTTTTTGGCAAACCCGAATCCTCAAAATAGCCAAAGTTCTAAGTTGGTTTTTCCTTTCCGCAACGCCTTTCTCCTCGGAGAATGAATTTGTCAACCTATGTGCTATGCCCTTTGTCTTAGAAAATTTGAAATATTGTATTTGTAAACTCACCCTCTGTCTGATTGAATTTGTCTAACTTTGGGGAAAAAATCCATCCACTGCCACAATCCAACCCTTCAGTTTTACTGCTTCTCCCTTGGTTTTCGGGGAAAATCCCAAAACCATTTTGGAAAAACTCAACTATGAAAGAAAAAACCCTTACTTTTCCCAAAGAAACATTTGGGTTTGGGGCCAAAAACATCAACATGTACAAGTTAAAAAGGTTTGTGATACCCGGGTTGATGGATAACACATTCTTGACCTTTGCAGCTTTGCATGGCCTACAATCCAAAAAATCTAGAACAGGTTTTCACTTGCCCCTTCAGCCATTCGGGATTTTTTTTAAAATACCCCGTTTAAATACACATTTCGATGAAGTAAATGTGCACAACTGTTGTGTTTGGGGGAATTTTAGCAACGGCCCTGCACTGCATTTGATTGTGACCCCTTAACTGCATTTGCATTCACTGATACAAACCACCCTTACATTTCACTTGTATAGCACTTCCTTTCTAGAAACAAACATATGTTATTTTCAAACAATACAAAAAAAACATCTCAATGAGTGATACAGAAAAATCCCACTGTCATCCATTTAAAACAAAAAAATAACATTTTCCCAAAAAATTAATTACACTTTGGCAGCAGGTTCAAAACTCTTTTGCCCATTACCCATTGTAATTTTTTGGTTGAGAAAGATTCCTGCAGTTCTCATTCTGAACCCCCGGGTGGCGTAGATGTGCGAGGCCCCCTGTTAAAAGAAAACACAGTTGTTGAAGATTGATTTTAAACATTCCCATAGACACCGACATAGACGTGCGCTGCTTTTTTTCTTTAATCCCGCTTGCCTCTCTACTGCAGCTTGCCTGGGCACCCCCACCTGGGGACTGTTCTTATCTGGTTGCCAGGGGATTTAAACCTTGGGTTTGGAGACTGGGGCAATTTTTCAAAACATGGTTGTTGATTGACACCTAAAAAATTTTCCTTGCAGCTATAGCTTTAAATTCCCCTCTCCTGGGGGTTAACAGCCCGCATTCCCTTTGTTTCGCCCATTTCATTGGGTTCAGTTCGTTCATGGAAAGACGTCCTGCAATAGGGCATATTGAAATTTTTCCCGAGGAAAGCCTCCATATTAAAAACAACGGTTATAACTTTTGTTAAAACTCAGAAGAACACAAATTGTTGGTCTTTGTGAAAACCCTATCCCTAGAACGTAACTGGTTGAAGATAGAATCATTTTAGCAAATTTCTCTGATATCTCCCCCCGGGTTTACTTCATCTCAAAAGCTTCTGTACAAATGGACCTTTGCACCTGGGGGTTTTTCTCGATGTACTCTCTCAAGTGTGTCCCCTATTTCTTTAGCTTTCTAGACTTTGTAATAAAAAAAAACGATTAGGTCAAATTAATCAAACATACCCTGGGTTTTGCATTCCCTTTTCATGGGTATGCTTCTGCCTTTAGAGCTGTGGCTATTTGGGGCGCTGAGCTGGATCAGTATAAATTATTAAACAGTCCCCAAATTCCGGCCCCCAGCCAAACTTTTAAATCGGAACATCCAATCCAGATAGTTTCAGAATTGAGACGTTGGAATGGCACAGTAAAACTTTTTCCCGTCCCTTCTCCTCTTTGGGTTCAACCCCCCCTTCTGTTTCACCAATAGAAGGGCCTTGGGACTGCTATCCGTTCCTTCAGCAAAAAAGTCAGGGTCCAAAAGTAGACTTCAAATGAGGGGGACCTCAATTTGCTTTGGGACCGCTGTACCCAAGCAAAAAGATCCCAACCCCTTTTTCTCTTTCTCCAGACTGATACTCAAACTCAGCAAAACTGCTTTCAGTCGGGTTTTTTGCGTTACTTGGCTTCCCGGGTTCCATTCCTTGCCTTAGCCCCTTTCACCATGCAATATAACTCCCGCACTGCTTTTTTGACATGGCAAATTTTCAATATGTCCATAAACCCGGGCCATAAACCCCTTTTTCTTTGAGCGGCCTTGACAAAAAATTCTCCCCACAACATGGGAGAGATCTTGCGGGCCACACCTTTCCCCCCTGTCTCTGCTTATCTTACAATCTTCAGACACAGGGGGGCAGCAAATGCTCTCTCTTTTTGGGATTTACACGCGGACTGTCTTTCCAGGTACAAAATAAATCATTGCAGTCTGAGATAAATTACTCCCAGTTTTTTTACATTAACTTATTTTTTACACCCGGACTAAAAAGGGCATTTCAGGTCTTGCAACACAAGAAACACGTGACTCCTTTCTAACTGTAACTTCACTCTCACTCATCAGCACAACACTAACTGAAACAACCTGGAGTTTTTATTCCTCCCCAACATTTCAGCGCATGAAAAACAGATTTGACTTTAACCCTTTAAGCCCCAAAAATTGATACTAAAACGGGGGTGCCCTGGCATCAGATTCCCAATTCCCCCAAAAACCGGCCAATAGCTGGTATGAAAATCTTTTGGGGGGAGCAAAAACCCCAAGGAAAGGCTTGGAGTCAAACGATCATTTAAATTTTTGGCAGAGCAGGATCGGGGTGCCAGGAAGAAACCCAAAAATTTGTTAGAAAACGTAATATTTGGGGTTTGTTTTTCTAAAAAAGGCCCAATTCGGTGGGGAAGCATTAAATTATCCAGATTGGCCCCAGGAATAGGAGAGATGAGGCTTTTTTTAGGAGCGCGGTTTTGTATTTGGTTTCCCCAAATTACAGTTTTAGCGAGCCCTCTTTTTAGAAACAAAGGAAAAGAGTGATGATTTGTGGGGCCGGGGAAAAAAAAGGAGAGTTAAAAAGCAATTAAGGGGTTTTAAGCCCATTGGGGACTCCCAAAATCTGAAAAATCTTTTTTTGTAGGGATGAAAAAAATGGGGGGCAAGGGGGTTTTGGTCAAAAATTGGGAAAAATGGGGGGGGTTTTGTTTTCTGTCGGCATTAACCCCAACAAGAAAGGGTTACTTGATGCGAGGGGGGTGCAGGGACCCTCTTAAAAAAAAGCAGAAAAATTCCCCTTTGGGCCCCGGGCCCAAAAATGTTAAAGCACATTTTCCCCCTTTTAAATCCCCAAAAGGAATCCCATTTTAAAAAAAATGCCATAAAATGTAAAAAATTGTTCAAGGGGGCCGGTCTTCCTTCCAAAAATGGAGGGCTTTCCCGGGGCCCACCCCCCCCCCAATTTGTAACCCGGCCCCCATATTAATGTGAATAATAAATGAAATTTTTTTCGGTCAACGCCAAAACCAAAAATAAAATTTTAAAAAAAAGGGGATGTTCAAAATTGTTCCAATGACACACATAATAAACCCTTTTACAAGTTTTCATAAAAAATTTTTTTAAATTTAAATACATTTTAAAATTTTTTGGCCCGAAATAAAAGGGCCCTTAAAAATAAAAAGATAATCGTAAACTTTTTTTTTTAAAATTGGTTTACGAACCCTTTTTGGGAAGCCAATTTGGCAATTCCCTTTCCTGGTAAGGTTTCAAAAGGAAAGATATAAATTCTTTGACCCCCAATTTTTCCTATTTTGGGGGATTTCCCCTTGGTGATTTTGATAATGGTGCAGAATAAACACTGTTTACACTTTCCTTGGGGTCTTTGGGGCCCTGGCAATTTCGATCGAAAAAAGGTAAACCCTTAAACCCCCCCTCCGTATTGGGGGGAAGGACTTTAATTACCCAGAGAAAAGGCCCCGGGAAGGAAAGATACCCAAATTTGGGGGGGAGTAAATTGGGGATTTTTAAAAATTCCTTTTCCCCCAATGGGAAACTGTTTCTGAGTTTTATTTTTTTCGTAATTTTCCCTCATTCATGGCTTTAAAAAAACCCCAAATTTTGGGGGGAAAAGAAAAACCAATTTTTTTTAAATTTTTATTACTTTTTTTCCTTCAATAAAAAAGTATCGTCAAAAGAAGGGAAAAACCCCTCAAAAGGGAAAATGGGTTAACCCATTTAAAACCTGAGGAATTTTGGTTGTGTTTAAGGGGGAAAAACCCCCAACCCCTTTAAAAAGAAAAGTGTGGAGCCATGTAGAATCCCCAAAATTTTAAAAATCGGTTTGAAAAGTCCCCAGATCTAATTAGTTTCCCAACAGGTGAGCCATAAAGCTTTGGGTAATTTTTTCCCCAAAAATTGAAAAGGGGGGAAATGTTTTCCCCCCCCGGTCGAATTAAAAAGAATTGAAAATGGCTTTCTGTTCTTGTCTCCTTGCAGCACTTTATGCGGCCCAAGCACCAATACTGAAAGTTATACTATCTTATTTGGACTGTTAATTTTGGGGGCCCATTTAAGGGACCTTTATTTTTAATTCTCCCCCTGCCAAAAACCATTATTTTGTTTTAGTAAAATTAATTTCAAACTTCCCCTGAAAAGATGAGGGGAAAGTTTCCGGAGCCTTCTAAACCCAAACACCCGAGGTTTGAAAAAAAGCACGCTCTTTGAAAAAAATTAAATTTGGGGGGAGATCCAGTTGGGGGTGGGTGAAAATCTACGTTGGAAAAATTTTAAAACAATCCCTTAATATATATTGAATGGGTTTGGGGAAGTAACCCTTGCCTACCCCCTTATGTACGGAACGGGGTTTTATTTTGGCCCCCATCAGAATTAAAAAAAACCTGTAAATGGGAATTTTTTAAAAAAGACGGTTAATATAAAAGTTTTTTTAAAATTCATGATTTTTTTAACCAAAAATTTTTCTAAAAAACAAATGGGGTTTTAAAGTTTGAAAGCAATAAAAAAACCCCCCTTTGGGGGGCGGATTTCTAGCTAAATTGAAAAAAAGGGCATGTAATTGTGGATTTCCCTTGCCTAAAAACCCGCCTGTTCTTCTACAAAAATTTTTCCTTTTAAAACCAATTTCTTTTTTTTCCAACGATGCCTTGCTTAATTTTGATGGATTAAAAATGAAAACGAAATTGCGGTCCTTCTTTTCCCTTTTTAAAAATTTTGGGGAAAAAATGCTAAACCCAGTCCTTTGGTATAAAAGCTGTTCTATCAACCGGGTAAAAGGGGCTAGTTGGGACCCCCCATTGGGGATTGTTTTAAAAGATCTGGGAATTATCCCCCGGG
Organism: Phrynocephalus vlangalii; assembly: GCA_037367305.1. Taxonomy (NCBI): domain Eukaryota; kingdom Metazoa; phylum Chordata; class Lepidosauria; order Squamata; family Agamidae; genus Phrynocephalus; species Phrynocephalus vlangalii. Next base: position 26,542 of record JAWVWN010001711.1, on the reverse strand, counting down.
GGCTTTATTTTTTTTAAAAGAAATCCAGGTATTCCTGTTTTTACGGGAGGCCATTTGGGGAGGTCTTTAGTTTTTTTTTGAAGGGGGGAAAAGGGTGATGTGCCGCTGTGCCTGCCAAAATTTTTCCCCAACTGTCGGGGAATTAGTTGATTTGGAATAAAAGTAAATTCCCCCAGATACATTTTCCCCAAAATAAACTGGTTTTCCAAAGGGCCAGTTAGAAAGCATTGCCCCCCTTCCTCTGGGTTGTAGTTTTTATTTTTTAAAAAAAGGTTTTAACTTTTTTTTCAGATCCCAAATTTTTGGGTTTCCCAAATTCTGATTTTTTAGTCTTATGGGTTTTGTAGTATTTTTTAACCCTTTACATTTGAACAAACCGTTTTGAAAAGGGGGTTTTCGAGGAAATAAGGCCCCGGGTTTATTAAATTAAAGGGGTTTGAAATGATCTCCAAATTGAATATGTATTTAGGTTTGTTTTGCGATCCCGTGGGTAAAAAGATTTCTAAAAGATTAAGGTTGGGGGAATAGATTCCTTTTACGGGCCCAATGTAATCATCCCCTTATTTAACCTTTTTTTAATCGTTTGGATAAAATTTGGGAGCACCCCGTCCCAAATTATATTGATTATAATTCAGTTTAAATCTGGGGGGAAGTGATCACTTTCCCCCCCATATTTTATTCAAATCTAAAGGGTCGCCAAACCCTTAAATGCACAAAAAACTCTTATTGGGCCCAAAAAAATAAAGGGGAAAACTCCCCCGGTTTTCCCCATTCAATTCCCATTTAAAATAACTGTTCAAAGTTAAAAACCATCTTCATAAAAAAAACCCCAATGATTATCCCCCAAACTTTAAAGTCTCTGTAAAATTTGGATGAAAAAAGGTTGGGAAATGACTATTAAACTTTAAAAAAAGAAAAACTTTTCTATTTCCCCAACCTCCATTGTCCCAGAATTATAAAGGGTCCGGGGGGAAAAGTTTTAAATTTGCTAATGAACTTTCCGGGGGTCCCAAGGTTCCCCTAGCTATAGGATCTTTGGGAAGGGGGAGATAAAGGAAAGCAGTATTATATCCGAACTTTTAACACCTAGTGGTTTTTTAATTAAAGAACCCCAAAAAACACAGTGGCCGAAAAATTGGGGGACAAAATGTAAACCCCCCCCTGGCTTTCCCCTAGAGCTGGTAAGGATTTAAAAAAAAAGCTCTATCCATTCAGCATTTGGAGCATCCCGAGCCCCCGTTTCCCCTAAAGTAAAATTTTAAAACCCCGGAATTCATGAGTCAGGATGATGCTTTAAGGCCCGCCCCCAAATTTCCTGATTAAGTTAAGTAAGATTTTTTGGGGGGGGGTTTTTCGTGTGTTAACAAAAAAACGGGTGACAGAAAACCCCTTGATAGCTTTGTCTCTTTACCCTAAAGTGTTTGATTCCCGGGGTTCCCCCGGGGGGCAGCCTCAGCTCCCCCAGGAGCCGTGGGGATAAATATTATTTTTTCTGTTTTTTTGCTAATAGCATTTTTCTGTTTTTAAAATATTTACTAAATTTTTTCCCCAAATGTTTTTTAACCATAAGTTTTCCCGACAAGAAAAAAGGTTTTTGGAGTTGCTGTAAAAATTGGGGGTGTTATTGGGGCTGCGTATTCTCCCAGCTGAGATAAGTTTGGGAGGCTTATACACTCCAGCCCGCAGTTTTTATTTTTTTCAGGAAGGCCTTAGGGCCCCCTGAGGGTGGGTGGAAGCAATACAGGTATATTTGTGTTTAAAATTCTTTTTCAACTTTTAAGATTTTTGGTGCCAACTTTCCGGGGGGAAATACTTTTTAGAGTTGGGAATTTCGATCTTACCTTTTTTCCACCCCTGTTAAAAGGAAAAAGGTAAGCCAAAAAAAATTTCTCCCTTTCAATTTAAAGGACTAACAAAATTTAAAAGTGATACACTTAAAGCAAGCCTTACTTACAGGTTCCTAAATTGAAATGCCTTCCCTTTAAAAACCTCCCCCCCCTTTGTTATCCCTGTCCCCAAATTTTTTGGGTCCCCTTAAATTTTAAAAATCTACTTGGGGGCGAAAACAAATGATGAGGGTTTTTTTCACCTTTCAAACATTTTTAAATAGCCCAAAACAACAAAAATTTTTCCCCTCGACTTGCGATAGCTAAAAAGGTAAAACCCTTTTTGGGGGAACAAACAATCCAATCTTTTAAACAGTACAGTTGTATAGATTTTGGAAAAAAAAACGGGCTTAACCCGAGACCTTGTGGTCTGGGCCCCCCCAAAAGGTTTTTAGTTTTTTGGGGTTGAGGTATAAATGTGAAAGTGTAAACACGTTCTGCAAACCCCAACAAAATCAAAGAGGTGATCTGCGATCAAAAAAATTTTTCCTTTAATCATAAAAATTTTGTCTTTCCCGGGGCCCCGGTAGTAGGTTAAAATTTTCCCAGAAATCAGAGTTTATTGAAGAGAAAAAACAATTGTTTTCTCTAAAAGGCCCTATAAAGGGAATTCAATTTCCCCTTGTAGTGGAAAGGGGTGATCTGCTGAAACCGGCCGGAAGAAATTTTCAAAAAAAGGGGGGATAAACAAATTATTAATTTCCCCGGGAAAAATTGAAGAATTAAAAATTCCCCCTGGAGGAAATTTGTGGGGGCCCACAGCCTGGCTCAAAAAAAATCTGCCCCCATTCACAATCCCACCTGCCTTTTCCCCATTTATCTGTCCCAAACAAAGAGGCAAAAGAAAGGGCTACCTACAAATTTAACAGAGAAAGAAAACCAAAAACACTGAAGAAAAAGAGGAAGAAGGAGCCATAAAAACCCCAGTATAAAAGGGGAAGAAAAGGGGGAAATTGAATTTTAAAAACCCTGTTAAGTTATTAGAAGCCTCAGCCCTACTAAAAAAGTACCAAAAATGCTTTATCCCCCAAAAAAGACCCAACTGCCCGCCGTAAAGGGGCTTTTTCCCATCACGGGCCCCCAACATCAAACATGGGGAAGCCTGAAAATTTTTCTCTAACTATCATATGACCCAAGGTTTGTTCGGATGTTAGAGGTATAAAGGGCAACCCAAAAAGCCCACCCCTCTCAATTTGAAATTAGATCCCCCAAAGGCTCCCCCTTCCCCTTTTAAAAAGGACAAGGTGGTTAAAAAAAGTAAAACCTAGGGGGCAAGGGCGTAATCATTAAAAAGACGGGCCTTATGGAAGAATAGGCATTGATTAAGATTATTATCACCCCCTGTTTGTATACAAATTTAGATGAAGTTATCCAAGCCAATCTTTGGCCCCCCTAAACCACGTGAAACATGGTTTGGGGAAAAGGCGCAGTTAAGGGGTTGGGGGAAAAAGACGGGCAGGATACCCCATGGGGGAATTGGAAGATTGTGGTGGAACCCAGCAGTTCCCCCCCGGAACGTCCTCAAGTGCAGTTTGGGTGCCCCCTGGGGCATGGAACTGTAAAGGGGGGAAAAATTAATTATCACGGATTAAGTATGATTTTTTTCCTTATGCCGGGGGCAGGAAAAGGGGGGGGTCGCTCACTTTGAAGGCAATCAGTGGGCCCCCCAAAAGTTTTGTTGGTTTTAGATGTGTTTTGGAAACCCAAAGAGGTGGCGTTATTCATTGCCATGGGAAAAGTTGGCCCGGGATTGTAGCCGAGGAAAGGTTGGCAGATCGCTTTCCCCCAAAGGGCCCCCGGGGGCGCTGAAAATGCAGCTTTGTCCATTCTGCATTTTGCCCCAGCCCCCCCAGGGATTGTTCTGAAGATTTTGGGGAAGGAGGGTTTTTAAAGGAACCCCCGGGGGGGTAAAACCCCCAATGGGAATTATGGGTTTCCCCCAAGCTTAGCTGTCAAGGGTCCAAAATCATTGAACCAATCAGGGCCCCAAAGTGATTTAAATTTTTGGTCCCTTTTTTATAATACCAAATTCGGACGGTTGAATTTTACCAAAGGTGTTCATTTCCAAAAGGAATAATCCCAGGCGGACCTTTCCACCCCCCGGGATTTAATTAGTGGAAAAGGGCCCTTTGGGACATGAGGTGGGCTTTACAGAATTCCCCCCGTTTGGTAACCCTTATTTTTGTTAGTGTGCACTTCAGGTTTGGGGAGGGTTTCCCCCAAAAAAAATGAGGGGTATGGGGGGATTCGCTCCTCCTGAGGGGGTCACTTCCAAGGCAGGGTACCCCGCCACTTTTTCAGAAACGGTCCCCTTTATTCATATGTTCCCAAGGGTGGTGGGGAGCAAGCAAGGGGAAATTTTTAAGATCCCCGGCCCAAGGGTTGGGGGGGGTGGAAGGATAAAGGTTTAAAAAGGGCCTTTTTTAAACTACCAAAGGGGAAAAAAAGTTGGGTGGAAAAAATCCCTTTTCTCTTTTTAGGGGCAGGACTACCCCCTCAAAGGCAATGGCATTCTCCCCTTTACTTTTTTTATGGCGGGCCCCCCAATTTTTGGCTTGGTTTTCCAAATGTAGTTTTTGCCAAACCCCAAAAAAAATCTTCAGACCCGGCCGGTTTTTTTTTTTAAAAGGGACCCTTTGGGCTTGCTGTGTCACTACAGGAGTCCCTCGTTTAACCGGGAGATTTGGTTTGGGGAAGATTGGTCTTGTTCCCCAATGGAAGGGGCCCTTTGGGGTGTGCATCAACCCCAAAAACTGTAAAGTTGTGAAATGAGTGGGTTTTCACCCCCGCGTGAAGAGAGTCCCCCCCGGAAGGAAAAGAAGGCGTGCGCCCCCCAAAAAAACCCCGATACAGTTAAAAATGGGCTTAAGAAGGTTGCTTCGAATAGCAAAGCCAAAGTAAAATCTGGCGTTTTTTGTAAGGTGGAAAGGGGTTTTTCAAAAAAAAACCGATTTTTCCTTTAATTTTTTAAATTTTTCCCCCCTTTAAAATTGATCCCTCTTACAAAGGGAGGGGGGAAAACCCAAAAAAAGGGGTGTTTTTGTGTAGTGAAAAAAGGGCAAATCCCCTGGGACAATTTTCAAAAGTGCCCTTTTTCTTTTGAAAACAACAGTGTTTCCCCCTGGTTTCTAAAAAACTGCAGCGAGCGAAAGCTCTCCGGTACCGCAGCTGAAAGGGGTTTGGGCGTCATGAAAATTCCCCGGGCTGTCAAATCCCCCGCATTAAAAAACTTTAAAGGACCCTGGAGCTTCGTGATAACTTTTAATTTAGTTATTTTTAATTTTGATATATTTTTATGGTTTTTGGGTTGGTTTTAAAAAGGAAAAAGTTTTTTTAAGATTTTCAGTTAAAAAAAATGGTGATCCCCTTCTTCTACTGCCAATTTTGCTTAGTCCATTGGGGTATAGGAGAATGTCCCCCCCGATTATACACAACCCAAGGAAAAAGTAGTAAACACTTTAGTTTTTTTCAAAAAGCCGGGATGAAAAAAGCGGGTAACCTTGTCAAAATCAGGACAAGATGTATAAATATTAAAAGGAATAAAAAGGTTTTTTTTGTTATAACCCTGAGTTGGTGAGATTTAATGTCCACTTGGGGGGTGGAAAAAACTAAGGAGCCCAGGAGAGCAACCCAAAGGGGGTGGGTTTTTGTATTACAAAAATTTCCCGTGGTTTAAAGTACAGACGGCGAAGTGATTTGGTTCAATGCCGCGATCCTTAGGAAAAGGGCCGGAACACGTTTGGTCAAAGACATGGGCAGTCCTTAGAGTAGTGTAAAATTTGTGCACCCCAAAAGGGGCAAGGGGGGGAAAAACCCGAATTTTGGGCCCATGGGGTAAATAAATTTGTTTTTTGGATGGGGTTTGTGTGTGCCCACCACAGGAGGGTATCCGGGGGTCTCATCTCTCCAAATTAGGGGAATAGGGGGAAACAGGGTTAGTCTGGGTTGGTCACTCCCAATCCCGCTATTCAAATTGGTTTTGGAATTAATGGGCGGGAAGGCCCCGGGCTTATTGCAATCACACGGACAAAAAAAGGGATGGAAAAAAAAAGCCTTCCGGTAGTGGAAATGGGGGGAAAAAAAGGGGAACAATCCCTTTTGAAATTTTCAAACCAAAAAAATTTTTTTTGGGTGGCCCAAAAAATAGCCCCTAATTAGGGTCAAAATGTTATGTTTGTTAGGAAAAAATTAGGCGAAATGGTTGGGAATATGGAGGTTTTTCCACATTGTTTAAAAAACATGTCCCGAATTGGGAAAAGTCCCAGGAGGACCATCTCAGAACAGAAGGAATACATTATTGGGGGTTTTGGGTTTTTCCCCAAAATGGTTTATTCCGTGGGTTCTGAGATAGGGAAAGGGAAAAAGGATCTGGGCCCCCCTCTTGCCCCCCCCAAGAATTTAAAAGTTACTTTTCTGCCATTTTTTTTTACCGCTCATGAACAATGGAACTCCCCCCAAATTTTGTATTGGGTTTGGGAAAAATGGTTACGGTACTTGCCCCATTTATGGGAGGGGTTATGTGTTTGGGATTTTAAAACTCATTCTTTGGTTCCCCCTTAGACAAGCAGTATTTTCCCCCCTTTTTTGGCCCTAAATAGAAGGGAACGGGGGGACCCCTTTGCAGGGGTTTTTTTGCAAAAAAAGAGGAAAAGGGGGATATATTGGATCAAACTTTTTTGTTTTGGGCCGCCCAGGGTAAGATGGCTCCCGGGGTAAGAACCCCCTTTAAAATTGGGGAAATTTAAAAAAATTTTTTTACAGGGTTTTGGGTTTGGGTCAGCGCATCACCCCAGGCTTCCGTATAGCGAAGGACAGTAATTAAAACATTGTTTTCAAAACAGGCCCTTTTTATTTTCCCGGTTTTTAGAAAGGGATATGTGGTAAATTTAATTTTTAAAAAATTGTTTGAAGTTGACCCCCCTGGGGGAAAGGGTTTTCCCCCTTCCCCGGAAATTTTAAAAGTTTTAATTTTATCCCCCGGGAATGAAAGGCTCAATGGCGGGTTAAATGATTTCAGCCAAGATTTGGTTTAAAAATTTAAAAATTTTAATTCCTCCCTTTTTTTTTTATTATTTGCCTTTATGTATTCCTTGTTTTTTGGGTTGTGCGAAACGTTTCAAAGATGGGGAAAAGTAAAAAGGTCCCGTTATTCGTCCTTTAGGATTATGAGGTCTTCGAGGGGGGGGGTTGAATGGGTCCCGCAGAAGAGGGGGATTTAGGGGAATAATAAATCTTTAAATTTTAATATATTTTTGTTTTTATTAGCCCCATTGTAGTAAAATGGAGGCTTCCTTTTTATAAAACCCCCCCGCCCCCCGATTCACCCGGCCCCCCACAGAAATGTTGGCAAAGCATCCAAAATTTTCCCCCCTTTCCAGCCTGTCCGTGAGATAAAAAGGATAAGGAACAAACAAACATTTTTGGGGGAAGGGGGACAAAATGAGCCCCCTCCCCCCAAAGTAATCTTTCCCTTAGGAATGCAGTACCCCAACTGTCAAAAGACCCCCCCTTCGTTAAAAAAACCGCCCCCCCTTGGAAAAACGGTCAAACTCCCTGGTACTTACTAGAGGGCGCTAAAGAACAAATTTAATTGGCCCCTGAATTTCTTTTTAAGGGGTGAAAGTAGGCGATAAAGGGGTGGTAACAAGGGAACCCCCCGAGTTTTTAAATTTTCTTTTTCTATTGTGGGGTTTTACAGCGCCCAGAGTGTCCGTTTTTTTATAAAAAAAGGGGGGGTTTTGGGGGTTTTTATAAAAACTGTTAGAATTCGGCTTTTCCCCCCAATTTCCAAAGCTTTTTGGGGGCGCCTTTTGTGGCAAAATAAAAAAATTTTTCTCCGATCTTTTACTTGGTGTTTTTTTCAACCCTCGCCCCCCCCAAACGGGGAAGGGATTCCGGGTGGGTTTCAAAAATTAATGGACAATGAGGGAGGGGGGGCGTGTGATTAGGGGCGCACAGGCAGGGGTGGGGGGTGCCAAAGTTTTGAAAGGGAGGGGCCGATTTGGTGGTTGAAGTTTTAGGGGCCATTTTCCCCCCCGACCGCCCCCCCACTGCAACCCCACCCAGACCATAACCCCCACCCACTGACCCCTTGAAACCCCCCCCCAAGGGGAAGAGGGGGCCAGGGAAGGGGGGGGAAGCGGGAAAACCAAGAGGGGAAAGGAAGGAAGGTGGGGAAAAAAAAAAGGGGGGAGGGAAGGAGGTGGGGATAAGGGAGGGAGGAAAACCTACTTAAAATTTTGAATAAACAAAATACCCCCCTCTTGGGCAAATGTTTGGGGGGCCTGGGCTGCCCCCCACCCCCCCTTTTTTTGGGGGGGGGGAAAGGGGAAAAATCCATGTTTTCAGGGCCGCTGCTTCCTTCCCTCCCCCTTAGCACTCCCCAACCAACCAACCCAACCAAAGCTGCACTTGGGGGCCCAGCCTCTGACAAGGCCTCATTCTGCAGCCATAGTAGGTTAATATATATTTTTTTTAAATTCCCAGAAAGGGGGGGGGGGGGGGGGGACAACCCCCGGTAGAAAAAAAAATAAAAAAAATATGATGATAGGTTGAGTGCTGGGCTGAAAAAAACAGAAAGATATCTGAAAGGGATAGGTGCAAATTTTTATACCGGGGTGGTGGGAGGAGAAATTACACTACAAGAGGGGGGGATATTGGCTTGTTCAGTACTATGAGCCAAAAGGGCTCATGGCTTTGTTTAAGTCAAATAAATTAAGCCCAAAAATGGATGGGGTGCGAAAAGGCAAAATGTGATTTTAGGATGCTTTAAAACAGTGTTTTGACTGACTATCAAGGGGAAAAATTTAATTGTACGCAATGACCCCGTGACCCCTGACCCCCCGGAGGTGGGAGCGCTCCCGCTTGGATCGTTAAAGTGATAAGTTTAAAAAAAATTTTTTAAAAAATAATGGCAATGCACTATTGTTAGGTTTTTTGGTTCTTTAAAAATTGCCACGCTGATTATTAATAGCATTGGTTTTATTAGACATTCACAGGAATACAAAAGATAGAAATTATAGCAAAACAGTAAAAAAAAAGGTGTGATTAGTATGAAATTTTTAAGCAAGCCATTGCTTAAGGGGTAAGCAGCCCGGGTGACCTGGGATGGATCACTCCTGCTGGTTGGAAGGGTTCAAATGGGTTTCCATTATTTATATACTCTCTGTATGGAAGGTGTCCCCTGACTTTGTGTATCTTGGTCAAAATATCTCAGATACACTCTCAAGAGTTGAGCGAATAAAAATATGGTAAAGCAGCTACTATGTTTTGACTTTCAAAGAATTGGCCAAAAAGAAGTGACAGAAAACAAAGTACAGGTCTATAAAGCTTGGTACTGAGCACACTTTTGTTTGCAGGAGTCTTGGACCATCCATGCCCCACAGGGAAAAAAAGCTTAATTTTTCCCTATGCGCTGTATGGGGCGAATATTTATATTACCTGGCCAAAAAATTTCCCAATACATAGTCCTGAACGAGCTGGAACCTACATGTACACTTTATTGAAACAGTGACGTACACGGCTTTGGGCAACTTTTGAGAATGGATGACGGCCGTACCCAAAAGATTTTCACGGAGAACTTGAGGGGAAAAGGCCCCCGAGGGGAAACCACGCTGCGGTATAAGGATATTTTAAGAGGGGGCCCAAGGCCTTGGGGTGGACCTCAACAGATGGGAAACCCCGACCCCGATCGCCTGTCTGGAGGCAAGAGATACAGATGGTCTAATAAATTTTGAAGACCCTTTGTCCCAGGAGAAAAAGAGAGGCATGGAAAGAACGAAACTGAGGACCGGGCAAGAAACAAAACATCTGTCCCCCGTGCGGGAAGACGCCATTCCCCAAAATTTGGGTTATTTAGTCAACTAGGTGTTGTTTTTAGGATCCTATCCAGGCTATACCATATCTTTAAAAATGAAGGATCCAATGAATGTATGGTTTTTGTATGTGTATGTATAGAGTTTGGTTATTTTTTTAAGAGTAAGGCTTATCGCAGTTGAAGCCAGGGGGCCTGGAAATGAGGAAATGCCTTGGGGGGTGAATGGGGGTGGGTATGGTATTTATGGAATGTGTGTGTGTGCCTGCATTATGTGTGGAATAAAGGGAAATCTTTGTAGCATGCTGTGTGTCTGGCCCCCAATACAAAATACGGGGATAGGGGGATTTTTTGGCGCCTGCACTCCGTGGGAGATAGAAGACCCGTGAGAAAGACTCCGCAAAAGGATGCGGGGCCTTTTGACCCGGCTTGAGGACTGGGAAACCTATTATAAAGGTTTGAGTTTTATTTTGTGCTAATGAGAAACGAAGCGGAGGCGTAAGGGCCATTTCCCTTATTCGGCTGGATGCATGCTTTTGAAATAGTGGGGGCACGTGTCATGACGCCATTAAAAAATGTAAGTTTGAAATCATTAAAGACAAGCTGAGAGCTTTTTGCCCCTCGGCCATCAAGATTGCTTGTCGGCATGTTTTTATAAAGGAATCAACACCCGGAGGAATCATAACTGATTATGTCTACCCTTCCAACAGGCTGCAAGGCATTGAAACTTTAAGACCTTAGGAGGTTTTGCGAGAAAGGGGTTTGTTTTAAATGTGAAAAACACAACGGATTTTGCGGAAGGGGAAAGAATTGGATTTTAAAAACTGTATGAAGAAGTCGGGGGCCATAAATTTTCACGAAATTCACAAGAAAAATCGACGGGAGAGACTGTAAGTGCCGCCCCTCCCTGGAAATTGGGGTGTTAATACAGCACCTGGATGAAAAGGGGGGAGAAGGAGTAATGCAAGTCATTCTCGGGGACTCAAAGAGCGGGGCCCCCACCGGGGAACGCTTGTCCCGGGTGTGGGGGACTTCACCAGAGAAAAGCACCCTTTTCAAAGGCCAATGCTATCGGTGCTCTCAGCTGGGACACCGGGCCCCTGTTGGGGATACCCGAAGGAAGAGACCCAAAAGGGGGGATCGGCGCTGGAGCGACAAGGGGGGGGGGGAACCACGGGGCGAGTGTTATATTTTCACCACACACTGGTTGAATTTTTTAAACAACCCCGGAAAAAGTTTTGTGTGACTTTACGTCAAATTCAATCGAAGATTAGATGATGTAAGAATTTAGGGGGGCCGTGTGAAATGGAGGTGGATACGGGTCGGGTTGTCAGTTTTTGAGAGCAGGACTCCAGCAACTGTGCCCCTGAGGGGGGAGGAACAAACTTGGCCATGTAATTTTTATTAAAGATTTCAGGAAATAATTTCCCGTGATGGAATGAGTCCCGCAATACCTACAAAGAACTTTAGGGGGCCCTTAAGAGGGGTAGTGGCAAAAGGGAATTCCCAAACCCTGCGGGGTTTGGAGTGGTTTAAAACCCTTTGGGTATTTATATTTCGGGATTCAACAGTTTAAAAATGTGGAAATAACATGTATTTTAAAGAGTATGCTAGTGTTTATGGGGCTAGGGGGGTCCAGAGGCATACCAGTTGAAGCCAGGGGGACCTGGTAATGGGGAAATGCCTCGGGGGGTGAACGGGGGGGTTGGAGTTTAGGGGTATTTAGGGAAAAGTGTGTGGTGTGCCATGAAACTAATGTGTAATAAAAAAATCTTTCTTTAGCTTTGCGGGTTTTCCCCGGGACCCAATACATAATAGTATGATCTCAGACTGACGTTTTTTGTATGCCCCTACACGTGCCTGTTCTTGAAATGTGTTCTTGAGCCAAAATGACCTGACCCTTTTTTCCCAATTTTGTTTGATATTTAAAATTGGTTTTCCTTTTTCCCCTGGCTAACCGCCAAATGCTGCTTTTCGGGAGATTGGCACCCACGCAATGTGCTTTTATCCCCAAGTCTTAGGGGAGGGGTCGGGTTTTGACCCGGGAAGGCCTTCTCACATATTTGGGGCCTTTTAAAATTTTTTTCTCATCATTATAAATTCCTAACAAGAAAAAACGGACAGCCGCCCTGCCCACCACATCCTGTGGCATCCTTTCCACTAGGGAAAGAAGGTGGCCCCGGGGGTTTAGTTTTGTTTTTCTGGTGAAACCCCTGGTGGCCTGAAGGTTTTCTCTTGTTCTCCCCCAGAGTGTGCCGGGGCACCAGGGGACCGGGAGCTCCCCTTTGCAGTCATCGGGGGGCGGTGGGGGGGACACGGGTGGAGCGAATGTAGGGGGGAGGAAAATGTTTGGTGTCTCCACTTCTCAGAGAGCAACTTTTCCTTTGGGGGTTTAAAAGGGAACGCTTAGCCATGGATTTTTTAAGCAGAGGAACCCTTTCAGTGGCCGGCTAAAATGCCCCAGGGGGGGGCCCTGCCTCGTTTGGAGGGAAACCCCAAAAGGGACCGGGAAACCACCGCCAAGGAAGTCCTCCTGCGCGTGCAGCTGGCTTTCATTAGTTAATTGTTTAAGGGGCCTTTCCTTTTTTTTTCATGCCTCAAGATGGGAAGAAAAGTACCCAATTGCACTCCCGGGGAAAACCCAGCCCCGCCCCCCCCCCATGTCCTGCCCTGTTCCGGGTTCCTCCCCTGGGGCGCCTCTCTTTCCCAGCCTCCGTCCCTCCCCCTTCCCCCCCTTTCCCTTCCCTCCTCTGGAGCGCGCCCCCCCGGTTTCACCTTGGCTCCCAAAACCCTCAACGGCCTGGTGGGGCTCTTGTTTCCCAAAAGGGTTGGCAAATAGAAAGGCAGCAGCTGTAAAGGGGGGGGGGGGGGAGGGCTGCAGCCTCCTCCCCAGCCAAGCCCCCCAAATTGTGGAAAGCAGGGGGTGCCCCTCTGGAACAGCATTTCCCTCGTGGGCAGCCCCCCCGGGGAAAACACCTCCCTGGGCCCTCTGGTGTCCTTTGGGGGGGGATGCCATGCACCACGCAGAGCAGGTCCTAGGTGGGTGCTCTTTCCACACCCAGAATCAGAATCAAATACAATACTTTTTTTGGGCCAAGTGGGTTGGGACACACCCAGAATTTGTTTTGGTAAAATATGCTCTCCATGTAAAAAAGGGGAAATTTTTAAAAAATTCATATAGTCAACAATAAAAACACAGTACAACAAAAACAATATAACCTATTTTTTTAAAAAGGATCATTTAAAGGTAAGGAAAAAAGTTAAAAAAGCAAAATAAAAACCCAAAACTGCATGTTTTGGTAGCAGGGTTTTAAAGAAGTACAGTCCAGGGGAAAATAAAAAAATTCTAAGTAAGAAAATTTTATTTCCTATGGACTACAGACCCCATTTTGGCTGCAAAAAACTTTCAAGCCTCAAAAACAAACCCATATCCCAAAAAATTTTCTTAAGTCTCTCTCCCTCTTTTTCAAAAGCAGGTTTTTCATTAGAACAATCTTCTCCCATCTTCCAGAGCCTTCCAGGGTTTATCATCCCACGATCGCATAGGCATTTTCTTCCACTCTCTCTGCCCCAGGTTCCCATAGAACTGTTGACCTTAAAAATCTCCCATAGCTCTGCTGTCCTCTGAAGACCATCTGTGCCGGCCTAAGACTCTTGAAAACAAAAAAAACAAAGTGTTTTTGCTAAAATACCGCCCCATATCACTTCAAGTAGTCTCTGATACTTGGACCCAGGCCGTTTTGTGCTTTTTAGGTTTAAAAGGGCAGCACCTTGAATTGTGCCCAATAAACAGATTGGCACCAGTGGAGCTGCTTTAAATAGGGGTGTAATGTGATTTCTGTAAACCGCCCCCCGTCAGCAATCTGGCTCCTGCATTCTGGACCTGGGGAAGTTTCCTGAGACCTCCCATTGGTAGCCCCATATAGAGTGCATTACAGTAGTCCACTGGGGGTTCCCCTAAGCAGGCCTGCCAACAGGTAGCCCACGAAGGTTTTAAAAATAGCCCCCACCACCAAAAAAAAAGTAAAAGGGGGTAAAGTTTTTCCACCCCACCGTCCCCCCTCCCAAAGACCACCACTTTCCCCCCCCCCAAAATTCTGGGTCTGCCACCCACTGTCTCAGCCCAAAACGGGGCAGTTTCAAGGGCCATGGCCTGGGGCCCCCCGCTCCCCCCCCCTTGCCAGATGGGTCAAAACGGGGGCAAGGGGAAGGGAGGTGCAGGGCACCCTTCCCCTAGGAAAGCATTGAAAATCAATTTTAAAACCTTCCAGACGAACATGTCTTGGGGTGGACAAAATTTGTAAGTAGAGGGATTAAATGTAGGGACCCTCAGGCATTTTGGGCCCGAAAAATAGAACCCCCGGCCTGTTCAAAAATTTGGGCAGCCCCGGGACTGGAGCATGTGCACAGTGGCCAGACAATTTCCAAGAAACAGGGGTAATTGGGGAACCCAGTTTTAATTTTCAACTGCACTCCTTGGGCCCCAGTTGTGACCGGGGCACTAGGGGTCAAGGATGACTCCAGGAGCACCCCCAACTATGTACCTCTGTTTTAAATCAGGGGGAAAACCCACCAGTATAGGGTTGGGATCCCTATCCCTTCATCTCCCTTTTTTTAATGACCCCCTCTGTTTTTTTCCCGGGTTTTGTTTCAGTTTGTTCTTTTTCCCATCCATTTTTTTACCGAAGCTAAGCACTGATCCAAAGTTTAAATAGCTTCCTTGGAATCCAGCGGTGACGAGAGGGAGAGTTGGTGTCATCAGCATACTGGTGACACTTCAACCCAAAACTTTCCCAATAAAACCCCCCCCCTCCCGGTTTTCATATAGATGTTACATAACACAGGGGAAAAGAATCCCAACCCGGGGATCCCATAGGGTTTTTGGCCGTGGGCTTTAGCATGAATCCCCTAACACCACTTTCTGCATTCTCTCCTGCAGGGAAAGGGCTGAAGCCCCTGAAGCGCTGCCACCCCCAAATCCCCCTCCCCAAGAGATGAGTCAGGGGGATGTTTGGTTTATAATGTCAAAAGCAGCTAAGGTCCAGTAAGACCAAAAAGGGGCAAAAGATCCCCTCTCCATTTCCCCGTGTAGGTCATCTACTAAGGCCACCAGTGCCTTCTCTTTCGCAAAACAAGGCCCAAAGCCCAAATTTAGCTGGAAATTTTTTCCTTTCCCCTTTTAGAAACCTTTGAAGCTGTAAGCCACAACCTGCTCTATACTTTACCCAAAATAGAATGTTAATACCATTCTTAATTTTCATTTTTTTGGGATCAAAAATGACTTTTTAAAAAACATTTTTATTATTGCCTTCTTAAAGCGTGCGGGGAATTCCCCCCTGTTGCAAGGAGGCATTAAATACCTTCCAAACCCGGTCAGCCAACCCCCTGGCAGTTTTTTATGCCCTTTTGGAGGGAAAGGGGTCCGGGGGAGGGGGTGGTGGCCCTCATCTCCCCAAGACTCCTGACCTTTTTCCCCAGCTGAGGAGCTGAAACTCTTTCTTAAAATACAGGGGGGCCCAAGGAGGTCCCAAACATTTGTTTTCCTAAAAGGGCTCCCAACTTTCCACATTTTAAGCAGGGCAGGACATGACATCTTTTTCCTCCCTGTGAGGGGAAATTTTTTTTCAAACCTACTGAATTTGGCCAGGCAGAGGGAGGTTGTCTTTTAACCCTTTCCCATTTTTCATAAGGGTTTTTCAAGTTTTCACGATGAAAAATACTTCAGAGTGAAACTTTAAACCAGGGGGAAAGTGAAAGCAACTTTTTTTCCCCAACTCCCCAGGGATAAAAACACCTCCAAGTTGCATCAAGCCCGGGGGGGGAAGCAAGAGGAACAGCTGCATGGCAAGACCACAGGAGGGACGAAAGGGGGGTTTGGGACTCTAAACCCCCCTGAGGCCCTTTTTGCCGCCCTTTTTTAAGCAATCCTGGGTGGTGGGGGTGTAGGGGGGGGGTTCCTTCCCCAGGGAAATAAAGCCTGAAGCGCAGCACTGATTTGGATGGGGGGATGGCCCACTCTAAAGGGCCCCAAGCCCTGAGGTTCCTCTGGAGCACGCAGCTGCTTCTGAATCACAACCAAGGGCCAACCTTGCTCAAGGACCCCAGCCTCAGTTGTGCAAAAATTGGGGTCTTGCTGTCCGCAGAGGTCAGAAGGTGGACAAAAGGGGGGGGGGCGGGAAACCGGGCAGGGGAAACCCAAAAAACAGGACCCCCCGCACAGCCTTTTCCCCCAAAGGGAAAAAGGGGAGGGGCAACCCCAAAGGGGGTTTCCCAAAAAGGGGGCCCTATAAAAAAAACACAAAGAGAAAGGGGGGGGGGAGGGGGGGGGGGAGGGGGTGGTTCTTTTCCTGCCCTCCCCCCTTGGCCCAAAGGCCACTTGGGGCTCCTTCCCCCTGACCAGGGGGGCTACTGCTGGGCTGCATTAGATTCAGACCTACCCGACTCAAAAGGGATCAGCCCCCTCTGACTCTCCAGCAGCAGCTCTCTTCCTGGGGCCCCTTTTTTGGGTTTGGGGCTTTCAAAAAAGGGTGGGGCCCCCTGTCTTTCCATTTGGGCACTGGGTGGGCGGGGGGGAAAAGGAGGGGGGAAAGACTGGTCCTCCCGGTCTCTGTCCCGCTGGGTCCCCTCCTTTTGACACAAAAGACCCGCTTTTTTGAGAAGGGCAAAGGGTTCCTGGCACCCTGGGGAGGGACCCCTTGTAACAAAAGGGAACCCCCCCCCCCCGTAAGACAGTCTGATCCCCAAAAAGGGAGGTGGGCAAAAGGGGGGCTCCTTTGAGCCTGGTTGCAGAAGGGAAACGATCGACACCCAAAATTCCTTTAGTTACTGGGTCCTTTTCGGCCCTTGGTACTTACCTGTCACTGCAGGGCCCTTTGGGGGTTTTTTTGACCAGGAGCCTGAGCGGGCCATGCAGGGCGGGCTGCCTTTTCACAGAATATGGGAACCTTCTAGCACAGTAAAAACAAAACTCAGACTCCGTTTTTAATTTTTTACACAATAAACCATCATTAAAAATTGGATGGGGATTTAGTTCTGGGGGGGGAAACAAAAATTTCATAATAAAAAACCCTTTTTAAAGGAGTGCCAATCCACATTGCATAAAAGATAAAATCATAAGAAAAGCCATGCGGATCAGGCCAAAGGGCCCCTTTTTTCCCCTTTCCCCCGTATCTCACAGTGGCCCCACCAAATGCCCCCTGGGGGGTACAAAGAGAAATAATATTTTTGTCTCCCGAAAACCCAAATCCCCCGCATCCCGGCCCTTTAAGTACCCCCCGTTTTAAAAAACCTGGAGATGACACATCTTCATCATGGGTTTTAACCTGGGGGTGGACTTTTCCCCAGGGAAACTGTCCCCAAACCCCTTTTGAAGGCATTTTGGGCCCGATGCCACCACCACTCCGTGGCAGGGAGTTCCACAGACTAACAACCCCCTGGGTAAAACAATATTTTTTTTTGTCTTTCTTACTCTCCCAGCCCTCATTTGAGTGCAGCCCCTTGTTTTTTGGGATTTTGGGAGAAGGGAAAAAAGCTTCCCTCAAACCCTTTACTCCCTCCCCCCCTTTTTGACTCTAAAACAAAACCCCCCCCCGGCATTTTTTTTCCCGACTAAAAACCCCCCAAAGTTTAGCCTTTCCTAAAAGGGGGGGTGCCCCCAACCCCAGGAATCTTTTAGTCGCCTCTTTTGCACCTTTTCCAGTTCCCGTGACATGTTTTTTTGAATGCGGGGCGACCAAATTGTACAAAAAACCCAAATTTCTTTTTTTAATGCCCATTTCAATTTTACCCCTTTTTCTGTACCCCCCAAAAGGGCCCAAAATTATGTCGGGCGGGGGGAAAAAAAAAAACCCCCCCCCCACAACACCCCTAACCCAACACAGTGCAGAGAGATTATTTGCATAGCCCCCCCAGGGCACGGGGGGGGAAACCCCCCGCACGGGGGGGGCCCTATGAAAAGGGCCGGGAATTTCTGCTAGGGGGAAAATTTGGGGGGTGGGGGGGGGGATGGTATTTTGGGGAAGGGTTTTTTAAAGCACGTCCCCTTCATGGGGAGAGCGTAAACCCCAAAAAAAAGGCCGCTTTAATTTTTTCTTAATCCAACCCCAACTCCGTACCTGCAGAAATCTAACATCAAAAAGGAGAACTAAACCCCCCCATTTTCACACCCCACGGGTTTGCAGACTTTGTGAAAAAGGCCAACATGCCAAGACACTTTTAATAGTCCCAAAGGCATCAGGGTTTTTTTCTTGTTTTCCCCGCCCCGCTGCAAGAGGGGGAAGTTGTACCAAAAACGTTTTGGGCACGGGGGAAATTTAAAAACCCCTGGGGGGGGGTTTTGGTTTTCTCCTCCCCTCCCCTTTTCTCTCTCTCCTCTTCTCTCTCCTCCAAAACCCCCACCCCAAAAACACACACACACAATTTTTTTTCCCAAAAAAAAAAACAACAGTGGTTTTTTTTCACTTGTGCTAAAAATTTCCCCCTAACTGGCCCCTTTTTCCCCGGCAAGCAAAAAAAAGGGAGCCCCCCGCATTTCAAAAGGATAACGTAGTAGGTAAAACCCTTAAAAGGGGGCGGGGGGTTGGGGTTTTGAGGCCTGCCCATTTTTTCCCCTTGCCGGGCAAAGGAAACCAAGGAAGGGTGACTTGGGGGGTTTGGGGTTTCATTTTTCTAAACTCCCCTTTGGGGCCCAAACTTCCTTCCTTTTCTTTATCTCTCAGTCCCCGGGCCCCCTCCCGGGGAAGGGGGGGCCCTGACACAGTCCCACGGGCCCTTCGCGCCGTATGTTTTTCCCCGGGTGCCTTTCGGGGGGCAAAGCATCCCCTCCCTCTGCGCTTCCGGGGGGTTTTTTTAAAATGCCCAGGGGGGGCCCCCTTTCCCCTTAAAACAGTCTTTCTTGCCCCTTTGCCCGGGGTTTTTCATGCCCCCAAAAGCCCCACGGGGTTTTTCCCCGGGAAAGAGCCCCCCCCAAAGGGGAACACCCGGCGGGGTTGGGGGGGCAGGGGGGGGGGGGGGGAAAATAAAGAAAGCAGGGGGGGATGAAAACGTCCTGGCGGGAGCGGGTGTTTATAAATCAAGATTTGGGAAGGGACCTCGGGGGCCCATCAGCCCCAAACCCCTTTTTCCCCCCCCCAATGCGGGAAACCCCCCTTTTTATAGTACCTTCCCCCCCCGAGACCATCCATCTCTGTTTAAAAAAACCCCCCCAAAAAAAGGAGACACCACCCCCCCCCTTTTGGGGGGGCAGCGTTTTTCCCCTCCCAAAAGCTCTAACCGTTATGAAGTTCCTTCCTAATTTTTAAAAAAGGAACCCTCTTCCTTTTTTAAAACCCGGGGCCCCCTTTCCGGGGCCTTTTGAAGCCTTTGGAAAAAAATTTTTTAAAACCCTTTTTAAAAAATTTTTTTAAATCTTAAAAATTTACCTTTCTTTTTAAAGGGGGCAAAACATTTCAGCCCCCCAACGCTCCCAAAAAAAGATAAGGATTTAAAAACCCCAAAAATTTTTAAAACAATATTAAAAGAAAAAACCCCCTTTTTTTTGGGTCCCCAAAAATTTCTCTAAGGTCTCATTGAAAAACCCCCTAAAAATTTTGGGAAAAACACAGAAAAGATAAAGCCCGGGGGGGGCCAGCCTATAAAAAAACACAAATATTCTTGGTTAGCTAAAGGGGCCCAAGCTAGGAAAAAAGAAAAAAAAAAGGGTCTGATGGCCCATGCTGAGGGTCTTTTTTGAAGCAACATATGGCAGTTAGCCAGTAATGGGGAACCAGCTTTGAAATAGGGAAAAAAGGCCAGGTCATTCAAGAATCATGATAGCTAACCCGGGGATGACTAAGAAAGCCCTTACGTACAACATGCGTAACGCGGTTACAAAAAAGGTATAAAAAGTGTAAGAGACCACTTTGGGGGGGCCCAGATCGCAGGGTTTTGGTCCGTGCTGTGATGGAACTCCCACTAACATCTTTGTTTTTTGTGTTACTTGTTTTGTGTGTGATACCGCTTGCTATATTCTTGCTATATATTACCTGTAAATCTATGTCCTTATATCTGTCTAATAAACTGAATGAACTAATTCCTTTTCGTAGCAGTTTTTTTAAGAACCACCCATTCTTATCAAGACATTTCCCCCAAAACCCCCAATCATCCTGGGCGCCCCTCCCCCTGCACCCGCCAAAGGGTGTCAACATCATTTTTAAATTTAGGCGCACAGAACTGGGCACAGGACTCGGGGGGGGGGGCTGAAACCCCACAGAATAGAGTGGTATTATCACTTCCCTTAAATTTTGACATATGCTTTCTTGTTGATGCAACCCAAAAATCGCATTGGCTTTCCTTTGGGTGCGTATCACAAATGCTGACTCATGTTTTAATCTGAGGTCCACCCAGAACCCCCCAGATCCCTTTTACAGGGACTAAATTTTTCCCCCAGGGTCTCCCATCCCCACTTCTTGGGGTTTTTACACCTGGCCCAGGGGAATCCTTTTTCCCCCCCCGTGTTTCTGCCCGGGCAGTGGGGCAAACGCCGGGGCGAGCGGGGGGAAAAGGAACCCCCCCCGGGGTTCGGGGGTGATTCACCGTTGGGGGCCCCAACAAGAAGCCAAGGAAGGGCTGGCCCCCTTGGGACTGGGACCGACCGCCCTCGGGCCCAAAAAAAAAAACTACTGCAACCACGGGGGCACAGGGGTGGGCAGACCCGTCTTTTTAAATTTTACCACCTTTTAATCCTGAAGCCCCTCCCCCGCCACTTTTTAAGTCGGGTGGGAAACAAGGGTTTTTGGTGGGGGCAGAGTCACTCTGAAAGGGAGGGGGCTTTTGTACGCCATCAAAAAGGAGGCGCTTTCCAGGGGAGGGGGGTTTTGGCCCAAAAAGGGGCCCCCACGCACCCACCTAAATTTTCTCGCCACCTGTATCCCTCCCACTTCACCCACTGTTTGTGAGCGGGAACTCGTGTGTTTTTTAAAAGGGGCGGATATTGAGACGGCACAGCCGAGTGACCTGCTCCGCCCCCACAAACACACAGGGGGGGCCCCTCCCCAAATGGATCACGTGAGGACCCACTCCCCCCCTCAGCCTTTTCTGCACCGGGCTGAGGGCGCAAGCCTCGTGTCCCAACCCATAAATGGGGGGGGTCTCCGGAAGCAAAGCAAAAGAAAAAGCGTCTGCTTTCTTACCTCCCCATACCCCCCCCAAGTGGTCTCTCCCGGGGCCATTGGCAATTAATCCAAGGGGCCTCCCGCCTTGGCCCACCCACCCACCTCCCGGGGCCCCCTCCTGCGAGCTGGGTCCTAAATTTCACGGGCCCTTGGAAGGACAGAAGGACTTCTCGCCCTGAAGCAAACCCCCCAACCCGGGCCCAGGATCCCCTTAGGCCCCACTGCGCCACGAGGCCTTAATTTTTTTTGGGTGGGGGGGGGGTGGGGTTTCATGCGGGCCTTCCATGCCGCTTGCTCAAGGCCCCCCAGGCGTGCGACCCTTCTCCGGGGAGGCACGGTGGGAAAATTCGAGCTGGCCTTTGGCTCCTCAGCCACTTCCCTCAACTCCCTGGATTCGCCAGCCGCCCTTCGGGCCAGCGGGCCAAGAGCGTTCTTTTCCCCACAAAGTTTTTTCGCTCCATGAACCCCAAACGCCCAAAGGGGGAAGGGCAAATCACGTTAGGCTACCCGGGGTTTTTTCAAAGGGGGACATGAAGGCCCCCTTTCCCTTAGCCTCCGAGACCGGGAAAATTGGCTGCAAGGGAAGAGCTCTTTTGGGGAGTGAGGGACCTACCCCCTGCTGGCGGGATTTTGGCCCGGTGCAACTCCTCTTCCGTTGGGGTCTTCCCTCCTGCACGACAGCCAGCTGGCCCCTTGCCAAAAGAGATTTCACTTTCCACCCCTGGAGCTGCTCCTGCGTGCTGTTTCCGGCTGTCCAGCACTCCTGAAGGGTAAGTCGGGTGGAGCCAAGCTCTCCCCGGGGCCTCATCCACGGGCCCCCCTTTTTGCTCCCGATGCTCTCGCCGGGGCCTCCTGCTCGGCTGAGGGGCCCTCGGGGGCCTGCTGGAGCTGCCGTGAGACCTGCCAGTTTTGCAAAAAGGGGAAAGGGACCAACCTGAAAAAGGGGCAGGCATGAAGGGGGAGGGGCGAATATACCCCCTCCCCTCAGGGCCCTGGGGTGCTCAAGGAGGGCCATGAGGAGCCCCAACCTGCAGCCTGGGGCCCCCGCCCGAGTCCGGGTGTCCCTTTCCCCCCCACACCCACCCCTCTAGCCAGTACTAGCTGCCTCTGTCCCCCCCCCCCATTTCAGCCACACAGGACTTTTTGCCCCTGCCCTCCCCAGGGGTGAGGCTTGGGGGGAAATCTTCAGGGAAAGGAAGCAGGGATCCCGTCCCCCCATACCTTCCCCCCCCCCGTCCTTGGGACTTTTTGGGAAATTTTGGGGGGCTTCTCCCTCTGTTTTTTGGGGTGGAAACTCCCGCCAAGCATCCCAGCTCACAAGGGGCATTCTTCAACCTCCCCCCTCCCTCCAGTACAAGCAGGCCACATTTTGGGGGGGGGAAACTGCACAAAACCCCCCCCCCTCCCCGGGCTTCCCCCCTCCCTCCAAAGGGGGGGGGGACCAGGTTTTAGCCCGGAGGCCCCCTGCAGCCCCACAGCGGATTTCCCCACTCCGAGGGGGCCAGCAAGGAGGGAAAAAGGCAGGCGCCCAGCCCGGCCAGGGGGAAGGGGGCCAATTTCCCAAAGGGGCCCCAAACCTTCAATGGTAACGTGGGGGGTTTTTAGTTGGGGAGGGGTGATTGGGAAAGGGGCCAAGCCTTTTCGGGGGGGGGGCTGTCGGGGCCAGGAAGGGTTTTGCTTGGAATACAAAAGCTATAGAAGGGACTTCTTTCAAAAGGGGGGCGGTTTAAAGGGGTTACCTCCAGGGCGAGTGGAATGGGGTTCCCTGCCAAACTGACCCCCCCTCAAAGCTTCCACACCGCCTGGGCCCCAAATCTTACCTCCTTTGGGTTTTCCGTTTTCCCCGATTTCCCCCCAAAAGCGGTGGTCCCACAGGAGGGTGACCAGAAACCCCCCGGGTCAGGAAGGAACGGACCCCTTCCCGAGCCCCTCGGGCGCGATGGGAAGGGGCGCTGGTCAAACGGGCTCAGGAAACTTGGGTTCAAATCCACCCCTCCCCCCCCACACACCCCACCGCCCTCCGCAGCACCTCCCAGGATCCAGGGGCCAAAACGCGGGGCACTCCGGGGGGGGGGGGGGGGTTTGGGCGGGGGGGCCCCCCCCAGGCCCCGGGCTCCCGCGGGAGGATGCGGAAACGCTTCTCCCTGGCGGCGGGGGGAGGGGGATTTGGGCGGGGGGAGGGGGTTCCAGGGGGGCGAGGGGGGGGGGCCAAAGAGCGGGAGAGGGGGGGCCCCTCACCCTTTCCGCGCCCCTTTTAGCCGCCCCGCCGTCCCCACCGCCGCTGCCTTTTGCTCCTCCGGGTTCCCTTTTTTTGGGGGGGCGGGGGCCCCTTCCCCCCGGACGTTCCCCGTAGGGGAGCTCCCGCCGGCCGCCCCCCCTCCAGGGGGAAACCGGGGGTCCCGCAAGAAGAGGGGGCCAGGCGGGCCCATCGCGGGGGTAAGGGGGGGGGGGGGGGGGAAAAGGGGGGGCCAAAGGGCCCGGGGAGGGGTGTCCCCTTTCCCCGCCGGGGGGGTCCTCTTTTTCCCCCCTCCGGGGGGGTTTCCCCACGAAGCGCAGGTCGGCGTAGGTAAACCCCTGAACAAACCTGGGCCTTGCGCGGATCCCCCGGGGTTTGGCAGGCCACCGCCACTCCGCGCCCCAAAGCGGGCGCAAAACCCGGCGCTCCGCTGGGGACGGAAAGCAGAAGTGGGCCGGCCCCAGCGTCCCCCACCCCCCCCGGGGGGGCCCCCCCTCAAGAGTGACTCGTCTCTTGGGGCGGGGCCGCGGAAAAGGGGAAATGTGTTTTCCCCAAAAATGCTGCCCCCTGCTTTGCAAAGGGGCCCAAAAAAAGGGGGTCCCCTCCCTTTCCCCGCCCCCCTTCACTTGCCTCCTTTCCCCCCATGGGATGGCTTGTCTTCCCCCTGGGCCGGGGGGGTTAAAAGCCCGCGCCCCTCTGTACACTTTTGGGTGTGTGTGTGGGGGGGGGGGACTTACCCTTTGGGAAACGAAGGCTTTGACCCAAAAGACGCGCAGTGTCCTAGTTCCGGAATCCTCAGGCGGGGCGTCGCAGGTCTTGGAATTTCAGGGGGGGCCTCGGTCTGGTCAGCCGCTTTTCCTCTTAGGCAGAGAGCCAGGCTGCGCCCCTAACCTTGAACCGGGACCCCTCCCCACTTGAGTAGTTTCAAGTTTAGACTACGGGCAATGGCCTCTACCGGGGCTACCCCCGAAACTCCCGGGGAAGCTCCCCAACCCTGATTTCCCTTGCATTGGCTATCTAAGTTGAGTCATGGCAACTGGACTTTTTTTTCTTGAGAGACTAAAAGTTTCTTTGCTCACCCAAAAACAGCTTCCCAGTCTGAAGAAAGTTTAGTTGTGAGTTCTCCATTTTATATTTCACTTTAAACCTCATGTCACCCGGTCTGAAATGGGCTAAATCAGAGGACAATAGTCTAAATGGGTTCTTTTCCGGTGAACAAGGGCCTTTGAAACCCATAAAGAAAAGGGGCCCGTTATTTTGGCTACTTGTCCACTGCGGCTCCAGCTTCAAGGGGGTTAGCTTGGACATATAAAATCCTAAGTGGTTTGGGACTTTGCAAATCTTCCACCTATCTGCCGGGTCACCTGTTCCCCAAAACCCCCGAGATTAAGAAGATGAATGCAAAGGGAGGGAGAAAAAAAAGGGAAAACCAGAACTTTGGGGGCCTTTGGGGCTTTGGGGGTACTTCCCAAAATTTTGGGGTGGAGCTCCCCCCCCTGAAAAACGGGGCCTTTTCTTTGGAAACTTTTAAAAAAGGGAAATTAAAAAAAAGGGTTTTTTTTTGGAAGGCATAGCCAGAGACTGCTTAAAAAATAATATCTTTCCCTGAGCGATCCACCCACCACCATAAGTATTGGGTATATTGGTGGGGTGTTTTTTTTAAAAGTGTTATTGTCCCCTTGGGTTTTTTTTTTGGGGGCTTGATGGACTAAAAACTACCCAGAGTTGGCTTTGGGGCCCAAATGAAAAGAATAAATAAAGATGTAAAATAAATTTTTGGGCTTGGGGAAAAAGGAAAAACCCTGCTGAAAAAATTGGGGAGTAATACCAAAACAGCTCAAGACAGAGGGGAAAGAGGAAAAAACCCCGCGTAGGGTGGATTTTGGGTTTTTTTTAGATTCAGGATTTCCCGGAGAAGGGGAAAGGGTTAAGACAAGACAATGGGGTTCTGCACAGCAATCCAGGGGAAATAAAAAAATTTTCCCAGGCCAGGATAGGTGAGACATTTAGGGATAACAATAAAGGGGAATAAAGGGGTTTAGAGGGGGTTAAGGAAGTCATCTGTGGGTGATTGTGTATGTGACCCCCCAGATCTTAGGATTAACTCCAAAGGGAGCTTGCTTAACATATTGCAGGAGACAGTCAAGATTTGGGGCAGGGGGGCAGTGATGGCGAAAACCCTTTTTGAGACCGAGTGCCCAAACTGCAATTCAAAAAAACCCCCTAATTTTTTTTCAAAGTGCCCAATACAGTAATTTAACCTGTTTACAGGTGGCTAAAGAAGGGCATGTTGGGTGCCCACAGAAAGGGGTCCCGTGCCATATTCGCCATCACTGCAGTAGGGGCTTGGAATGCAAACATAACTTATACACATAAAGCACCAAAGTGGTGCCCAGGGAAAACACAAAGGAAATGCAAACAGGGGTCCAAATAGATTCCAAGTGTCCCCAAAACCCTTTCTGGAGGGTTCAGGAAATGAGGATAATTAAGGGGTCCATTCCAGGGTTGATCCTCCATCTGGGGGGTTTATGTTGATGTTTTGATGGTAGTGCCTCCGGGGCCAGGAGCAAAGCAACAGAAAAATGGTGGAAAGGGGTTGAGGGGGGGAAAGAGGGGGGGACACGGGGCATGGGGGGCATATGTGGGGGAAAGCAGAGCAAAAAAATGTAAAAATAAATGAGGGTGTTCCCTTTTGCAACTTTTTAAACCCGTTCTGGGGGTCTACCAACCCATTTAAAAGCGAGGGGGTCAGTAAAGAATGTATCATCAACATTTAGAGCATATTACTTTCCAAAACTTAAAGAGGACCAAGAGCCTTTAAACCCAAAGAGCCTATTACCATGATGGGAAATCATAAAAGGCGATCAAAAAACAGAAAATAAACAAGATGCCAGGACCCAATGGCAAATTTTAGCTCACGACTACAAGAATTTTTCAAAATATATTAGCACTAAGATTGAAATCCATATTCAATCTATATTGGGGGGTGGGAAAAAATGCCAGATTCATGGAAATTGGCAAATATAACCTTTATACCAAAAAAGGAAAGCCCAAGGGTCGATACAAAGCTACAGACCAAATTTCTCTACTCAATGTGGCCCAAAAAAAATTTTTTTTACGGTAAATTTGCCAATAGATTGGGAAGAATTTTACCCTCCCTATACATCCAGATCAGAAAGGGATTTCTTCCAAAAAGGCATTTACAAACCAACATAAGGGCCTACTAAATACCTCAAATATTATGAGTACCAAACCCAAAGCAGGCTGCATTGGTCTTTATTGATGCTGAAAAAAGGGTTTTTACAATATTTCTTGGTCACTAATAAAACACAAATAACTAGTTCATTGTGGGCCCTAGAATGCTGAGAGTCTTTGAACAAATATACTTAAGGGAAAAAGCTAAAGGTCCTAGAAATGGCCACCTCACAGGGGGAAATCAAGATCCATAAAGGGACAA
>JAWVWN010001709.1:0-119744 GCA_037367305.1 Phrynocephalus vlangalii | reverse complement strand
CCAAGGTGTCCCCCAGAAGAAGGGAATGGCAAATCACTTTTGGGGGAAAAAAAATCCTGAAAAGGATTACCATAAGTTAGAACTGACTTGACGGAACTTGATTATTGATTCTCCATTTGCCGTAGTGGATAGAGTGACAGACTCCATCCATGGAGATCAGAGTTTGAATCCCCGCCTGGCCATGGAAATTCACTGGGAGGGTAGTACTGGCAAAACCACTACACAAATATCTCATTTACCTTAAAACCTGATTAAAGCCACTATCAGTTGGTTCCAACATGATGACACATAAAGCTATCATTATTTGCCATATCTGAGGAAGTGGGCTTGTCCTTGAAAGCTCGTATAAAAATATACTGTATGTACTCGAGTATAAGTCCACCCCCCTAATTTAACCCCCCCAAAACTGGGGAAACTTATTGACTCAAGTATAAGTCTAGGGTGGGAAATGCAGTAGGGCCTGGCAGCTTCTCCTTTGTGAGCTGGGGGAGTGGTGTGTGATGTTTAAAATGATATTTAGCCACGGTGGCTAAAAGTCATTTTAAATATTGCACACCGCTCCCCCGTGATGCAGAGGGGAGTCAGGAAAAGTGGTACACGATGTTTGCAATGACTTTTAGCCACCGACTCAAGCGCTTGCCTCGGTGGTTAAAAGTCATTTTAAAAATTGCGTGCTGCTCCCCCACAATGCAGGGTGGTGGTCAGGAGAAGTGTCGCATGATGTTTAAACACTTGCCTCAGTGGCTAAAAGTATTGACCCGAATATAAGTCGAGGGCCCCTTTTTTCAGCCCAAAATTAGGGCTGAAAAACTGGACTTATATTCGTGTGTATACAGTACTTATTAGCCTTTGAAGGTGCCACAATGTTTTCATCATCTTTAATTTTTTCCCTTTGGTTTTTGCTTTTATGGGAGAGTTGCCATAATGTAGAATTGATATATCAGCACCTGATTGTTAATCATCAGTGGGGTAACTTTTATGCCTAAATCCAGTCTCACCAATGCACCAATTCCTTTTCAGACTAACAAAATTTGTTTCTTAAAAACATTGTCATCTTATAACAAGGTTTTGTTTTCATATTTTGCACATGATGATTTTCACATGTAAGAGATGAAGGTGAAAATGTTCACATTTACCACATGAAAATGAAGCAGGGTATGACCTCCATCCCTACTCTATATCAGCAGCCCTCTGAGGTAGAGGAGAGCCCACGTTACTCTGCTTAATTTGAAAGTAGATAAAACCTCATTCACTACAAACGCTTCCTCTGCGCTCAACATTTATTTAGCAGCTGCTGGAGCAATGATATAATTAACAAGTAAATATTTGTGTTGACCAGGGTGTGTGTGTGGTCTCTGTTTTTCACTTAATACAGCTGGAGCCTCATTACACACAAATAAAACCAAGAGACTATCAGGGTGTTTTCTTTTTTACTTCAGTGTAACTCTTATAGTTGTGGCTGCCTTATTCTTATAGGCTGTCTTCCCCCACAGAAATCCTTAGAGGATTCTTGGCATTCCAGAGGGAGCTCTTCTAATGAGAGCCATCTATTAGTGTAACATTTCCTTGTAACAATTCTGCCATGAATGTCTCTTTCTTTCAGCAAGGTTTCCTCCACAGTGCATAGTTCTGGCTGTGACGTTACGGAACAGTCAGTGTTAATGCCAAATATGGGCAAGGCTATTATGCGTACATCGACATTATTCTTTCTTCACCACTCAGTGGGATAGGAATGCATTTAAACTAAACTTTAGCTCGAGAGTTCCTTATGATGTAACTACAGGAAACTAGTTCCTAAACTTGGCAGTTAACCAACAGGACTTTGTTTAATTCATTTCATACAACTGGCTAGTTTTCAACTACTTTTTTTTAAAAAATGTTTTTGATTTGTTTTAAATTTTTAATTCACAACTTTGTTTTAAATTTTAAAAAATCAGTGTATATTTAAAGCCTGATGCCAATGAGCCATGCAAGAATTACTCTTTTTTAAAAAAAAATCTATAAACCACATAGCTTTAATTTTCAAGACAGTAAAAGTTAAAAGTTTCCTGTTTTTATACCTATTTACTATTCCATAGGTAGTTCCCCCCCCCAAAAGGACCACATTGGAGTGAAGATAAGAATAAAATCACAGCCACAAAAGTTAAGGTTCAACAATTAGGACACAGCAATGGGAATGGGCACAGAAATTGGGAATATTTTTCTCCTGATGGCTACCTATGTACATCCAAATATACCATAGCTGATTTCTGGAACTACAGTTTCCACTGGCCAAGATAGCTTGCAAATTGTGGGAGCTGTAATATTCTCAGCTCTTACAAAGGAAAAACAATGGTAGCCACTGGGTTTTAAACTGCTAATGACCTATTTAAGCTGTGCCTTTGCACTGCAAAGAAAGGTGATCCCTATAAAATCAGAAGATTTGGGTTGAAGGACAACTGCGCTTAAGCGGCTGACCGGCCGTTATGTACACGCGATCAGGGATGCTAGAACTACTCATGTCTCCCTGAGAATTGGTGAGGCCTCGAACCGCCAAGCGGAATTGTTCCAGGTGGTTCGAGACCTCTCCAATCCTTTTTTTTTATTTAAAGGTTTTATTGGTTACTTGAAATATGGGGTAGGGGGGAAAGGGAAAGAAGGAGGGAAATAAAAAAACAAAAAAAGAAGGGAGGGGAGGGAAGAAGAAGAAGGGAAAGATAAGGGGCAATAGATACATTGGAAACAGTTTGACAAACAAAGACATTATTGGGTACAAAACTAGTGCTACATATCATTGGGTGTATACTAGCTTAATGTTTATCAAGCTCAGCTGTGACACCCTGCCGTCTTCTTGTGAAAAGTTCTTTGCAGTCTCCTTTCAAATTGCCAGCAAGCTTATCAATTTCCATACAGTCTCTTATCTTAAACTACAGTTCTTCCTCAGCTGGGGTTTCAGCTTGTTTCCAAAACTGTGCATACAGAATCCTAGCAGTTACAATTATGTGTTGTATTACATAATTTTGATCCTGTGGGATCCAATCCTGGTCAGCCTGGGCCTCCTCCTAGTGATATCGCTAGTGAGCAATTCACAGCCTATTTTAGATTGAAGATTGAGGCCATCCGTTCCGATCTAGATTCCAGCTGCACTGGTCCCTCCTTGTGTATCCCGGGGGCCTCACCCCCTTGATCCCCTCGTCTGGTTGAGTTTGGGCCTGTGTCTCAAGCGGAAGCCTCCAGGGTGTTGGCTTATTGCCGGCCGGCCGCTTCCCCTTTCGACCCTTGCCCAGCAGGGCTTATCAAATCTGCTGGAGGGAACATGCTGGAGTGGGTTTCTTCAATAGCCACGGCCTCTTTCCGGGAAGGATTTCCCCCCTCCTGTTTGAAGGGGACTGTGGTGAAGCCCACATTGAAAAGGCCCGGCTTGGCTTTGGACGATCTTGCCAGCTATCATCCGATTGCCATAGTTCCCTTCCTGGGCAAGGTTTTGGAGAGGGTGGCTGCTGTCCGGCTTCAGTCATACCTCGAGGAGAATCATATCCTTGATCCTTTCCAGTCCGGCTTCAGACCGTTTCACGGAACCGAAACTGCCCTGGTCGCTCTGCAGGATGACCTCCTCAGGGAGGCCGACAGGGGGTGTTCCTCCCTGCTGGTCCTCCTTGATCTGTCAGCTGCCTTTGATACCGACGACCACGGTAACCTGCTGGACCGGCTAGCTGGGGTGGGAATCGGAGGTTCAGCACTCAGCTGGCTCCGATCCTTCCTCGATAGCCAGCTCCAGCGGGTACAGTTGGGGGATGACTTGTCGGCTCCTTGGACGCTCCCTTGTGGGGTGTCCCAGGGGTCGGCAGTCTCCCCTATACTGTTCAATGTTTATATGAAGCCACTGGCGGAGGTCAGGAGATTTAGAGTTCACTGTCATCAGTATGCTGATGACACGCAGCTCTATCTCTCCTTTTCTTCTTCTGCAGTGGAGGCAGTTCGCTCCCTCAATCTGTGTCTGGAGGCGGTCTTGGAGTGGACAAGGACGAACAGGCTCAAACTCAACGCGGAGAAGACCGAGGTTCTCTTCTTCGGGGTGCCCACGTCTAGGTACAATGGCCCCCTCCCTAGGCTGGGGGGAGTTTCCCTCCAGCCTATGGACAGGGCCAGGAATCTGGGTGTGGTCCTGGACTCAGCCCTCTCCCTGGAAGCCCAGGTGATGGCTGTCTCCAGGGCCACTTTTTTCCAACTCCGCAGGATCGCCCAGATCCGCCCGTACCTTGATGAGTCCTCCCTGAGAACAGTTGTGCAGGCCCTCATGGTATCGAGGATTGACTACTGCAACGCACTCTACGTGGGGTTGCCCTTGACCCTTCTCCGGAGGCTGCAGCGGGTACAGAATGCGGCGGCCATACTGGTGGTGGGTGCTCATAAGTATGATCACATCACCCCAGTTCTGGCCCGCCTGCATTGGCTGCCCATTGCCCTCCAGATAAGGTTCAAGGTCCTGGTTTTGGTCTTCAAAACCCTCCATGGCTTGGGACCTGATTTACTGGCGGAGCGTATCTCTCAAAGATCGGCTGAGGCCAGGCCCACTCGGATGTCACGGGCATGCTCACTCAGGGTGGCCACCCCAAGGGAGGTGCGAAAATCGACAACTTGTAGTCGCGCCTTCTTAGTGGTCGACCCTTCCTTGTGGAATCAGCTACCGAGTGCGTTGCGCCTTGCATCGTCCCTACCTGCCTTCAAAAAGGCTCTAAAAACCTTGCTCTTTAAGGAGGCTTATGGCGACCTTTTAGAATTTTTTGAAAAGGTCAACAGGCACATGAATTTGGGTGAACCGGTGGATATAGTCTATCTGGATTTTCAAAAGGCTTTTGACACAGTCCCTCACCAAAGGCTGCTGAGAAAATTGCACAGTCAGGGGATAAGAGGGCAGGTCCTCTTATGGATTGAGAACTGGTTGAGATCCCGGAAACAAAGAGTAGGTGTCAATGGGAAATTTTCACAATGGAGAGAGGTGAAAAGCGGTGTGCCCCAGGGCTTTGTCCTGGGACCGGTGCTTTTCAATCTGTTCATAAATGACCTGGAGACAGGGATAAACAGTGAGGTGGCCAAGTTTGCCGATGACACAAAACTTTTCCGTGTGGTAAAAACCAGAGAAGATTGTGAAGAGCTCCAGAAGGATCTCTCCAAACTGGGGGAATGGGCTGAGAAATGGCAAATGCGTTTTAATGTAACTAAATGTAAAGTAATGCATATTGGGGCAAAAAATCCAAACTTCATCTATCAACTCATGGGCTCTGAGTTATCCGTGACGGATCAGGAAAGAGATCTTGGTGTGTTGGTGGACAGCTCCATGAAGGTGTCATCCCAATCTGTGGCAGCGGTGAAGAAGGGCAATTCCATGCTAGGGATTATCAAAAAGGGGATTGAAAATAAAACAGCGAACATTATAATGCCTTTATACAAAACAATAGTAAGACCCCACCTGGAGTATTGTGTACAATTCTGGTCACCCCATTTCAAGAGAGACATAGTGGAACTGGAAAAGGTGCAGAAGAGAGCGACTAAAATGATTACTGGCCTGGGGCACCTCCCTTATGAAGAAAGGCTAAAACATTTGGGCCTCTTTAGTCTGGAAAAAAGGCGCTTGAGGGGGGATATGATTGAGACATACAAAATAATGCAAGGTATGAGTAAAGTGGATAAAGGGAAGCTCTTCTCTCTCTCCCAAACAGCCAGAACTAGGGGACATACACTCAAATTGAGGGCTGGGAGAGTAAGAACTGACAAAAGAAAATATTTTTTCACCCAGCACGTTGTAAGTCTATGGAACTTCCTGCCACAGGATGTGGTGATGGCATCTGGCCTGGATGCCTTCAAAAGGCGATTGGACAGATTCCTGGAGGAAAAGTCCATCACAGGTTACAAACCATGATGGAGATGTGCAATCTCCAGGCTTTAAACCAGGGTACTTCAAGGGCCGGATGCAGGGGAGTGGTATCAGGAGACAGATATCTAGTCTCATGCGCTCCCAAACGCATCTGGTGGAGCCGCTGTGAGATACAGGAAGCTGGACTAGATGGGCCTTTGGCCTGATCCAGCATGGCTCTTCTTATGTTCTTATGTTCTTATGACCTTATTTCTATTTAGTTTTTTCTTTCTCCCTTTTTTTCTTTTCTTCCCCCCCCCCTTGCCCGCTGCCTTTATTGAGGGTTTTTTACTGACTAGTGCCCTATCGCTGTTCTTCCGCCAGTGCTTTTACTATTTGTTTTAATAATTGTATTTTACTGGTCTTTTTTGTAAACTGCCCAGAGTCCTCTGGGAAATGGCGCGGTATATAAGTGCGGGAAATAAATAAATAAATAAATAACTATAAAGCCAATGAGCCCAACCCCCTGCTATATCCTTGCCATCCCAGTGTCATTAAAGTACAAGTATAATTAAGAAAAGTTTACTAGCCTCACTCTCTTTGTCATGATTCTAATTACTGCCCAAAGAAGGAAAGACTGTTCCAGGCTCGTGATGTGCACACAAAATCAAACTCCTGGGGAGACCCCACAGTGTCTTAGTGATCACAAAAGTGACTGAGCAACTTGCATGCATGAGTTTTCCAGACACCTGAATAATGAAACCATAGGCCAGTTTTGGCAAACCTATGGCATGGATACCACAGGGGACACTCAGAGCCCTTTTTGTGGGCCCCCAACATCACCCCTTCACAGCCACCTGTATTCAGGTTAAATGGCTGTATTGGCACTTTGTGAAAAATTAGTGGGTTTTGAATCACAGTTTGGGCACCCAGTCTCTAAAGGTTTGCCATCAGTGCCATAGGCCAATATTCTCTGTTATGTGAATGGGGTAGTTATTAACAGATAACTGTTTCTCAAACTGATTATGTCTTAATTGTAATGGATTGTACAGTCTCTCCTTACTGAAAGCCAACTCGAGTCCTTTTCCAAGGAGAAAGGTGGGGTAAAAAATACTCAAAAAGGTGGGGGGGGCAGCTATTTTGGATTCTGCCTCCCACTGGAGTCAAGGACTAAGGGATTTTCAAGGTTTGGGTGCTACACAATTCACTGTATAAAGTGGAAAGGTTGATGAGTGTGTATCTTAGTGCAGAGTCCCCTGTAGCAAAGCAAACCTACAGTTACACCAACCTACAAGATTTAGAAGCAATCCTGCTCGTGAGCACCATGAAGGTTTCCCCCCTCCCTCTGGAATCCAAACTTGGAAGCCCCCTGGACAGGTTGCTTCAGGGAGTCAGGGAGTTATAGTCCAAAAAAGTGATA
The DNA here is from genome assembly GCA_037367305.1 of Phrynocephalus vlangalii. NCBI lineage: Eukaryota > Metazoa > Chordata > Lepidosauria > Squamata > Agamidae > Phrynocephalus > Phrynocephalus vlangalii. Next base: position 112,491 of record JAWVWN010001709.1, on the reverse strand, counting down.
TTTCAGACGCCTGAATTCAGATTGCATGAGCAAAATTGTATCCTGGCTCATAGGCTAGTTACCGGTATCCATCTCCCTCTATCAGCTCATGCCCCATTTCATGAACTTTCTGTGAGTCAATGATTTTTAATAAACAAATTTTACACTCCAAATGCTCAGGAGTGGCACAACCAGTACCTGTCTTTGATTGAAGCAAGTAAAAGACTTTTTAAAACACACCTAACACACTTATAAAGCATCTATAAATACACATCATAAATATGGCAACATATTTCCTCTTCCTGACTTCAATCCATCGTTCCCAGGGAACCCTTACTAATTTCCATAAGGAACATACCAGAAACAGCATGGAAAAAATGTTTGTCGTGGTGTTATGAAAAACAGATGGCGCCCTTTAAAGTGAAGACTGCATAAAACGTAATTTCAACAGTTACAACCTTGGCTTTCATGCAATCCGGAATTTGTTATGACAGAAACCCTGCTTCAGAAAAAAAAAGGAAACAGCACACATATAATTGGAAATGGTTTAAATGTTGAGATTTTCAACATAGGAAATGAATTCTTTAATGTGTATATTTCACACTGAATTTTATTTGTCTCTAGGTGACAATAAGAATAGTTCAAAACCTGAATGGAGATTTTAACACAAGCTTCTTGCACCTTCAGGTTCAGTCTAATGGACTATACTGTCTCTATCCAGACTACTTCAGAGCTGTATTTTGTTGAAGTAACTTTGTCATAGACACTCTTCCTGTACAGTCTATGCCCCTCCCCGTCCTGCAAATACTTTTTAATGCCACTTGTAAAATCTCACTACAAAAAAGGCATCCAAGCCTCAATTCTCTTTCTGTTTCAGAATTTGAAATTGTAAAAAAACATAGTTGTTTTGTGAATTAAATGGGGAAGATTACATTAAGTGACATGTGAGGAGATAAGAGAGTGGCCTTGCTGCCACATGGGAAGTATGAGTGGTATGGGTGGTATAGAAGTCCAATGAATGAACAAACAAATGAACGAAAGAACAAACAAACAAACAAATGAACAAATGAACAAATGAACAAACAAACAAACACAGAAAGTGAGAGCCTGAGATAAAACCTGAATAACTGAATCATTGTTTGGTCATGACATTCAATGAAATTTTTTCACGTATAATTCAGTCCTTCAGAAAAACGTACTGTTTTTACCAAGCAGAAGTGATTACGTCACTTTACCATTTCTACATGTTGAAAGAGGGAAGCTTCCTTTGACCCATTCCCAGCAATCCCATGCACTGGAATGGAACCAAAGCAGAGTGATCCTTCCCAGATAAAAAAAGGTATGGGCCAGAAAAGAGTGGGAAGAAACACTCTTGGTGTGGGCTGGTGCATCCCAGCAAAAATGTTGTCTGATTGATGTCTTTAAGAGTGCATCAGCCCACCCTAAAGTGCTCCAAACAGTGCTAGCCTGTGTAGTCAGCCTCTCTGTCTCTCTCTTCCTCTAACACACAATTATTATTAGTAACTCTATATTCTCTTCCAAAAAGTCAGAACACACAGTATGATTTAAAAATAACGAATGATATTAGCAAAATTGAAATGGCAAATTAAAATCCCTTTTTAATCCAGCATAGCAAATCCACTAAAAGAAAGTAAACAATTTTAAACTGAGATGGCAGCAGTAAGAAACAAAAACCCAGCCAAGAACCATGACTAAAAGCAGAACAAAACATACAAGTTTTCACAGCCCATTGTAAGGCAACAAAATAAAAGCCAAAAAAATTATCATTTGATGATGGTTGATAGTAGGGATGGGATTTTCATATTTCTATGGCTTGCATGCTCGGAATTCACATATAATTCCCCAGGCAAAATTCTGGAACCAGAGAAACCAGAAGCCAAAATGGTTGCCTCTTCATTTCCATCTTTTCTTTTCTGCCATATGCTTTGTTTGGACGGAAGAAGGAAATACTCCTGCAATCCCATTGTGCCCTGACTGTCACCCCAGTGCTTCATGGTAGGATAGTTTCACCGCATATTAGAATTTTGGAGGGACTCTCTACCCTGGAAGATCTAGAAGTACAAAAACTCGACCCAGTAGATAGTAAAACAATTCTGGAAGTTGAGTCATGACAACAGGACTTCTTTTCTTGAGAGAGCAAAACCTTTCACTGCTCATCCAGCTTTGTCAGTCTGAAGAAAGCTAGTTGCAACTCCTCCATTTTGTTGTTTACTTTGACTTGAGGTCAAAGTGAACTATAAAATGGAGGCATGGAGGAGGTGGTTAGGTCAAAAATTAATAAGGAAGTTAAAGAAGACAGGGTTCTGGGGCCTTTTTGCAGCACCGCCATCAGACCATTTCAGGGCATCTCCTTTGGGCATTGTACCAAAGAAGGTGCCAGGTGAATTCAGACTGATTCACCATTTGTCTTACCCTAAAGGCAGATCTGGCAACAACATGAACCCTCATGAGTTATGTAGCATTAAAGACAGAAGGGCTCCATGCACTGTACCAATTTTAATTTGTTTACTAATATAAGGATTCTTGGTCCTTCAGCTGGTATCCTAAAACTGAAAATAAAAACATCCTGCAAGTATTGTGCCACCTCCCTATCAGGGCATCTATGAAGCCAACCCTGCAGGGCCACAACTTTTATTGAGTGGTGGTTTTTTACCACCCCCATCTCATCCTCCTTTGTCGCCCGGTCATCCCCTGGGGCATGCAAAGGCTGCATGTGGGCCTGAGCATGTTGAACATTGGTGCCGTAATCTACAGTGCCTTCACATGCAAAAAACTCTGGAATTGAAATCCCAGCAAACCAAGCAGGTTTAACTGCCTGGTCCTCTCCTAGGCGGGCAGAAGTTGCTTGGCCCATGTGCTGCAGGATGTGGCCACTATCTGTCTTTTCACCCATAACCGGGCAGTTTGGGACCATTTCTCATACCCACAATGGGTCATGTACATCCAGCATGAAATTGGGTGCTTGCCGCCTCATCTAAACCTGTCACATAAATCTAACAGGCCAGGACTCACATGCACAATAACAATCCATGTACTGATCAGTAACTCTCTGGCATAGCCCTACTCTAGCCCAGGTTTCTTCACCATGTTCCGGGCACACAAGTGTACCGGAGATTTGCCATGTGTGCGCGTGGCTAAAAATTGATAAGAAAAATTTTATAACAGAGAGGGTCATGAACATAACTAATCATAATGCTTATATAACTGCCAATGTGGCAACAAGTTCGGGATGGCTGTCTAAAGCAATGAGCTAAATGGATGTTGCCTGCATGCGCGCTCCACCATGGTCCTGCCCCCTTTGTACCCCGGGCACGTTCCTTCCAGCAGACCGCACGGCGGTGAAGTTGCAAAAAAAGTTGTGCCAAGGGTGCGCGACGTCGGTGCCTCCTTTTGCAAAGCGCCCCGCACAGCCTCGCCACCGAGGCGCTTGCAACCTGCTCCTTGCGGCTCCAGCAACCCGTAGCAACTGCTTGCAGGCCAACGGCGACGCGGACCGTTGCTTTGGGACCCCTCGCAAGAGGTCCCGAAGAGGAGTTGACTTTCCCGCCCTCCGGCCCCACTCTTCAACCACCTACACCTTCCTCCCCCACGCTAACCCAATTCCCTCCTTTCCTGGCTAAGGCAGCTGATCCCCTGGGGACGCAATGCCTAACAAGTCCTCTTTCAACAAGCTGTTGGCTCCCTCGGAGCTTAACGGCCAAGGAGGGGGTAAGTCCGCAGGCCTGGCCGCTGCTGCATGGGCGGGAAGTCACACGGCCAGCTTAGCCCAAAGCCCGGCGGCGGCGGCTGCTGGTGCCTCCGGTGCCGCCGCCGCCACGTCGGGGAATAAGTCCCTGCAGCTCCCCAAATGCGCGCGGTGTCGGATCCATGGCTATTCCTCGCCCCTGAAAGGGCACAAGCAGTTCTGCATGTGGAGGGATTGCCAGTGCAAAAAATGCAGAGGCAGAGGGTGATGGCCGTCCAGGTGAGCCACCAAAAAGTAGAAGCAAACGGGTGCAAAGTAGCGGGTGCAAAACAGCTCTGGGGGGGTGTGGCGGCGAGAGGTAGGGACCCTTCCAACCTCCCCCCCCTCTTGATTCTAGATTGCTTTGTGAAGGTGTTTATTTGTGTTTATTTGATTCCTATTCAAGAGAATTACTTTATATATAGTCAATGAGTTAAATTTTTTAACATTTTCTAATGGTGGTGTGCCTCGTGATTTTTTTCATGAAACAAGTGTGCCTTTGCCCAAAAAAGGTTGAAAAACACTGCTATAGCCACTGCATAAATAAAAATGTGGAAGAACTGTACTCACATCTGACGTTGCACTAAGTTGTTGTGGTACTGCTGCTGCCTGATTGCTCACAGAAACATGTGCGGCACTCATCACCATTTCCTGCCCCATGGTCGCCGATGCTGTATTGGGTGGGACTGTCGTAGCTAACCCTGCACCAGGAACCTGGCTAGCTAGTGGGATGTTTTGTGCACTAGGTGATATAAGCCCAGAATTAACATTTTCCCTAGGTGTCAATGTCATAGTTGATATGGGCACCAGATTAACCAGTGGCTGGGTACCACTACCTCAAGGTCACACTCCCCCCGGGTTGACTGTGTTATGTATCTGTGTGTCCTCACCTGGCTGCATGCTTGTCACCACATTGCTGCCTCTGGAGCATTGTCATTATGCTGACAGGTCCAAGACCTGTGGGTCATCACTGATAGGTAGCGCAGGCTGCATTGGTGCTTCTATGTTCTCCCTTTGGCGCCCGCTTTTTAGCAGGTTGCTTCCCTTTCTTCGAACTGCCAGCTTGTTTAGGAAACATACTGATATCACCCCAAATCTCCCCGCAGAACTAGCACCAAGGTGCTCAATATCCAGATATAAAAATATGTTGGGTTAATGAATAACCTATAAGAATAACTCTTTAAACACTGTGACTATTATAAACTTGATATCTGGAAACTGTACTTAAATGAACCCTTTGTTTTATTTTTCTTATTGTATTGTATTTTATTTTAATTATTTGTTTTAGGTATGATATGAAGCAGTAAAAGGAGGTGCATCCTCCCCCAGTATCTTAATAACCCCCCTCACTTCCCAGTCCTAAGTTTGTTTACCCACTGAATTATTTTTTTATTTATTTTAGTCTATTTTAGTTTTATAAATAGCTTGCAAATTATAATAAAAAGAAGGTGGCCACAGTAATATTACTATTACTGCACCCCAAATCACTGTGGAGCTGAGCGAGATCCTCCCATGCTGCTGCAAAATCAAAACCATACAGAGATCCATGCTATGTGGCTGCCTCCAGAATTTCTGCAGCACGAAGAGGCCGGTGGGAAGCACGGGAAGCCCTTATTAAGGCTGACGATCTTGAGCTTCCCCGGCCACCATTGGAGCACAATTTTCATGCCACAATCGAGGTGGGGGGCAAAGAAGCCCCACGAGACATGCCTCACTGAACCACCATTTCCTGTGTTCAACGTTAACAAACAAAAAAGAAAAGAAAAGACCAATGTCAAACACCATTCTGTCTTGAATAGAAATTTATGAATTTTGCTAAATTCTTCAAAAGCAAGCTGAAATGGCTTCCTCTGCAAACAGCAACCTGTTTGCACAGGCTGACCTCACTTGACACAACTACGTCAAGTATACGGATGACCATGTTGTAGCTGACTGCCATAAAAGTGTTAAAGACAAGATATCTGTTTATTGCTTTGCTGTCAAAGGCTTTAGGTAATAATGATCATGACAAGTGCCTTTCTTCAGACTTTCATGCCCACTCTTTCCTTGTGTAAAGACAACTGGTTTAATAGGTATTTCTTTAAACACCTGTCAATTTTGTTGTCACCCTCATCATTCTGTGGGTCTTTTATTCTTAGTCTGATAGTTGATTGCGCTTTGCGAGGCGTCATAGCTTAATTTAATTTCATTTAACAGGAAAAAATAATATGTTCTCTATGCATACTGTTCTGTGAAACAAATTAAACAAACATTTAACAGGAATGGAGCACTTTTGTAACATCATTTCAATTAGATAATAGTGTGACTCGTACTACACAGATTTTTTAATCAACAAGTGCTTCAGTGAAGGTTTTCAAGTGCTGAATCCTACAATGGGAGCATTTCCCATTTGTACATTGTTTACGTGTCCCAAGGTATTTATAACTCTACTCTATGCAGCCATGTAGAAGTGTTTAATTGCAGTCTGTCTGTTTTACTTGTAAAGTGGCTGCCAGCAGACTTTTGGCATAGAAAAATACGGACTTCATAAAGGAGAATGTAGTGGCTCAGCTGCTGCTTTTGCTAGGAGAACATTTCCAGGGTTTCCTGGCACCACTGAGTCCAGAGTGCTCTGGCCCAGGACCTGTTGATTCTTCTGAGCCTGTGAACTAGTCACAACAAACACAAAAACCCTCAGAATTTAACCTGTGCAGTTCCTTCCCATGAAACGATGGTTCTGTCATACTAACAGTTAGGCTAGAGACTCAGTTTTAAAAAAATTGCTTTGTCCTTCTTCCTCTACCAAAAGATTAGCATTAGTGGGTGCTTGTCAAAAATGTATGTTTTCCTCCTGCCAATATTGAAGTTGTATATGTTTTGGACTTTATTCGAAACTTGGGTTGGGCTTCATTTCACATGATGCAAAGGGCCCTAAGGCAGATGGCTTGCTGGATGGTAAATATTATTGGTTAAATGATAAATACAGCACAGACACTACTTTACTTTCTTGCTATTGAAACCAGCTGGATTCTCCCTTGCTCTGGCATCTCCTGATGGGTCTGTTGCTCCTCCATCATTGCTATTTTCCCTGCTTCAGCTCCAGCTCCACCTTACAACCCGTTTCCAATCAAGAGGCATTTTCTTCTGAACTTTCATTTTTATTATTCTTAATAGCCTGAGGGCAAAACATTTTCTCAAAAAAGCAAATGCATTCCATTCTCCTTTGCATCATAAATTGCGGCTCAGAAATGTCTGCTTTGGTGTTACCACAGGCTGCAATTTTGAAAACAGGAGCTGGTACTGCAACATATTAAGATAGCTTTGGTTACACTGCTGAAAGCAAGAACAACGGATTTGCATGACCTGCAGGAAAGATACATGCATGAAGCATACCTGGCACCACCTATATACTGTCTAATAATCTGCAGATGTTGATGATAACTAGAGATGGGCACGAATAAAAAAAATGGCATTTCATTTGTCGTTTGTCGTTGAGAGGTCTGCTTCGTTTTGTTTCCGTTTTTCGTGAATTTTTTGGAAAAATTTCGTTTTTGTTTTTTGTTTTTTCATTTTTCGTTTCTACCCACTTTTTGCGTGATTTTTTAAAGCATTTCCGTGCGTGGGTGTCCCCCAACGCCCCAGACCAGAGGGAAAACACTAAAAAAAAATTGATGCTGGCAGAGACACAGTATAGACTAGGTTCGCAGGGAGGCTGCAAAGGCAGCGGCGGGCATTGCCCAGGGTGCAAGGCAGCCACAGAGTGACTGCATTGCGGGGCAGGGGAGGGTACTCACCGAGAGGTACGTACACACGCACACAGGGAGGCTGCAGGACTGAAGCTAGAGTCGCAGGGACAGCAATCCCACCCTAACTCCCACCGGAGACTGCAAGGAGGATGGGGGCTGCCAGAGCTTTTTATGCCCTCTGTGGCTGCCCGACCTGCCCAGTCTGCCACCTGGGCATGCTATTGGTTGAAGTTGTCCAAGAATTTGCATGATCCCATCACATGGCTTGCCTCCATGTTGTGACTGGAGTGGCGACATCCATTTTGTCATCCTTAAGGGGAAAAGAAAAATACATCACGATAGGAGAAGACAAAAACAAACGTTTTAAGGACCCCTACCCCCTGGTAGGTAATAATTCCAAATAATTATCGCATTATCGCTGCATTTTTATGGATGTCCAGGACGTTTTAATACCCAAGAAATCAATATTTGGCATCTGGGAGCCATTTTGGGTCATGTCCCCTAACTCCTCTTAAAGGAAAAAATGCAGCGATCTGAGAAAAGACATAAATGCACGTTTTAAGAACCCCCCCGGTAGGTATTATCAGACAGTATAAATAATTATCGCTGTGTTTTTATGGATGTCCAGGGCATTTTTTAACATTTAAAACAGCTCATTTCATTGCACGCCGCCAGTAACGAAAACGAAACATAACAAACACAATTTTCGTGGTTCTGTTCATTTTGTTTCATTTTCATCACAATTTTCCTTATTCGTTTTGTTACGTAACGGAACGAATAATGAATAACGGACACGAAAAAATGTTCGTTTCGTGTCCATCTCTAATGATAACACAAAAGGCAGAATAATACACCTGCAGAAATTCAGTTTACTACACATTACTCTAATACTCAGCTATAGATAATAGAGATTCTCCTCTTCAGATCTACTGCTGTCCATGTTGGAAAAGGATCAAATCAGAAATAGAGGGCATAGGGCTGGAGTACTTCTTTCTACGCAGGCAATGACATTTCTCTTCAGGCAAGCTTTCCATGAATGATGGATTATCTATTATGTGTTGTTATATGAACTACCATACAAGACTACATAGACTTTGTCTTAATTACCACTTATAATTTTGTGTTTATAGTGTGATTGCATTGACACTATGTTTTCAGTGTTAGTTTCCATCCATCATAACTTTTAGATGGTCCACCGTACATGATTGCATTAACTGACTTCATAAATACACCAGTGTTTTCAGTGTGAGCGCCATCCCTCATAATGGAATTTTTACTCTTTTCTTTAACTGCTCACATTCTCTTTTAATGCTAATGTTGCCTTTTATTGCTGTAAGATGCCCTCAATTCTCTGTTCTCAAACTTGAATATGTCTTAAATGTTCTGGACTGTATATTGTCCCTCATTACTGTAAGCCACCTTGGGTCCTTTTCCAAGGAGAAAGGTAGGGTAAAAACACTCAAAACAAAAATAAATAAAATAAATTCATTAGATTTATATACTGTGCCATCTAACAACAAGGCCACTCTGGGTGGTTTACAAAAGTAAGCAAATACAAACATACAAAGCATAAACAAATACACTAAACAATAAATAAACATCACACCATAGTAAAATATAAGCATAATTATATCAAAGTCAAAATCAAAGCAGAGGACAAAGAGGCTAAAGATCGGTCAAGACAAAATAAGTAACAGTGGATCGTAGTAGAGGAACTAATAGTCGTGGAAAGCCTTTCTATATAGCCATGTCTTCAGATGTTTCTTAAAGAATGACAACGAGCAGTCCAGACAGATCTCAAGAGGAAGTTGGTTACAAAGTCAAGGGGCCACCACTGAGAAAGCCCGATTCCTCGTCAATGATTTATGAGCTTCCTTCGGTGATGGCATCCTCAAATGCCTTGCCTGAGATGATCGGGTGCTATGGGCAGTATTATGCAGTAGGAGTTGCTCTGACAGATAACAAAGTCCCAAACAATTTAGGGCTTTGTATGTCATCAAAACCTTGTAGTCAATGCAGTAACAGATTGGCAGCCAATGCAATGTGGCCAGATTAGGGGGTGATATGCTGATGTTTTCTCAACCCCATAACTAATCTGGCTGCAGAATTCTGCACCAGCTAAAGCCTCCACATTAACTTCCAAGGCAGCCCCATGTAAAGAGCACTGCAGTAGTCTAATCTTGAGACTACGAGTGCATGGACCAATGTAGAAAGAGAACTGGGGTCCAGCAAGGTGTCACCTGGGTGATCCCCCTAAAATGGTAATGCATGGAACGGACCACTGACACCACCTGGGCTTCCATCTGGACCATGGCAAATATATGCTACAAATGTATAATTCCTTTCTTGTTAGTAGTGAAGTTGTATTTGCAGGATATACAAAAAGATCTTCACAATAGCACAACTATTATTACACCCAGTATAATATTAATATACAGGTGGGCAGGATAACTATACCTAAAATGAAGCTAATATTCTTTTTCTGTATATTACTGTTAAGATTTTTGTATGTCTGTTGTGTTTGAGTTTTGTTTTTGTTTTTTGCCTTTTTGGAGAAGATATCTGGCACTAAGCAATCTAAAACTATTTTAACAGCTTCTTTCTATTTTGGGTGTAGGTTTGTAATCTAGCAGCTGTGTGCTTCGAAGGGTGTTTGTGGGTGATAATTCTAAAGTATATGACACATGACAGTGCCTCATAATCAGTGTGTACTGTATGGTAGCGTATATCACTGGAGTGCCCAAATTGTAGGAAACAGATGGGGGGTAACATAATTTTTCCTTCCTTGTTACACTGCTGCTTTTCCAAATACTTGTCTTGTAATAACCCCAACCAACCTTATGACGTAGTTCTGCAGATAACTCCTAGAAGCTGCAGTTAGCAACACTGGAAAACATTGATAAGGGCTAATGTCACAGCTGCAGCACCGGGTGTCAACAACACAAGACAGGAACTCAATACATACATGTGTATTGTTCTGTTGGGAGATGGGTTAGTAAAAGGTTCTGACTCTACCTGGTAACATGTAAACAAATATGAAGATGCATTTTTCTTGACCTGTTTTAAATATGGCCAAAACTGTAGTTACCACTCCAGTGTTCAGAGAAAGTTACCTGTTTATTACAATTCCCATCATGCTGTAGCCACGATGGACCTTTTTGTTGGCTGGCGTGTTGGCTTAGCTCTTCTGGAAGTTGTAGTCCCAAATAGCGACTTTCCCCATTTATGGTCTAATTGCCCATGTTCCAAACATTTCTGCTCCAATAAAGAGTGTCAAATTCATTCATGATCTCCGTGTCTATCAGTCAGGTGTCCAGGCATAAGTGCTGCCAGAATAAAGATTCTAAAAAGCTCGAGTGCAGAGCTATGCATGTCTATGCACACACTCACATAGGGACCATAGAAAAGAGACTTCAGTGGTAAGAGGTACATGTTTTGTGTGCAGGAAAGTCTTGGTTTCCATAGCTGACATTTCTAGGGTAGTATTTATATGCACATCTCCATCTTTAGCACAGTCCATAACTCCATGGATGTGTCCAGGTGAACTCCTAATAGGGCTCTAAAGGATTCCTACTACCATTGCTACTATTCCAGATTAAATGTTCCTTGTTCAATAAGTGGTGCAATGCAGAGAAAATGAGTGTATGCTTTCCTCTACAGAACTCTGTGCTAGCATGCTTAGAAATAGGCATTTCTTCTCCTTCCCCCCACCTTAATAATGCATTTCAAAACATAAAATCTATATCTAAGCACCCTCCTGGGCCAATGGCAAAGGGTGGGGGATAAAGTCTCTTCCTGCAGCTGAAGAGACAAAACAGATAATTCTTGCTTGGCCCCTATAACAGAGCTATGGAAACGTAACCTCTGACTCATACAACTGTGTCTCATGAAAAATAAACTATGAGAGACCAAGGCTCGCCTTATCAGAATTCTTTTGCTACTGAGGTAAGGCTGCACCGTCTGGACTTTTATGTTCCTGGAAGGCTGTTCTTATTTGGATTGGTTTCACCTCTGTCTCCTTCCCAATGTGAAAGGCAATGTGCTTGCTTAGCAGAGGCTCCAAGGTGGACAGATTGCCGTTGGCCATGGGACGTTTCCACAAATCAGCAGTAGAACCTTATCTGGACTGGAAGGTTACACACAGCCTCACACATGATTGAACCTCTTCCTAGAAGTCTTAGTAATGGAAGCACTTAAAAGTTCCAGAGTAGCTTCAGTTTTATAAACAACATAGGATCAGATAGCTGCTTCAAAAGCTCCTCGTCATATAGGCTAGGACGGAAAGTACCCGAACGCTGCATGACTCAAAGGGCCAGACAGCACTTGGCATTCTTATTTCACTCTGGGGATATCCTCAAATATCTTCAAATATTCCTGAAGTCAGATGTATTCTCTACTGTGGCCAAATCAAAGAATGAGGAATTTTACGGTGTGTATAATTGGAAGGGCAACGTATAAAACTTCCAACTTGTTTATAGACAAAACTTTCCACTACAGCTGCACTTGCGACTCAGATTTATTATGACATGCACATTATTTCTTGGAAATAGTAAGACATTTTCTGAACTTGAAGCTGCTTCAAAAACCTAGAGCAATAAGGGACAAATTACAGATCACATAAATGTCATACATAATGTGTTGTAGCCTGGCCTCTCCATGTCCACGGCAAAACACCTTTAACATGGATGAGGAGAGGGGGTGGCTAACCCTTCTTTAAGCCAGCTGCTTAAACTTTATCAATATTCTGTATCTCATTGCTTACAAACCTTGTGCTAGATCCCATGGAGTAAAGCATTTTGGGCTAACTGGGTCAGAAGGAAAACATTTGGCAGACATTAAAGTCTTCCAGAAATTAATGGAAGAAAATATTTTAGCAATCTCAAGAGCGGAACCCAATACTAATAGCTGTTTTCCATCTCTTGGTACCAACTGCAGCATAAAGCCAACAGCCACAAGTAGGCTGCCTAAACGGACACGGAATCACCAGGACGTCAAGGACAAAACCCATGTGCTGTAAAATTCACAGCTAACAACAAAACTGTTTGACAGGAGCAATGATCACACAAAAAGAGTGTGTTCATTGCTATTAAAAACTTTGCTTCGCAGTGAATTCAGCAATTAAACCATGGCCACTGCTCTTTTGCCCACCTGTCACTCTGAGTCACTCTGGGATTCTCCCCATTATTTTCCTCCACTGGGGGCTCTGCTATTTTGGCAGGAATCTCACAAAATACGACGGCCAGGCGAGTATAAAGGACCCAGTTTTGCTCTCTTTGTAGCAGAGCTTTTGTCTTCCTCTGGATGGGGACAATTTGTTCTGAGCAGTGAAAAAGACAGGTTAAAATCTGGTCTCATCCTAGTGATATATTGTTTTGGAGTTCCACCATTGATCCTATGATGATTATTAACACTGCTGATCATTGATGTGAAGAAACAAGAAATTAATTAAGCATACTATACAGTTTCCACCACACATTACTCTAAAACAAATAACTGCTATAACAGTGGTTCATAAATGTCTTATTCGCCAACTCTTTCCTATTGATCACACTGTATCTACAATCATGGTTAATCTCTTAGTCCAATTTATTTATTTATTTATTTATTTATTTATTTAAAATATTTTATCCCAACTTTCTCCTGAAAAATACACAAGAAACCTAGTGAAATCTGGAAAGAGCTATTTAGCTATGTGCAGTTTAGCCTTCTGTGGATCTCTAGATTTACAGGGATATATTTCCAGACTGCAAAGCAGCTGGCTGCTGTAGTAGTAGTAGTAGTAGTAGTAGTAGTAGTAGTAGTAGTAGTTGTAGTAGTAGTAGTTGTTGTTGTTTGTTATTATTATTGTTGTTTTTGTTGTAAAAAACAAGGAGACCTGTTGCACCTGTTTTTGTTATATGCCATCAATTCACCTTTGACTTACAGCAGCCCTATGAATGGTACTCTCCAAAATGTCATATCCTCAACAGCTCGGGTCAGCAATTGAAAACTCAAAGCTGTGCCTTCCTTGATGGATTCAATGAGTCTTCCATTTTTCCTGCTGCCTTTCACTTTCTGCAGCAATATTGCCTTTTCCAGCAAATCTTGCATTTTTGTGATGTGCCCAAAATAGGACAGGCTCAATTTAATCACTTTGGCCTCCACTGGAAATTTGCTCTAGTACTCACTTGTCCGTCTTCCTTGGCAGCCCAGGGTATCCACAGATATCTGCAGAGTATTTGTTGCACCTAATCAAGTCATAATTTTTCACAGGTGAACAAATCATTTGGGGTGCTGGTAGTCCCAGGGCCTTCTCATCAGCATGGCTAAGGGGTGGGTACAAAATACTGTAATATAGGATGTTACTGTTTTCTTGAAATGTTTGTTTGAATATTAAAAACATTTGCTTATGCATTGACTGCATTGCTCTCCCACTTATTTATAATTTGAGTTCAGTATATGCATGGGACTTTTGTTTCGGAATGGGTCCAGTTCCAAAATTAATCACGGCAGCACAGCTGCTGTTTGGAACTTGAACCCACCCTTTGAAATGAAATCACCCATTGACTTACCTTGGTTTACCTTGCACGGGGCAATATTCCAACCAGGAAGTAGCCTCCGATGTGTCATTGTTCCTTCTCCCTGGCGCTGGCCAATCGGGAGCTGGGTAAGACATGCTTCATCCTGCCTCCCTGTCTGACTGGCCAATCCCAGGGAGAAGGAACGATGACTCATTGGTGGCTACTTCCTGGTTCTATTTCCCCCACAAGAGGTAAACCAAGGTAATTAAATGGGTAATTTAGTGTCAGAGGGTGGGTCCAAGTTTGGAACATCAGCTGTGCTGCTGTGATTCATTTCAGAACCGGATCCATTCCAAAACAAAAGGCCCATGCCTAGTTCTGTCCTTACCTTTTCTTTATTTCACATTTTTTGTTATTCTAGTTACACTTGTTTCAAGAAACCTGAAATCTGTTACTGTATTATACTATTTCGACATCTTTGCTAAAGGATCATGGAACAGAAGATTACTCCTCTACCAAATATGTGCCATTAGGATTGGCAGAACACTCTAATGGGGCCTCAGCATGGTGTTGAGGACACCGAATCCCACCTGCTAGACATTACATCAGGGCTGTAGTGGGCTCAATGGCAGTGGTGTTCGCAGTGTTAGAGATTTAGCCAACTGAACTGACCCTGATGGGAAAGGTAGCTCAACTGCATTTAGCTAAATGGACAGCTACTCGACCCCAGTGCCAACCCTTGATGCCAGATGTGTGTCTAACTGACACAGAGAAGCCATCTGTGGACTGGGAGTTTTGTACAAAGCAAAGTGGTCTGCTCATATACTGCCCCATACCACTTCAAGTAGTCTCTGGATGGTTTACAGTTTTTTTAAACTTACAGTATGCAGGGTACACATTCCCCCCCCCCAGCAGGTTGGGTACTCATTTACCTACCTCAGAAGGATGGAACGCAGAGTCAACCACGAGCCTGCTACCTGGGATTGAACCCCACGTCTTGAGCACAGTTTTACCTGCAGTACAGGCATTTAACCACTGCGCCACGAGGCTCTACAACCTCATTTGTTATAAGTACAAGGTTACCTGCCTGCCAAGTATCTGTCTGTATCAGGATAGTACTAGTAGGGTGATAAGAGATGAAACTTGAACACATGTTATCCATAGGCAATAACTTGGTGTCAGTAATTTAATAATTTAGGAGTCCACGGGTAAGTGAAGTGATGCTTCACAATGGAATAAAAAGCTTTTCCCAGTGTAGAGGAGTGGGGTGGAATATGAGCCAGCATTTAAGGATCACCTGCTCCTTGCATTACACAGACTGAAGGATGCTGGTGATCACCCTCTTCCTGTCTCCATATTTGGCTACATGTGGCTGTTAACAGCATCTGAAACAGCTGCCACTGCTAAGGCAGCCAACAAGTGGGGCCCTTGAAGCGGACACAAGTCAACCCCATGCCCAGATAGGATTCTTCTCAGGCACGTTCACACATAGTGTGCCTGCTTTGCTTTCCTCTCACCTCTCTCTTGCGCCTTTGCTGAATTGCATACTGGAAAAGTTCCTGCCTCATGTCAACATTGTCACCTTCTCTGTATACTTGGAACAGTGAACCATTTTCCATTCATAATTTACATGTGTTGGTAAGTATCTTCAGAATATGCTATTTATCTTTCCTTAGCACCATGTGTCTTTGTGTGATGCACAAAGATGTTTAAACATTTCATTAATGTAAAGCAGATTTAATACAAGTAAACTGGAAGTCCAAATTCAGCCAAGAGGCTGGACAAACTACGCAGCATTTCAGTTTATTTCAATGCAATGCCTATTCTTATGATATTCTGGAGAAAGATGTCCCCTGGAGCTCTTTATTCAGAAACCTGCAGAATAAGGGAGGTGTAAGGTCCAGCGCAGTGGTTAAATGCCTGTACTGCTGGTAAAACTGTGCTCACAACCTTGGGTTTAATCCCAGGTCGCAGGCTCATGGTTGACTCAGCTTTCCATCCTTTTGAGGTCGGTAAAATGAGTACCCAGCTTGCTGGGGGGCAATTTGTAGCCTGCATACTGTTATTAAAAACTGTAAACCGCCCAAATACTACTTGAAGTGGTATGGGGCGGTATATAAGCAGAACACTTTGGGGTTTTTTTAAGGCCATCAATTCCAACCCACTGCTCAATGTGTTAACCAAAGTAAAAGTGTATCAGATAGACTAACACAGTGGTTTTCAAACTTGGAGTCCTCAGATGTTCTTGGACTAAAATTCCCAGAAGCCTTCAACCCAGCTGTGCTAGCCAGGGTTTCTGGGAGTTGTAGTCCAAGAACTTCTGGGGACCCAAGTTTGTGATTTTGAGAGACGTAGGAGGTCATCCCACTCTGTAACCCCTTAAAAACAACTCAAGAATTCCAACTGAAGCCTAATTGGGACCAATCTGTCCTTATTGTTAACAGCTGAGCCCTCAGGTAAAATTGTGTCTCCTTGGATCCAGATAATAGAAACTACAAAATGCATTTCTCAGATCACAGTACTCATCCAATACGATTAAAGAACCAATTAACCAGGCAAGATAAATGCCCAGAAGCAACCTATGCAACGATTCAGAAGTGAAAACAACTGAACACTAGTTGTTCCTTTCAGCCCACAATTGAGACCACTCACATTCATGATCTCAGGCATCTGCGTAGCTCTCTCCCCTTGCACTTCCCTTACTCTCATACTGCTGCTTTCCCATGAATCCATCTATTCCATACTATTCCATGAACTTAGGCAACTGGGTATGAAGAAGTCAAGAAATATAATTCCTCTCCATCATTTCAGTATTTCCAATATAATTACAACATAATTGACAAAACTTAGCCAATAAAAAGTGTACTGCTTATAGACCACCTCATAGTGCTTAAAGCACTCTCTAGATGCTTTACAATTTAATTATGCAGGCTACATATTGCTATTTCCCAGTAAGATGGGTACTCAATTTATTGAGTTTGGAAGGATGGAAGGCTGAGTCAACCTTGAACCAGACATCTGAGCCCAGGATTGTGAGCAGAGTGTTAACTACAGTACTGCAATTTAACCACTGCACCATGAGGCCCCTCAAGAGCTAAACTGGTAAGCATGTCACTAAGGTCATACAAACAAAGTCCTTTGGGGGGGATCTCACATTTTCTCCAAGTTAGCTATCCATGGAAAAATATAATATGATTTTCTGCAAAACAAGGAAGCAAATGTTTCTGCCACTTACTCTGCAATGTACAACTGACTGAAGAATCCACAGAGGAGCTGGAGTTTAGTGAAGTCACAACTAGAGTGTGCTTATTGAATCAATTGTACTTTCAGAGGTGTTGACTCACAAATCTCATTGATGCAATGGGCTTATAGGCAACACTTAATAAGTGAATAAGTCATTTACTTAATGTGACTTACTACTGGATTTTGGCCAAAAAGTCCTCAGAATAGTATCAGACACCACTGTTTTAACAATCAATCACTTTTATGTGCTCTGAGATGATTACAATAAAATAAAATAATTATCATGAGCCATCAAATCAATTCCAACTTATGGTGACCCTCCAGGTAGAGAGTGCTGATAAGTGGTTTATCATTCCATTCTTTTGGGGGTGTACTAGGACTGTGCAGCTTTCCCAGGGCCATGGAGGTGATTCTGTTTGGCAGGAAGCATGGTGAGGAATCAAACGTCTAGCCTCTGATACCCAAACCATTGAGCTATTCAGCAAAGAGATGTTTAATTGGTTTGCGAATTACATTTTGCAGCGTTGTGGGGAACAGAATCCCAAGACATACAGTAATTTAGAATCTTTACTGAAGCAACAGTAGGCATGTTTTGACCCCACTATCACAACTGGAAGATTTGTATTCAGTGCAGATTTCATCAAATATTACAAGTCATATCCATTGATTAGGTTTCTTCTGCTGACTTATTTAGCTGCATTTTGAAGAAATTTAAGACAGAAGAAAATGTGCTTTAGTTTCACAAAATACTTGTTTTTAAAAAATAAATTCAAGAAATGCACATTAGCAAAATGAGATTTTGTGAAACAAGTAGGCTTGAACCTGAAAAAGAAAACATTAGCTGATGGAACTGCTTTGGTGAAGCAGAATTAGGAGGGGGATCCCATTCCAAAACTCCACCAGGCATACATGCTAAAGCTAGCGGAGAATAAAAGGCCATTGTATTTAAGGCATGGCTACAGTCAAGAAAGACCAGAGCACAGAGTGTTTTGTTTTAGGATAAGACATTTGATGTTTGCACGCAAAGCCTCACATCACTCCAGTGCTATTTTCTGGCTCTAGTTCCTCTGACGTGTCATCAGTGATGCTATCTTGCCATCCTCCATACACGGGGCATGAAGGTTCAGAGCAGTCAGCCTGCAGCGCATTAATTGATTTCCTGCCTCTTTTAGAATAACACTAATCACCCTGGGATCTCAATTATGGAAGACATTTACAAGCATAGAACAGTCCCCCTTTCTTCAGATCCTACCCTCCCATTAGTGGTTGGCAACTGAGATGGAGGAATGAGCAAGTAGAACAGCTCCATGCTCCTCTTATGACATGACCTACAAAAAGGGGTTTTCTGTTGGCATGAATACAACTTTTCTGCTGGTTCTAGATAATGTGCATTTCTGACAACAATTTCCTCCTAATACAATGTTGTCTCAACGATCCATAGAGTCCCTTCCAGCTCTACAGTTCTAAGTTGGTGGCAGTGCCTATTGTTGTTGTTATGTAGACTAAATGGAAAATAAAAGCAAAACAAACCAAAAAAAGGAAACAAAAAAAAGGTATTGAGAATTCTGCCTATGGCTAGAAAATGATTTTTGGATTAAACCTTTCCCCTTGAACTATCATCACACAAGTATCCAGAAAGAGTGGAGATAAAATAAAGATTATAAGAATCTCAGAGTTTAGCCTAACTGCTCTGGTATTCATGCATCTTTTGGCACTGTGTATTTAGAGGCAAAACCCTTTGGAAAATGAACAGTGTTTCTGGAAACTCTCTTGTAGGTCTTCAAATTAACTGTAAATATCAGATACATCGGTCATAAATTTCCCAACAATGGTTTTTGTTTTTCCTGGAAAGTCGAACTTGTACCCCACTAGGGATCACCTAATAAACTGAATTTTTATTGAACTGAATTGTAAAGCTCTTCTGCGAAATCATGAATGCATGATGGTATTGCTAAAAATTTTCCTTTACATAAGGTCTATGTTTGGAACAAGTGACTACACCAGTATTTTGGGTAAATTTTGAAAATGAGCAATTACTTTAAAATATGTTCCCAATGCCTTTTCTATGCATATAAGACTCAAAAGCCAGTCTGCCCCAGCTTCATTGAGCTCCCCCGCCCCCGTTGGTGCACAGAAGAAGCTTTGGAGATGAGTCTGGAAGAAATTACAGCAAAAAAAATCTTGTACAATCTTAAAATCTAATAAGATAACACACGATTAAGTTTTTTGTTGATTTTATGACACCAAACAAGCAAAACCACTATACGCCATCTCAAGAAATCAATATAGAAAACGTGCAAATCTGTCAGTTTTGCTTCTTTCTATATTTGAATGTAGAGATGGGCACGAATTAAAAAAATGGTGTTTCGTTTGTCGTTTAGGGGGTCTGTTTCGTTCGCTTCCATTTTTTGTGAATTTTTGCAAAAAAATCATTTTCGTTTTCGTTTGTTTCATTACCGTTTCGTTACCATTTATTTCAGTTTTTTGTGATTTTTTTAGCATTTAAAGCAGTTCAATGTATTGCCGTAACGAAAACGAAACGGATGACAAAATTTCTGGTGTTTCTGTTCGTTTCGTTTCATTTTAGAGATAAAATTCGTTTGTCATTTTGTTACATAACGAAATGAAAAAATGAAAACAGAAACGAAAAATTGTTCATTTCGTGCCCATCTCTATTTGAATGTTGTGAATTTTGGTAAATTATAATAAAAAAACATATGTTTGCGCCTGCCTAGTGTTGGACAGGCAAAAACGCCATATATAGAATCCAAAAGTCTCTTAGATTTTGATTTCTTTATTATCAGAATTCTTTTGTTTAGACCAAATGTGGAGTTCTATGTACAGTACTGAAGATCACTCTTTAAGAAGGATGTAATACCAACCATACGTATTGTGTGAGAGGTGATGGTTGTAATGTTTCTCTTGACTGTCTGAGGCTTCTCTTAACAACATATTGTATGTTGTCATGTTAAAAGCTGATAGAGTGGTCCAGATGTTAATTTAAGTTAAAATCTAAAACTAAAATGTTAGTACAACTTTGCAATATTTGCAATATTTGATGTATTTTAGGTGCTACAAATTTTCAGTCGTTGTTACTTCAATTAGTTTTGCTTTTGTTCACTATGTTCAAATTCTTCCCCCTCCCCTAGTACTACTCCTTGATTTATGTATCAATTATTAAAATAGCTAAAATTAAATTAACCATGACTAAATTGAGACATAATGCTGAAGTTATTAAAAAAAGAGCCAATTTCATTGTGCACATGTTGTACATTGACAACAAAGTATTATTATTATTATTCACATGACACCAGCATCTCTGGCTTACCATCATCTTTAGCTAAGTAAGCACTGTGTTTGAGGAAGTCCAGCCATTCTTAACACAAGGACCATAAATCCTCAACCCTCTACAGGATTCTTATCAGCATCTTGATAAATGTAATTTATATCTATGCAAGGAAACATTGGCTTGGAATCCTGTTGAATAACATAACAAGTCACATTAGAATAAACCCAGTGAGTCATGGGAGATCTGATGAGTAAACTCTTCCATATATTCAATTGATTCAAATTAGCCTAACCTAGCTGCAATTCACTAAACTAAAGTAAGTAGCAACTAAAGGAGGCCCACTGAATCAAGGGGATTTATGGAGGCGCTGGCACACCAAATCCCCACTGATCCATTCATTGGGCCTATTCTAGTGGATTTTATGACACTAGGCTACAGGGTTTCAGCCTATGAATGTTAATCTGATTGCAAGGGCCCTTCTGGATCACTGCGTCCAGCTCCTATCCAGGAGGCCCAGTGGGGAATTGAATTCCCATCTCTACCTCTGCTGCCAGAGACCCAAACCAATAAACTATCACCTGATCCTACTTTAGCTGAGCAGGTTGCAGCTATAATTAGAGATGGGCACGAAACAAATATTTTGCAATTCATTTTTTGTTTTTTTCATTTCATTACAGAATGAAACGAAAAACAAGGTGCCCTTAAAAAATGAAATGAAACAAAATGGAAATTTTCATGTTGTTCCATTTCATGTTCATTCGTTATTTATTTTGACAAGTGCCGATCTCAGCCTTTGTGAAAATAAGTAATAAAAATATCCCTAGCATTGACCAGTTGGTCCACGGGCTGGGTCGGCGCTGGGGATTAAAAAAAAAGAAAAAACACCGACCCGGCCCGCAAGCCAGCTCATCGGTACTAGGGATTTTAAAAAGGGGGGACGCTGATCCAGCCCGCAGGCCAGCCGGTCGGCGCTGACGGGGGAAGCAAAATGCTGACCAATGGGGCTGGTCGGCTGTAAAAATAAAAAATGAAAAATGAAACAAAACAAAGAACGAAAAGAATTTTTTTTAAAAAAATCATTTCATTCCAAACTAACCAATTTTTTTTTCAAAAAATGAATAACTGCCCATCTCTAGTTATAATAGGCTCATGTGAATCACTGGAACTAAGAGAAGTGTTGATTCACTACACCCTCATTAATTCAATGACCCTACTCTAATGTAGTTTACTATTCTCAGCATCAGAATTTTGGCCACCATTGTCACATTACATCATATAGCATTTGAATATATGGTTGTGTTAGCTGTCTGTCCTGTCTTTCTTCTGGGTATTTTTAGCCTTGTTTCCAAAAATGGTATAAGTGTGCAATGGGACCCTCCCACTCACACACCCCCAAATGGTATTCAAAGGTATACTTCCTGTGGTTAACGATATGACCATTTCTTGGAGAAAGTCGCATTCTTGCTGATATCTTGTCATTTTTTGTAAACTGAGAGTCCAAATGGGAATTTCCTTATACCCACAGGATTTCCCACCATCTTGACAGCAATTCCAGCTCTTCATTTCCAACTTTTCCTTCCTTTCCTGCAATTTATTCTGTGCAGGAAAAGCCAAGTTTAACCAAAGGAGATGTCCAAAGGAGATTTGGAGGGGAAGCTGACCTTGTTTGGCCAGGAGCTGGGATGCAAAGTTTCAGTGAAGTTCTAATCTTCTAAAGTAAACAACAAGAGTACCATTGCAAAGCAGCTGAGAAGCGCCCTGAAACTTCTATTCAAAGAGATCTTACAGAGGAAGATCTCAAGGAAAGAAGAACAATGGACTTCTTTCATTTTTGGAGACTACGAGAGGCTACAGGATTCCCTTTCTAATTTATGATAGTATGATAAATAACCATCATGTGCCATCAAGTCAATTCTGACTTAGGATGCCCTTTTTAATGGTTTCCCAAAAGTGGTTTACCATTTCCTACTTCTGGAGGCACCCTGGGACTATGTTGTTTGTTCAAGGCCATAGAGGTTGCCTGTACTTGCAGGAGGCACAGTAGGGAATCAAGCTATCAACCTCTGGCTCAGCAGCCAGATGCCTAAACTACTGAGTTATCCAGCCATTGTTAACAGTCATGTGCTGTCAAGTCAATTATAGCTTCTGGAAACTCTACCAGAGGCACTATATAGGGGTTAGTCCAGCACAGGACAGTGCACAACCACTTGAAACTGACCAGTGTAAATATATGAAATTGAAAATGAAGCAGAGATTCAAAAAATCTCATAGAAGCAGGAGCAGTGTTCCACTCAATTTTGTGCAGAAAATTGGAGAGTAGGTGCTAAGCATTTCTCTCCAGTGCTGCTTTAAGAAATCTCACTGCAGGAGTCCTGGAAGCATTCATTTTTAGGATGAAATAACATGTGCTGAGATAAAAAAAATGCTGAATAGTCCCTAAAACTCTATATCAGGTTTCAATGTGTACACATGTCAAATAAGGCAAATGTTCCAGTTGGCACAACCACATTTAAATTTGGATTTTTTTAAAAAAACAAACACATTTGTACATGACTTGGTGTACAATGGTATGGGAACAGGCCCTAGCTCTAAAGCCAATCAATACTCTGTGGACTTGAACTATTATCTTGCATAGAATGTTTCTGATAATGCAACCCAGAATGGAATATCTTTCTCTAAGTCAGCTGCTTCACACGATTTACTAATCATTGGCCATGATCCAGTATAAACTCCCCAGTCCCTTTCAATCTATTATAGGCCTAGCCAGCATTCTCCCTTCTATATCTTAGAAGGGTTTCCTGTTTCCAGCTTGAATGTGTGTGTGTGTGTTTTCCCTAGCCATTCTTGAGTTGCTTATTAAGAGACCACTGTTCCAGCAAAGTGTCAGTCTTTGCCAAAGGTCTGCATAATTCACCATTCTCCTTCCCACAGTGACTAAAGGGCAGCCTCTGAGAAGCCCAAAAATGGTATAAGTGTGCAATGGGACCCTCCCACTCACACCCCCCCCAAATGGTATTCAAAGGTATACTTCCTGTGGTTAACGATATGACCATTTCTTGGAGAAAGTCGCATTCTTGCTGATATCTTGTCATTTTTTGTAAAATGAGAGTCCAAATGGGAATTTCCTTATACCCACAGGATTTCCCACCATCTTGACAGCAATTCCAGGCAGCTCTTCATTTCCAACTTTTCCTTCCTTTCCTGCAATTTATTCTGTGCAGGAAAAGCCAAGTTTAGATGGCAGATTTCTGGGGTGAGAAGCTTTCAATGTGAATGCTAATCCACTACGTAACAAAAAGCAAACAAAGATCAAGTGTACAAAATAATCTAAAAGGGGGGTATGCAACATTTTCCAAGGAATTACTGTGAATGGCAGCTGATGTCCAAAGGAGATTTGGAGGGGAAGGTGATCTTGTTTGGCCAGGAGCTGGGATGCAAAGTTTCAGTGAAGTTCTAATCTTCTAAAGTGAACAACAAGAGAACCATTGCAAAGCAGCTGAGAAGCCCTCTGAAACTTCTATTCAAAGAGATCTTACAGAGGAAGATCTCAAGGAAAGAAGAACAATGGACTTCTTTCATTTTTGGAGACTACAAGAGGCTACAAGATTCCCTTTCTAATTTATGATAGTATGATAAATAACCATCATGTGCCATCAAGTCAATTCTGACTTAGGATGGCCTTTTTCATGGTTTCCCAAAAGTGGTTTACCATTTCCTACTTCTGGAGGCACCCTGGCACTAAGTTGCTTGTTGAAGGCCATAGAGGTTGCCTGTACTTGCAGGAGGCACAGTAGGAAATCAAGCTATCAACCTCTGGCTCAGCAGCCAGATGCCTAAACTACTGAGCTATCCAGCCATTGTTAACAGTCATGTGCTGTCAAGTCAATTATAGCTTCTGGAAACTCTACCAGAGGCACTATACAGCTATAGTAACCAGTGCCCACTAGAAGCCTTATTTTTCATTGACATTGTGTTGTTATGTGCTGTCAAGTCATCCAAGGTGACTCTTTGAATGGATGATGCCCGAAGTGGCCTCCATTAAGATCGATGCCCAGTTCTTACAAATTTAATGCAGTTGGTTTCCATTTCATTTTGGTCTTCTTTTTCTGATGCCTTCACTGTTTCTAGCACAATACATTCAATGAATGTATCCAATCAATGTTTTAAAGTTCATAACCTTCACTGCATATTGGCACAGTCAAATCCATTGTTTGACTCTGAGTTGTATTTTTTTAAATTTAGAGTATTTTTACCCCACCTTTCTCTTTGGAAAAGGACTCAAGGTGGCTTACAGTAATTAGGGACAATATACAGTCCAGTACAATTAAAACCTGTTCAAGTATTGAGAACAGGGAATTGAGGGACATCTTACAGCATTAAAAGGCATTACATTAAAGCTACAAGAGGACACGAACAGTTAAAAAGAGAGCAAAAATTCTATGTAAAAGTTATGAGTTCTGGAAAGTAACATTGAAAACATAGGGTCAATGCAATTGTTGTGACATGGGGTTTAGTGATTTCAGCAGTGATTTCAGCTCTTAGACATAGCAGGCTGGAGACAGCTTCTAGGGAGAGAACAAGACTGGGGACTGGGGAGAGGGAGTTACATTTATAGGAGCCAGGACTGGCTAGGAAAAGAATCATTTTGGAGGGAACGATTACAACCAATCACAAAGCTGCCTTTTGGCAGAGACCAATAGGATTGAGGATCCAAATGCAGCAACTTGAATAAACCAATAGGCCTGTTCCCTTTGGAACAGGAAGGCAGTTACTTCAACAAAAGCAAGTACAGATAATCGGAACACAGATCAATACACAACACCCCTCCCCCCTGGTGGGCACAGCACACGTAATCCTTTAGATATTGTGGGGCCCTGCGACTTCTAATTGATCTCCTGACCACGGGTGTTGCAGGGGCTTGAGCAGGCAGTGTCTGTGGTGGAGAGTCTACTGTAATAGCTTCGTCTGACACGGAGGGGGTTTCAGACAACTCAGTGTCCCTGATCTGTTCCTCGGCACCATGAGGACTTGCAGGAGCAGATTCATTTGCTGAAGCCACTGGTACCTGCACTCCTGGGGCATCTCCGCTCTGATCTTGCAGCTGTGACTCATTCATGGGGGTAGTGTCACTCTCGGGCTGCAATTCTCCCACACCTGTACCCACTCTACTGGGCGCTCTGCACCTCAGTTGGTCCACGTGCCTACGCCAGACCCTGCCATCTTCAATGGTCACGTAATAAGAGACTGGCCCATACGCTCTGGTAATCACCCCTGGCACCCACAGGGGACCTCTGGCATAATTTCTCATCCAGACCAAATCTTCAGGAGCAAAATACCTTGTAGAGTCGTTCTCTGCCTGTGGAGGTTCTCTAGCATTGCGGTTTGGCATTTTGTCTGGGTGGACATAGTCCAGCACCATTACCAGCCTTATACCTAGGAGTAGCTCTGCTGGCGACTTGCCCGTAGTAGTACACGGTGTCACATGCTGCAAGAACAACATTCGGGCAATGCGCGTTGACCAGTCACCCTCCATCAAGCGTGCAATAGATCCTTTGGCTGTCTGCACCATGCGCTCAGCCTGCCCATTGGATGAGAGATGAAAAGGAGCCGAGGTGACCCCTCTTATGAAATTATCAGCCAGGAATGCCCTGAAATCTTGGGATACAAAGGCTGCTCCATTGTCTGACACAATTGTCTCGGGCAACCCATGGCTTGCGAAAAGCTGTCTCAACACTTTGATGACTGCAGCTGACGACATGCTGGGAACCATAGCCACCTCTAACCATTTAGAATACGCATCAATGATAACCAAAAAAACCTTCCCTTGGAATGGCCCTGCTCCCACCAGTGGACTGGTGCTCTGGCCACTTCTGGGCGCACTTCCTGACATGCCTTGCACGTCCGTACCCATTGTTCAACATCTTGGTCCATCCCAGGCCACCATACATAGCACCGGGCCAGCGACTTCATCCTGACCATTCCTGGATGCCCCTTGTGCAGTGTATCATGAACCCTGTTTGTCAGTGGCGCTGGGATGATCACCCTGTCTCCCCACAGGAGACAGCCCTTATGCAGGGATAGCTCATGTTGCCTTGTTGCGTATGGTCTAAATTTTTCTTCATGCGGGCCACCTAGCCATCCCCTCCCCACCCAAGTGAGCACACGGGAGAGAGCGGTATCTTTCCTCGTTCTCTCAGCTGTTTCAGTGGCAGTTACAGGGGCCCCCAGAAGTGTTTCCAGCATCATCACTCGTTCCGCTGGGGCAGGATCCACATCGCTCACACCAGGAAGGGGCAAGCGACTTAGTGCATTAGCGTGGCACAACCTTTCCCCTGGAACATGGGTCAGGGTGTACTGGAACCCATTCAGGAATATAGACCATCGCAGCATTCTGGTGGAGAGAATCTGCGGCGTCTGTTTGTTCGGGTGGAACAATCCTAACAGAGGCTTGTGGTCGGTTTCAAGGAAGAAGTGGCGACCGTATAAATAGTCATGAAACTTTTTAATCCCTGCCACTATTGCCAGGGCTTCCTTGTCAATTTGTGCATAGTTGCGTTCCGTTGGCGACAACGTACGAGAATAGAACGAGATGGGTTTTTCTGACCCATCTGCTTCCCTATGGCTCAGCACAGCTCCCAGCCCATACTGAGAGGCATCACATGCCAGGACAAGAGGTTTCGGCTCGTCATAATGAGCAAGGACATTCCTGCTAGTCAGCATGCCCCGCAAGGTGTCAAAAGCCTTCTGCTGTGCCTGAGCCCAACGCCACACACACTTTTTCTTCAATAGTTTGTGCAACGGTTCCGCTATTGAAGCTTTCTGAGGTAGGAATGAATGATAAAAGTTAATAAGTCCCAGGAATGACTGTAACTCCGTCTTGTTCCGTGGGCGTGGTGCCTCAGTAATGACTTTAATTTTAGTGTCAGTGGGGTGGATGCCCGTTGCATCAATTTTAAACCCCAAGAAATCCACAGATGGCACCTAAAACTGCATTTCTCCTTTTTTAGCTGCAGCCCCACCTGAGTAACACAGCACGGATATGCCCAACTAGTTCCTGAAGGTCTTTCCCAGCAATCAGAACATCATCAAAAAATGGCAAGACCCCTGGCAGACCCCTTAACAGGCGCTCCATTAGTCCTTGAAAAATCCCTGGGGCCACACAAACTCCAAACTGTAACCTGTTTACTCGGAAAGCCCCTTTGTGTGTCACGATAGTCTGTGCTTCCGCAGATTGTGGAGTCACTGGCAGCTGCTGGTAAGCTTGTGCCAGGTCAAGTTTGGCTAAAAAAAATTCCCCCAGCTAGTTTTGCCAACAGATGTGAGACGACTGGAATGGGGTATGAATTTCCCCTGAGTGCCTTGTTGATAGTACATTTGTAATCTGCACAAATTCTCACTTCTCCATTTGCCTTACGGGTGTGACGATAGGAGTCTCCCACTTAGAAGAGTCCACAGGTGAAAGAACTCCCTGTTTGACCAATTTGTCCAGTTCCGCCTCAATCTTGGGTTGCAGCACAAATGGCACTCACCTTGGCTTGAGTTGGATTAGGGCCACTCTGGGGTCCAGCTCAAAGTCAATTGGAGGCCCTTTATAACAACCCAGTTTTCCACTGAAGAGTTCGGCAAATTCCTGGCCTAACGCCTTGCCCAACTCTGGGGAAGTTTGGACTGAGTTGAGCCCCGATATACACAGTCCCAAGGCGGGAAACCAGTCAGTACCCAGGAGACTGGGGGGACTCCCCTTTGCAATCACCAATTTAAGCACGGCCTGTTTCTCCCGGAATTGTACCCTCACCGCACACATTCCTAGAATGTGGATGCGGCCAGCCGTGTATGATTGCAAGGTTGCTGGGAATGGTTCCAGAGAGGGGAACTCAACCCTAGGGAAGAGCCCCCTTGCAGTCTGGTCTGAAACAATGCTGAATCCAGATCCGGAATCCACCTCCATGTCGCATGGTTGACCTTCAATCTTCACTCTGACGGATGTTTTGCCTTGCGCCGGGAACTGCACAGTCTCTCCGTTGATCTCTGTGAGATAATTGCAGTCGTCCAGGAGATGAGTCGTGGTGGATGATCTGCGACGCGTTGATCTAGGTGATCCCGTTGTTCCAGCTGCCACCGACCTACAGACCCTGGCGATGTGTCCTGACTTTCCGCATGCCCTGCATGTAGCATCACAAAAACGGCAGCTTTTCCGCTCATGGTTACCGCCACAGCCTGGGAAAGCGCCTCGGCGATCTTTGGACCGTGCATCAGCCTGACGCACCAACTCGACACCACGGACTGGGCTCTGGCTTGCACTAGCCTCTGGTTCATCCATGGCATGGGCAGCCTCTACCCACAGCTTCGTGGCCTTGCAACTGGCATTGAGCTCTTCCTGCTCATAATTCTCTGTGGCGGTGGCCTCTTTCAGGGCGGAGGCAAGGGTGACATCTTCCTTTGCCACAATGCGCCTTCGGGCTTTTTTGCTGCTTAGCCCCCCCCCCCAACAAATCGATTCAAGAGAGTGTCCTCAAGATTTGGGAAGCCACAGTGCTGAGCAAGCTCCCGGAGTCCTGCCAAGAATGTAGCCACAGATTCTCCGGCTTGCTGGTGCCTTTTCTGAAACTCCAACCACCAGGCCATCTTGGTTTTGGTAGGTGCCAAATGGTTTGTCAGCCGGGCGAAAATGTCTGTGAGTGATGTCTCACTCAGCTTTGCTGGGGCGAGCAGTGCCTTGGCCAACTTGAAGGTCTCACGCCCACAGCAAATCAGGAACGTGGCCCTTCTTTTGCTGGCATCAGTGATTCCTTGAGCCACCACGAAGAACTCGAAGTGTTCAACATAGTTCCCCCAAGTGTGGGGCTCCGATGGCTGGAAGGGCTCCAATACCCGTGGACTTTCCATTCTCCAGGTGGGCAGGGTCGTCTTCTAAGCCGGCTGGTGAGTCTTGTTCTCCACTGCGATCCAGACTCTGAGTCAGCGTGATGCTCCTCTGCTTCTCAGCATTCCGAATCCCACCTTCGTCGCCAGTGTTGTGACGTGGGGTTTAGTGATTTCAGCAGTGATTTCAGCTCTTAGACATAGCAGGCTGGAGACAGCTTCTAGTGTAACAGCTCTTTATTCAGGGAGAGAACAAGACTGGGGACTGGGGAGAGGGAGTTACATTTATAAGAGCCAGGACTGGCTAAGAAAAGAATCATTTTGGAGGGAACGATTACAACCAATCACAAAGCTGCCTTTTGGCAGAGACCAATAGGATTGAGGATCCAAATGCAGCAACTTGAATAAACCAATAGGCCTGTTCCCTTTGGAACAGGAAGGCAGTTACTTCAACAAAAGCAAGTACAGATAATAGGAACACAGATCAATACACAACAGCAATCACACAAGGTTATAAGTGGTTATAAACACTGTGAGATTCGATCTTTGAGATAGCTAGGATCCAGATTGTACAGTGCTTTGTAGCTTAAGGTGAGCACTTTGAATTGTGCCCGATAGCTGATTGGTAGCCAGTGGAGCTGCTTTAATAGGGGTGGAATATGATCTCTGTACCCCAACCCAGTCAGAAGTTTGGCTGCTGCATTTTGGACCCATTGAAGTTTCCTGAGACTTTTCATCAGTAGTCCCACATAGAGCACATTACAGTAGTCCGTCACTAGGGCACGTGTCACCGTGGCCAGAGCTGGTCTTTGTCTGTTCTGAATCTCCCAGGCAGCTTTCAGTTTCAGGGGACAACCACACTTCTAGTATTATGAGAAAAGAAGGAAGACTTTCCCCACTCCAGTGTTACCTCACTAAGCATAGTTTTATATCTCCTGACTTGCCTGTCCTCCAAAGTTCAAGACACCAAACACTGTAACATTTCCCCATATTGTATGCTTCAGTTCTCTTTGTCTTATTCTTCAATATACTTTGGCAATTGATTTTTAAGATATCCATACCTCCCTGTAGTACTAATAGAAATTCTTACTTTCCATATTCCATGTAGGGATCAAGTGATGTATATTTTGTAATGCCATAACTATGTTTGCTAAAAAGAGAGGGTGCTTCTAAATGTGTGAGAAAAAAGATGAATCTATGCAGAAACTATGTTTCTGGGCGTGTGCCATTTCTATAGTTCAAGGCCTGCCTGGCCTCTTTCCACTACAGCAGATGCTCAGGAACTCCCCTCTTGTCTACAGGGATTGGTGCAGCTGGGCCACATTGGTTTGGGTGCTGAGCCTGAAGTATGGCCCAGCATCTAAGCCCCAAAGCACATCTACATTTTATCATGGCCCAACATTTAAACACAAAACACCCCTTTATCTTTGGATCTTGGTCGTTTTGACAAGACTAAATTCTTGATTGCTCCCCAAATATGTTAAATTGTTAACAAAAGTTGATCTGGCTTTCCCCGAGGCATTTCCTCTTTTAATTTGCTTCCAACCCCAAGGTCCATATGTTTTCCTTCAGATTCACAGAGATCCAAACTGAGTCTTCACTTTTAATTTAATTTTGTAGTTCAAGCTGGACATACATAAGCATGTCATTATAACCGCAACACACTGGGGGCGGGGGCAACAGAAATATGGACGATGATACTTTCCCAGAACTTTTGAACGAAGATGATGGCAGCCATGACAGGAGATACATTAAAACAACAGTGTGGTTGCAACTGCAATTCCACAAGGATTTGCAATTGCAACATTTATTCTACCATCACCCTCCCAGTTTGGACAGACTTCTTCCCATAGTTTGTGGCAGAGATTGTATGTAATGTTCACAAGTAACCCCACCCTGATTCAGAATCTTGGACCAGAACCAATGACTCTTTATTCCTTCCAAGTATTTCAACCTCTAGCCCCAAATCTATCATAATGTAAACCCTGCATGTAAGTCATAGCAAAGATTGTATTACATAGTCATAAGAGACAGCCATGATCAGATTATTAACACATACAGTTTCTGGAAGCATGATAGAACAGCCTACTACACATCAAAATAAAACAGTCTACAAGCATAGGAAAGAAACTTCAGCAGTGTGCACCATAGTTAGTAATTGTTATGTGCCATCAGATTGCCTCCAGTTTATTGAGAACATATGAATCAGGGCTTCTAAAATGTCCTGTCCTGAATAGTGCTATTCGGTTTGTGTAAACTCAAGCCTGTGGTATCCTTTATGGAGTCAATCCATCTCATAACTGACTTTCCTCTTTTCCTACTCTCTTCAGATTTCCAGGCTTGGTTGTTCCACAGAATCCTGCCTTTTCCCAATGTGCCAAACTTTGGACAGTCCATGACAGCTTTCTTCATTGTACAGCTGTTACATCCATACATGGTGGTTGAGAATACAAGAATTCTGATGGTCTTGGTCTCCAGTGACACATCATTCTATTTGATGATCTTTTGTAATTCCTTCATTACTGCCCCTCTCAGTCTTCTGATTTCTTGGCCTGGGTCGTCGTCGGCAACACCGGCGCTGGTGCCCACTCAGCCTACCAGAGGCCTCGCTCAGCCTCCCCGGCCTGGGTCCTCAGTGGCAGTGGTAGCGGCGGCACTCGCACAGTCTTCCAGACACCTCATTCACTCTTCCAGGCCTGGATCCTCAGCAGCAGTGGCAGTGATGGCACTCGCGTGGCCTCCCAGAGGCCTCATTCACCCTTCCAGTCCTGAGTCCTGAGTCCTCGGTGGCAGCGGTGGCCGTGGCACCCACTCGGCTTCCCTGGCCACAGCGGCGGCTGATCAGCGGCGGCACAGACAGTGCTTCCGAGCCCATCAGGTAAGGGAGGCATTTTACAGATGGAATGAAACGGTTTGTTTTAATGAAAAAAATGACCATTTCATTTAGTCTGTAAAAAAAAATGCTGCTTCCTTTTTTCATTTTGTTTTGTTACATTTCATTACATAACAAAGCACTGAAACAGCATTTCATTTTTGGTTTCATGCCTATCCCTATTGGCGATCAGTAGCCTGAACTGGTTTCTATCTTAAGCTATTCTAAACAGAGCAGCTGTGTTCACTATTGCCTTCAATCTTAGAATCATAGAATCATAGAGTTGGAAAAGACCTCAAGGGTTATCCAGTTCAACCCCATACCATGAAGGAACCCTCATCACTGTACTCCTGATAGATGGTCATATAGCCTTTGCTTAAAAACCTTTAAAGAAGGAGACTCCGCCACCCCCCATGGCAGCATATTCCACTGTCGAACAGTTCTGATATTTCCCAACATCAGAGACTTTTCTAAGGAGTCCTTTCTCCTCATGAGGCGGTCAAAGTATTGGAGCCTCAGCTTCAAAATATGTCCTTCCAGTGAACATTCAGGGTTGACTTCTTCCAGAATAGATATGCTTGATCTCCTTGCAGGCAAGGGGAATCCATGAGTTTCCTCCAGCACTACAAAGGCATCAATTCTATGGTGATCAGTCTTCTTTATGGTCCAGCTCTCACTTCCATACATCAGTACTGGAAAAACCATTGCTTTGACTATCCGAACTTTTGTCAGCAAGGTGATGCCTATGCTTTTTAAGATGCTGTCTAGGTTTGTCATCACTTTCCTCCCAAGCAGCAAGTGTCTTTTGATTTTGTTGCTGCAGTCACCATCAATTATGAAGTGGCAAAAATTGCCCAGTATTACTACCACCATATCTCCTGACCACATTACTCTCATTAATTTCAGGAGCCAACACGGATAGAAAACCACCAGGAAACACCAATAATTACCAGGAAGGGCTAGGAAAGAATCCTGGCTGAAATTCAAGTGAACCACTGCAGTCAGTCAGAGCTGGAATACTGAGATAAATGGATCTGACTCATCTGCTTCCCCTGTTCCCATTTCTCTTAATCCTGCAGCTTCAGAAGTAGATCTGCAATGTCCATATTGGTTGCTAGAAGCTACCTGTTATCTCCTCCAGATATGCAGTATGAAGGAAAAGTGGAGGCTTTTTCTCCGGTGAGCATAGTGGATTCATATCGCCGCTACTGGATCTACTCCTGTAGTTGAACCAGGGTCTGTAGTAGAGATGGGCACGACTCAAAAAAATAATTTTTCGTTTTTCGTTTTTCGTTTAGGGGGTCCGTTTCGGTTCGTTTTCATTTTTCGGGGGTTTTCTTGCACATTTTTTGTTTTCGTTTTCGTACGAAACGAAATGAAAAAACAAACGAAAACGAAAAATTTTCGTTTCGTTAGCATTCTTTTCAATGCAATGTGTCTGCCGTAACGAAAACAAAAAACACGGCAAAATTTTTCGTTTCGTTTCCGTTGTCGTTTTGCTTCTGAAAATTTTTTCGTTTTCGTTTTCGTTGCAAAACGAAACGAAAAAACGAAAACGAAAATGAAAATTTTGATGAGTCGTGCCCATCTCTAGTCTGTAGCACTGCAAGGAGTGCATTTATCCTTTTGTCTTCTCTTTTATTAGTCATTGGTGCCATTATATTTGTGAGGCTTTAAAATGCTGAACTTTAGTCAGTTTGTGATGTTTGCCTCCTGTTTTGTTCAGTACTTGTTTGGTTCCCTCCCCCACACCCCACCCCAGTGTTTTAATTATCTCATCTCAGTGACAGTGACTGCTTGCTTAATCCACGCTCCATTTTGGATTTTGAACCTGAGCATTTGTTTCATCTAAATCTCAAAACAGTGCTCCAAGTTTTGTTATCCTAGTTTTGTGATGCTGCTTCAGGAGAAGAAAAGTGGGGAGGGGGGAATGTTGTGGAAATAGTAAACAGACACTGTTTTCTTTTCATGAATCACAACTGTTAGCTAACGGCTCCTCTCAGAGGTAATATAGGAAGTGTGCATGTATTTGAAAGTGGGGCTTTTCTTACGTATTCTCTTATAAGAATACTTGTCTGGAAACTCTGGAAAGATGGCACATTCTGCCTTGCAAATCAGTAAGTACGGCACCTGTTCTTCTTTAATAAAAACTGTGTTTTTGATATGTGCCAACAAGTCACCTCAGATTTATGGTGACCTTGTGTCCAAAATGTCTTGTCCTCAACAGCCCCGCTCAGCTCTTGCAAACTCAAGCCAGTGCCCCCCAGTCTCATTTCCTGTCTTCCTCTGCTGCCTTCCACCTTTCCCAGCATCATTATTGTCTTTTCCAGAGAATCCTCCCTCTCATGAAGTGCCCAAAGGAGGACAACTTCAGTTCTGACATTTTCGTCTCTAGATATAGTTCAGGCTTGCTTTGATCTAGGATCCACTTGTTCGTCTTTCTGACAGTTGAGAGTATCCACAAAGCTCTCCTCCAGTGCCACATTTCAAACGGATCAAATTCCTATCAGCTTCCGTAAAATTCTTCCATTTTGTAAAAACATAAATGTTACCGTTACAAAAACATAAAAACAGTTCAGATTGATTGTAGAAAACTATAAGGAAAGATAATTCATTTTAGTTACTACAAATATTTGGAGACTTGGGCAGGGGATCTTGCTCAAAAAGTAGTGGCAGATTAATATTTGTAACCTTCCCAAGTAGAGATGGGCACGAATCAAAAAATGGTGTTTTGTTTGTCATTTGTCATTTCGGTTCGTTTCCGTTTTTGCAAATTTTTGCAAAAAAATCATTTTCGTTTTCGTTCGTTTCATTACCGTTTCGTTACCATTTATTTCAATTTTTTGTGATTTTTTTTAGCATTTAAAATAGTTCAATGTATTGCCATAACGAAAACGAAACGGATGACAAAATTTCTGGTGTTTCTGTTCATTTCGTTTCATTTTAGAGACAAAATTCGTTTGTAGTTTTGTTGCATAACGAAACGAAAAAATGGAAATGGAAATGAAAAATTGTTTGTTTCGTGCCCATCTCTAGTCCCAAGGTAAATGTTTGTGTGAGCTTCTTGTGATCATGTAAATTATATGCAGGTTGGTAGTGCAGAAGAAGGATCCAAGTACGAATGGTGATTAGAGCCACTGGGATAGGGAGATATTTTCTTCAGAAAGGAGGGAACCCATAGATACATGTTTGAACTAAAAGTTTGATTATAAGATATGTTACAGTTGTAAGATAATGTATCATGCAAGATTATGCATGAGTAAACAAAGATGCAACGAAGCAGGTTCTGTAAAGCTAAAACAAGGCTTAAAACCAAGAATGTAATCCAATGGCATGTCACTTGAACTACAACTTCAATAAGAACATTTAAATTTTTCTAAGTAACTGTTTATGGTGGTAGGCATTCAAGATGTTTATTCTTTATTTTTGAAGGATTTCACCCATGCCTCTTTTATGTTACTTTCCCTAAGGAAACCGTGCTTCTTAATACAGTACACACAAGAGCTCTCTGCATATAAGGTTTTCACGCTCACACCTTCTTGTTTCATCAGGGCATGCATGAGGAACTAACCATATCGATCCCATCCTGAATGTTTGTATTCCGCAGTCCCAGTACTTTGTGTAATGGTCTGCAACTTTGGATTAGGGAACTTTTCACTCAAGACAATATGTTGCATCCAACTATACAGACTCAATCAGTTTTACAGAGGTATGGATGGAAAGGTGCCGTACTGTGCTCTATGTTACATCCCAAGAGAGATGCACCCTCATTTAGTGTTTCAGAAGCCCTCACACATGGTTATTTTTGATGCATAACTTGCAATGCCAACAGTGGTTTTCCATCTGGAACTGGTTTGGTTAACTTGCTTTCAGAAAGATTTTAATCTGCAGTTCATCTAGCACAGGCCTTTTGGTATGGCTGTGAGGTTTAAGAAGTCTCTTTTATTATTCTTTCC
Organism: Phrynocephalus vlangalii; assembly: GCA_037367305.1. NCBI lineage: Eukaryota > Metazoa > Chordata > Lepidosauria > Squamata > Agamidae > Phrynocephalus > Phrynocephalus vlangalii. The sequence goes on along the minus strand of JAWVWN010001709.1, from coordinate 76,320 downwards.
AGACAATTTTATGTGTTATTCATGAACACTCTCCAAATCATCTTCTAAAAATGGGATCCTATTTCCTAATTAATCAAAAATGAAATGGGTGGAAAGAAATGTATCGTATTGACTATATTTTTCCCAAATTCTCCAGATGGATGCACTCATACGCAATACAAAGGGAGAAAGAAATTTTGACATGTAAACACTAATTTGTGAATCTGCGTTTGTTTCATGTCTGCCGTGTTTTGACATACTGGCCTAAAAGTATTTCAACAGTTAAACAATACTAGTTTTCAATACACTTACCATTGGCCATCTATCTGCACTATAGTTAAAGAACATCAGTGTATTCTGGATGCTCCTGGATCCAAGAATTATGTATGACATTAGCAATAAAAATTGTGTAACCCCAGTCCTTCACTTGTGACTTTCCAGATGGAGGCTTTTGCAGCCAGATTTGCAGTCAGCGATGGGAAAGTCAGCACTGATCCATGTGTTGATATAGTCTCTGATCTCTTGATGAATTAGCAAAGTCAATGTGGATTTCAAAAACTACAGTGATGCAACAAATACAGCAGTGGAAGATCCAAATGAATATGCAGTTCTTTTCGATACTTCCTATTCAGAGCTACTATTATTGGAGAAAACAGTCGTCTTGCCAATCTGCCCAGAAGGCACCCAACATTTTAGGTCACCATATAATTTTGCCTGTAATTATGTGGCTTCACATTCTACTCACTAATTTCCGGTGGTTCATATTCCCGATAAGCCCAAAAATTGTAAATCTGTTTAGCATACCAACAGAAGAATGTTTTTCACAGTGGTTTTGATTTTGAGATGCATGAAAGAAATGCCACCCACAGAACAAAAGTATGTCACCGTATTTTCCCGAGGTGCTCCCTCCATACATTGCGCTTTGTATCCCTTTGAAGTTCAAATCTGATTGTCCATTTGGTCATGGAGTTAAAGCTTGCGGTCCTACGTGTATTACTTAAACAGTGTGGTCTCTTTGCTTATGTGTATAATATATCTGAGTAATTCCATTTGTCCATTTTGTTCTTTAAAAGAGAACCTGGCTTGGCAATGAGAGCTAGAGAAACTCCATATGACATTTCCTTGGTAACTTATGCAGTGCTAGCTTATAATCAGCAGCAGGTGCAAGATTCCAAGGACTTTCTCCCAGAGAGTGTCAAAGAAAGCAAAATTAAGTGAAATGTTCACACTCCAATTCTCCTTTACTTAAATAAACTCAGAACAGAATGTATCTCTCAGTTCTTCAGCAGCAATGAGAGTCAATGCACAGAAAATATGCTGTAGGGGCCAGCCACTAGAGTTTCTCATCATATGGCCTTCATGATACCACATGGACTATCTAATTTTTCTCAACATCACCTTTTGTCAACCTAATGAGCCTATTCAGGCCATTGTTCATCTTATGAGCCTATTTCAGCCCAGGGTGACATGAGGTCAAAGAGAAATATAAAATGGAGGACTCACAATTAGCCTTCCTCAGACTGATAAAGCTGTTTGGATAAGCAGCATTTCAATCTCTCAAGAAAAGAAGTCCAGTTGCCATGGCTCAACTTCCAGATCAATGTGAAACAGTAAAGCATCATAGAGGAGATACTGTACCACTGTGTGCGTATACAAAGACTTTATATGCGCAGTTTCCATCCTTTCTGAGATGGAGGAACGATTACCAAGATCTCCATACATACAGGCCTCCATGTAAAGTGCCCATGCCACCCATTGCTTTCTGTCAGCTTTGAAGGATATGATAAAAATGACTCTCGCCTCTGATTTCTCATCATTACAACTCTGTAAGGTGGCTTAGTCTCAGATGCAACTTCCAACAATTCTAGAGATAATAGCCAATAGCAAGGAGCTGCAGTCCTAAAACATCTGGAGTATCACCATTTCCTAGCTGTGATTAGGCTGAGAAATGCCATAAAACCAAAGATCACCCTGTGAATTCTGCTTCCCCTCTTAAAAATGGATCATTTGTCTCTTTTTCCTCCCAAAGCAGGGGGGACATGCCCTACTCTCATTTACATGTACCTCAGTTTAAGTAATTAATTCATTCTCTGGGCTGTTTTGTATTGCGATTCGTGAAATTTTTTAAAACCAAAAATGCGGTTTCCCATAGGAATGCATTGAAAACCAATAAATCTGTTCTAGAGGTCAGAAAAAAGGCAAACCAGGGCATTCCATTTAAACTTTTCTTAAACTGAGGCATCCCCAATTTTTTCATCATGCAAACATCACACACCAACTTTTAACGCAGGGATGTCCAAAATTTTTGCAAGAAGGGCCAGATTTGGTTCGGTGAAAATGTGTGGGGGCTGACCATTTAGCCGCATTTGGCCTCTAAGACATGCAAGGAGGCAGGGAGGACGCTACAGCAATGGAAACAGGGGTGGATAGGCTTTGCAGGTGGCTGGAGGAACGGATGGACTCAGCGAGGGCAGGCAAACCATAAAACTGCAAGCTGATGTCTCCACCCAGTAAGGGGAGGGGCCAGCTGGCAGGGATGCATTACAGGCTGAGCCGGTGGGGAGAAGAGGCTGCAGGCCACTTGGAATTTGAAAACAGGCCACATTTGGCCCCCGGGCCTGACTTTGGACAACCCGGTTTTAATGTCTTACCCCCCTCCCAAAAAAGAAAACTTAAACAAGGGCATTCCATTGAAAAAATTCTTAAACCGAGGCATCCCCATTTCCAATATTTTCTTTTCTTAAACTGAGTTTTTCTTTAACTGGGGCATTCTTAAATCAAGGTACTGTACCTCTGTATTCAAAATGAGTTGTAATGAATATGTTGAAAAAGAAGACTGAGAGGGGATATGAATATTTGAAAGGATGTCACATTGAAGAAGGGACTGGTTTATTTTCCATTGCATCAGAGACTAGGACACAGGACAATGGTCTCAAACTTCAGGAAAAGAGATTCAATTTAAACATTAGGAAGAATTTCATGACAGTTACAGCTGTTCGGCTATGGAATATGCTGCCACGGAGGGTGGTAGAGTCTCCTTCTTTGGGGGGTTTTAAGCAAAGGCTTGAATGGCCATCTGTCGAGTGTCCTGTGATGGGGGTTCCTGCATGGCAGGGGGCTGGACTAGATGGCCCTTGAGGTCTCTTCCAACTCTATGATTCTATGAAATAATTAACAACAGTATGGCTATGGAACAAGTAGAGGTCAATTTTATCCAATAGGGATAATGGTGTACAGAATAGAAAGCTGTTGAATCTTCAGTGAAATGTTATTTTTCTATATTAAAAAGATCATCTACCAATACCCTCTAAAAGGAATGGTGGAGAGAGAAAATATTTTAGCTATTAACAACAGCACATTTCTCTGTGTTTTCTGTGAAGCGATACAGTCTGCTCACTTTGTCAAGGTGAGCCATGTGTTCGGTTAAGTTGTAGTTTCAAAATTCACTACAACTATCATTAATATACTGTATTTATAGTGTGTATTGTAGGGAGTAAAAAGGAGAACAAACAGAAAGGACTTGTACTTTTAGTGGACAGAATAATAGACTCAGAAGACCAGGGCACAAATCTCTGTTCAACCATGGAAACTCAACATTGGTCGTACTGTTAAAGCTACTTTTTAAATATCTCATCCACCTTGAAAACCCAATTAAGATCACTAATGCGACTTGATAGGACATAATACATGTATATATTGTACTGAACAACTACATATTTCTACTTTAGCTGTTGAATAAGAATTTCATTTCCAGCTTTGTAAAATATTTCGTAAAATATCCAAACTGCTTCATTTTGGGTGCTTACTTACTTACTTACTTACTTACTTACTTACTTACTTACTTACTTACTTACTTACTTACTTACTTACTTACTTACTATTTTTACCCAGCCTTTCTCCTTAAAAGGATTGAAGGTGGACCCAAGGAATGGCTAATCTGAAGAGGAAACAGAGTCTCAAGATGTAAGCTGGGCTTTAAAAAGCCCAACATCCATATTTTTATATTTTCAGACTTTGCCTGCCTTTCTGATTGGGTCTCATCAAATATTTCCAGTTTCCCTGTTCTCTCCCAGACTCCAATAATTGGAAATAATTTCAGATTATAAAAAAATTTAAAGGGAGGTGGGGAGTAGAGATGGGCACTTCACTGCGTTGATGGGCACACAGGCACTGTGCAGCAGTATCCTTCTCCCTGATAGCCAGTGTACCCACTTATTCCTCTTCTATCCGGCTGGTGGGGATCCTGCCTCCTTGCCAAAGTGATCAGCTGCCAGCACAGGTGAGGCCAGGCAAGCCAAACCCCTTCCTGGAGTGGAGTCCTACCAGGGAAGAAGCCCCCTGCTGGGACATGGCATCCAGTAAGTGAGCCCGCTGGCCAGAGGGGAGTGCCACACGGCACCTATGGGCCCATGCTGGCAGCTTTGTATGAAGCACCCATAAGACTGCTTGAGTATTAAACATTTTGGCATTGAAGCCTGGTGCTCAGACATGTTAGTGCAGAAAAGGGTTACCATTGTTTCATTTTGTATTTCTAGAAAGGTCCTCATCTTTTACACCTATGTGTCAGAGCTTTCCATGCTGAAAGTAGCTAGACCTAGGGAAATTTTGTTCAAAACTCCTATTTAAGAATTTTCCAGGATTCACCCACTTATTCATATTCAGGTTAGAATCAACTTGATTTGATTTGTTTTGTTTTTTAAAAAATGACTGTCAGAGGAGAACTATTAAATCTGCTGGAATGCTGACTGAGCCTCATCCCTTGTTTTGCTTGTGCGTTGGTTTAGAAACCCTTGTTTTGTTTGCCTGACAGATTTCACTTACTGTGAGTTGCCAATGAATACAGCTGAGGTATGACATCGATTTTGTTTTCCTGTCCCAATTTTGTGCTTTTCGTAAGTGGCCAAAACAGCAGGGAACTCGGCGAGACTCAATAGTTAGGGAACATGGTAGTTCAAATCAGTTTTGGTCCAAGTGAGAGCACTGCCATTAAACGCTTCAATTAGATAGTAATCTAATTAGCTCTTGCAACCATCAACAGTATGTTCAGTGACTGAAAGAAGGAAGAAACACAGTGTGAAATGTGTCTTTTATCACTTTGAGAGCTGCCATTCCAGCCAACAAGCTTGGGATTTGTTGTCAAAATAATTCCACTGGCTCTGGTAAGATGGCTCTTTATTGAATTGGGTGTTTTGCCCCACAGTTCCTTGTCACCACTGTCTTGCACACCACGCGGCAGAATTTCCCACATGAATCCCTTGGATACAGTCTGTTTGTTACTGGCCTCAGCTCCTGTCACTGAGGCTGTCCTCATAAGAACCCAGACTAGTTCAGGGATTGGCTTGGAACCCTTCATCCAGGGCCAGTAGAGATGGCTGGTGGGCACTGACTACCTTCCAGTTCTTCGGCAAACCTTCTCCTTCACTTATGCTCCCAGCATCTCAGCTGAATGGGGCTGGGGCTTGTCAAGACCTCTCTCACCCTTCTCAGGCAGCACAATGTTGGTGGGGCTAGAGCCTCTTCTGGGGAAAGGGCATCATGTCCTCCTCTTTCCTGGCCTCTACTTCTGCCCACTGGGTAGCAACTCAGAGGATCCTGTCATCATCTTTCTTCTCCTGTGCCAATTCTCCAAACACCAAAGTTCTCTCTGCCTCAGACCTCTGGGTCTCCCTGTCAGCCAAACCTTCACCAGACATCATAATAAACAAAGAAAACTCCACCAGCATCTCATCCTCACACTCCTTTGTGCCCTCCTGCCTTCTGACCAGCTGTTCCCTTTCATCCCACTGCTCAATGGCTCCTGGGGTCTCCTCCTCGCAGCCTCTCTAAGAGCCCTGGGAAGGACCTCCCTATCGAGGTACCACAAGCAAGCATAGATGACCCACCAAGAGCCCTGGCTGTGACCCTCTCACAAACACATCTGGTGCTGTGACAAACACATATCTTTCGACCAAATTTAAAAACATCCAGTACTGGCATACTTTATTAAAAACAGCTTGAGAGATTTTGTAACACTGTTTGTAGACAGAGAAGTCTTTCCCACTTTTCTAATATCAATACAATGACAGATAGAGTTTTTAGAATAATTTGACACCATATGAGGGACTGTGAATATCTTTTTTTTCTATTAAGGCAGATTTGGAGCTGATCAACAGTGGCTACCCCACTATATGGGTTATGTGGTTGGACCTCCAAAAGAGGCAGGTGTGGTATGGGGCCAGAGACCCCTGGAAGATAGACATGGTAATGCAATAGTTGATCAGGATGGTTTGCCATAGGAATACATTGGAAATGGATTAATTCATTCTGGAGGCTAGAAAAGAGACAAAACCACCATTTTTTGTGTGAAACACTTTATAAAGTGCACTTTAAAGACATGCACACTGTATAGAGACATGACTGATCCATAATAAACATTTCAAACAGCACACATCAATTTTTTTGAACATGCTTCGATGCACTTTAAAGACATGCACACGTTACGTGTCTTTAAAGTGTACTTTATAAAGAGTTTTGAACAAAAACCAGGTGTTTTTGTCTCTTTTCTAGTCTCCAGAAGGAATTAATGCATTTTCAATGCATTCCTATGAGAAATCATGTATTGAGTTAAGAACATTTTGAGTTAAGAAATCAAGTTTTGATTAAGAATAATAATCAATGAATATTGGAAATTACTGTATACCAATTCAGACTCTTGGTGTGAACAGCACTGGAAGCAATGACAGGCAGTGGCTCTTAGGAGTATAAAACTGTGCTTGTCTCATTCTAACACTTCACATTTCCCACTGTCATTTATGAGACAGAAGATTTTTCTCCATTGTTTATACAAATTTGTAGTTTTGAGACAAATGGTATACAAATTGGAGTAGTGCAGTAGCTGCTGCCCTCATTGCCAGCATGGAGTTTTAAAAAGTAGAAGCATGCATGTGCCCTGTCTGCTTCTTAGCTAAAAAAGGACAACAGTTTTCTCTAGAGGAGATATCTGGTGCAGAATGACTAGAAGTCTATGGGGTGGGGTGGGGGGAATCATTCATTTCCATATTTCCATATTGAAAGCAACAACTTTGGCAGAACGGGTAATTTCTTTACAGGCATTTCTGACACATCCACATACTCTCTCTTGCTAGGAATTAAAAAAATGTGCCATAATTCTTCACATTCCTCAGGCTTGTTCATAGTTTCTTTCACTTCCCATTCTCAAGGTGAAGCCCATATACCTTTTCCATGCCAAAGACAACCCCCACTATGATTTCTTTGAAATCCTTTACTGTAGGTTAGCCTTGCCCATAAATTATCTCTTACCTTGTGTCAGGTTCCCTCAGCAAGAGTAGATCCCTAAAACTGGTTGCATATTCCTAGTTGTATAATGAACACGGAGCCATTACTTTCTGCCTGATTTACAATGGTACCTTGGTTTAAGTAATTAATTCGTTCTCCGGGCCATTTTGTATAGCAAAAAAATCTTTTTAAAACTTTTTTATTAATTTTTAAAACAATACAATACATAATGCTTACATACAAATTCATAATTGTTGATCCTAATGTTTCATCACCCCTCACCCCTCCTTCCCAGTCCCTGGAACTGAAAAACAAGCAATTTTTCAACTTTCTATGCAAACTAAGTCTTATCATATGCCCCACCTATACATTGATGGCTTCCCCTTAAACCTTTGTATTTTGTTTACATATGGAGCCAATCCATCATTTTTTTACATTTATCCCATGTTTCTTTGGATACCTTTTTTTCTTTAACCCATTTGAAATAATATACCACTTTTCTTTCTCGTAATTTCCCAGTCTACGCTTTTTTTTAAACTCACCAGTATATCTGATTGAATTATTTCAAAAAATATATAAATTCCAATATTCCTCAGTCCATTTAGGGGAATCTTTCCATCCCCATGCAATTACTGCATGTGCCGCTACTAACATTGATTTCAATAAGTACTGATCCGCATCTCGCATTGCAAAAAAATCTTAAACTGAAATGCAATTTCCCATAGGAATGCATTGAAAACCAATTAATCTGTTCCAGAGGTCTGGAAAAAATGCAAACTGGGGCATTCCATTGAACATTTTCTTAAACTGTGGCATCCCTGTTCTTTTTGTCATGCGAACATCACGCATCAACTTTTAATGCCTTACAAAAAAATAAAACCAGGGCATTCCATTGAAAAAAATTCTTAAACTAACACATCCCCGTCTTTTCTTAAACTGAGATTTTCTTTAACCAAGGAATTCTTAAACTGAGGTACCACTGTAGAAGTATTCTGAAATTATATTGTGTGAAAAAACCTGACTCTTCTGCTTATCATTGCAACAATACATCTGCAGGTGCATTGCTCTGATTTTCAGCATCTTCACCTACAAGTAGGCCTAATCCTTACAAGCGGCAGCAGTAATGTGCAGTGCAAATCCAGCCAGCCAGGGAAAAAAAAGATTGGCTTTTGCAAATGAAAAACCCATGTGCACCATCTAATGGGTAAAAGTAAGAATGTCTGCTTTGGGCCAATGTACTTCATAAAACCTGCAAGTAAAGGAAGTGGAGTTTTATGAAAACAGAAACACAAAAGCTGTTTTCTTATACTCTCCTAGAAGCTGCCAGGCACAATGTTCATTATACAGCAGCTTTCACATTCCTATAGGATCTGTTTCTCTCTGCTAGACGTCCTTGAGATGGTCTTCCCATACTCAGCATTTTATTGCGCAAACATATGAGTTCTGTGAATGTTTTTGAAATTGGTAAAGAGAATCCAGATGGAGAACTTCAAGAGGCACTAATAGGTAATGAAAGTCATGTCCGTATGTATGAACCGTCAAGCATTACACAGCAAAAAACTATCTTCTGGACTAAAAAGATATGCCTTTCAGAGGGATATGAAGGGCATCGCACAATTCCTGTTAAGTCCCTCTATATCAAACTTGGGATGTGTTTGCTTCAAAGCTGTCATGAAAAGAGGAAAGCTGTGGTCACGGAAGAGTAGTTTCACCATGTCTTAAAATTTAGGAGAAGGGCTTGCACAAGGGTGGGGGTGGGGGGAGATTATTATTATTATTATTTTCAAACCCTTGAAACATTAAAATATGTTTGCATTAGCCTCTACATTGGAATTTATTTCTAATTTGACTGCTGACCTTTTTACCACTTCCTTTTACAAATCTAAGATTCTTACATTGAAACAAGAAGTAAAATAATCACCAGCAGTTAGGGATACATTCATGTTTTTAATGACTTTTACTTTACTAATGATTCATCATCAGGGGTGTACATAAGTAAAAGTTACAGCTGGTGATTAAAAAGGGGGTGGGATACAATAGTAGCCACATTGTCCAGAAACTATAATGGAACGAGTGATAATATTTAAATATCAAAAAAGAATGTATGTGTCAAGAAATGCTTGAATTTTAAGTTCACAATGCAAACATTTAAATGTAATCTTATGGTTATTAGAAAGGCTCCCCAGGAGCCATGCTCAAATTTCCCTCTAAAAGGGTAGGGAAAATCCAACCTGATGATGATGGTGGTGGTGGTGGTGGTAAACTAAAACATAGAAATAAAAATAAGAAATATTTGACTAAAATACTGGCTAAGTACAAGCATTGGAAATTGTAAAGCAGTAAATAACAGCTAGAGATGGGCATGAAACGACTTTTTTATTCGTTTCGTTTTCCGTTATTCATTCCGTTATGTAATGCAATGAATAATGACCGTGACGATGGTTTAGGCACGAAACGAACAGAACCAAGAAAATTACCTTCATTACTGTTTGTTTTCGTTAATGGCGGCGCAAGATGAAATGGCCTGGTGCTGGTCCGGACGTCCAGTGCCATGGCAACCAGGAAAAAAAGTCCACAGCCGCACTGCAGCCATGTGGTCGGCACAGTAAAAAAAAAAAAAGGAGCGCTGACCAGGCCCCAAGGGTGGCCTGGTTGGCACCCTAAAATAAAAATGATAATTAAAAAACCCAGTGCCCACCAGGCCCCAGGGGCTGCAGTCGGCACTGAAAGGAAAAAAACAAACAACAAAAAAGCCATGTGCTACAGCTGTAGCGTGGGACCAAACCTGGAAGTTCGGGTTGCAGGCTGCTTGCAGGCAGATGGAGGCCAGAAGCACGGCAGGTGGGTTTGCCCCCATAGACAACTTATAGGAAAACAGCCCCTTTTCAAAGGTCCAGAGAATGCAAGAGTGATTGATTGATTGGATTGGATTGGATTGATTTTAGAAGGTGATCCAGACTGGACCAGGTTCACGCCAGCGCAAGGAAGGGGTAGGGAGGCATCCCAAGTGCCCGGGCATGGCAACCATCAAGAATTCCACCCACCTACCGCCGCCAGAACGAGCCAAGTCTTTGTTTGCCTCTGCCTGCCCCAAGGCGATTCCAGCCCAGTGGAAGTGCCCTTGCTTACCTGGTCCGACAGGGGTCCTCACCCTGGCAGAGGCGGCAGAGGAAAGATTTATGCTCATGGTACAGGGTCTGCCAGGTGGTCAGGAAGATAATGCCGCTGACATTCACCTGCACCCATTTGCCTTGATGGCCTGGCAGGGAAGAAGGCGGTGGCAGCAGCAGCTGGCGGGGGCTCTCCCTGCGGTCCATCCTCATCTCCCTCACTGGCTCGCTTGCACCCGGCATCCCTCGCCCTCCTCCTCCTCCTCTTCCTCACTCCAGAAAACAGGAGAGATTCAGGTGCAGCAGAGAGCCAGAGAGAGAGAGGATTCTGGGAGTTAGAGTCTTCCGAGGGCCCTCTGCTACAAGTCGAGGCAGGGGGGAAGGGTGGATCTCAGTAAGGGCGGCTTTGTGCAATGCCTTGCAAGGTTCGGTGGGCGGCTTTCCCCCCCTTTCTTTTTCCGGGATGAGGAGGAGCATGAGGTGGGTGCCCTTTTAAGCTGCCCAGGCTCACATGAGTGGAGCCGGTGAGCAGTGTATGCAGCCTGAGCCAGGTGCTTGCTGGTCAGGAGGTGCCTTTGCTCGGTTTGCCGCCGGACCCCTTTTGTCCCTGGGAGCTTCTTTGAGAGGGCAGGGGCCACTGGAAGCCATGCCGGCCGCCACTGCCTTGGAACGGCGTGCCACACCCAGGCCGGACAGAGGAAGTAGTAGGCGGTGAGTCCCCCACCAGGCGGCTCCCCTACCAACTCATGTGCCGCTCCGTCCAGCCTGCCCGCAGAGGGATCCGGTCCCGTTCGCTTAAAAAAAAAGAGGTGCTGGCCTCATGCCATCACCTCAAAAAGCCCCTGCTGCAGGGGCCAGGAGCCGCTGCCGCTGCTGAGGAGCTCTGCGGCCACCGGCAGTAAGAACCACTCGAACCCTGAACCGGTTCAGGTTCGTACGATTTTTTTAAAAAATTCCTACAAACCCAAACCCAAACCGAACCAAGGGTGGGCCCAAACCAGACAAACCTGAACCATGGGTTTTCTGCTTCGTGCCCATCTCTAATAACAGCAACAGCTAGAAAAATTGAAAGATATGATATTAGATTTACTCTTTATAAAGCCAACCAGTTGTTTTGATCAGATCAAAGAAAGTTCTGTCAGAGTTTAAATCAGAAGATAGGTATAAAATATGAAAAGCCTGAAAAAATGGCAACCATTCAGTTTTGGAAAGACATATGGGGGACTGAGAAACACTATAATAGAAATGCTCAATGGCTCCAAGGTTTTGAGAAGAAATTATCCAAGTGTACAATGGACCAACTAGAAATAACAGCTGATATGATCACCAAAAGAGTGCAAAGAATCAAAACCTGGACATCACCTAGCAATGATCAACTGCATGGGTTTTGGCTTAAACACCTGACCAGTCTGCATGGAAAAATGACTGAATAATTTAATGAAATGTTGAGGACGGGTTATATTAATGAGTGGCACTGGTTAACAACCGGCAAAACCTATTTGATTCAGAAAGATCCAGCAAAAGGAGCAATATCTGAAAATTACAGACCAATAACATGTTTACCAACTATGTATAAACTGCTAACAGGCATCATAGCTGATAGAGTCCAGGATTATTTGGAAGCCAATAACATCATGCCAGTAGAGCAGAAAGGGAAGAAACTGGAAGTAGAGGCACAAAAGATGAGTTACTCATTGATAAAATGATCCTAGAGAGTTGTAAAGCCTGGAAAACTAATTTATATACAACTTGGATTGACTATAAAAAAGCCTTTGACTCCGTACCACATAGTACCCCACATGTAGACTCTGTAAAGAGGTGAATGAAACTATCTACCATACATTGAGTTGTTGCAAGAAAATTACTCAGACTGATTACAACTAGTGGCATAATGTAGTTGCTCAAATGGTCCACTGGAATTTGTTTCACAACTATCATCTGCCCGTAGCAAAGAACTGGTGGGATCATAAGCCTGAAAAAATGATTGAAAATGAGCATGCAAAATTACTTTGGGACTTCCGAATACAGACAGACAGGGTTTTGGAGCATAATACCCCGGATCTTATGATTGTGGAGAAGAAAAAAGTGTGGATCATTGATGTTGTTATACCAGGTGATAGTAGAGTCACCGAGAAACTGTGTATTAGAAATTTTGTTTTCATGTACAAATACACCAGGATTTAATTCTAAAACCTCATTTTAAAACTAAGCTTAAACACTGATGTGACCTTTGGAGTGAAAGCAAATGGTTAGGATGCATCATCCTTGACACATTTTTAATACTGTTCGAATATCCAGTATTTTCGCTAGTTTTGTTTACCAATATCTCCTGGCTTATGTTTACCATCAGCATCATCCAGAATGTCTTTTCTAAGATCAAAAACTGAGAAAGGACTGTTCTAGCTCAGGAATTCTAATTGCTGCGCTCCAAAATATAACTCGGTTCCATAGCTGGACCCTATACAGAGACCGTGCAACTTCAGTGTTCTATTGAAATCCTACTGAGAAAGTCTAGGAGTGAATGGATGTGACTGGAATTATCCAGAGGAAATGTCTTTTCTATTTCTATACTAGTGTGTCCTGGAATTTGGGGTAGAATTGTGAGGAAGGGCAAGGGGAGAGAGCAGGCCATTTTGGTTTTCAGGATCTCAGGGAATTTGAGGTAGAGCCGATAACATGCCACTAAGTAAGGCATTGGCCATGAATCAAAGAAGAAAGATAATGAAGAAAGAACAGAGTTGATATTTGGCCTTTGAAGAGTGGCACTTTGGCAATTGGCTTCCGTAGAGATGATTACCAGGTGACAATGCTGACTGCTACCAGAAGAGTAAGAGTGATTATCTTAGAATGACAGATGGCTAGAGATTCTCCCCAGACAAAATGCTTCCCTGCAAGTTTTCTTGTACACTTTTCTAGGCCTTCATTTAAATAACAGTAACTCGTGGTTTCTGAATCTGAGGTTTGCCCTATGCCTGTTCTCAGTCAAATTCAAGAAGAAGGAATCGTGATCCTGCCACAGTCCTACAAGGCAGAAGAGTAGAGAAAGTATATATGGAAAGAAACAATTCTTGGTCATATATAAATCGCCTTATGTGAAATCTGTTTTATTGCCATTCCTAAGAGTAAAAGCTCCTTAGGTTAGAGTTAGAGATGGGCACGACTTAGCGGTATTCCCGTTTCCGTTTCCGTTACTCGTATCCATTACTCTACGGAAACGGAAACGGGAATTACTCCGCCAGACTTTGAGCTCGAACCGACGAACGAACAATTTGGTCTGATTTGTCGTGCTCGTTACTTGCATCGCGCAATGCCAAGCGGCACAGAAAAAAAGTTTTTAAAAGTAAAAAAAAAACCGATTCCCAGCCCTAAAAGTAGGCGAAAACTGTCTGAGGGCACCTACCAGGCCAGAAGGGTGTTTTATTTGGGGGGGGGTTCCCCGCCCCCCTCTCCTTGGCTATTGCTACTGCTGCGCTGCTGGTACCAGGCTGGGAGGGCGCATCCATTTGCCATGCAGTGCGGGGGATCCAAAATGGCAACCACAATATTTTTTTTGAAATCATTGCCCAAAACCCCACCAAAGCACCACAGAAACATGCGAAAATTAGCTATTTTAAATGCTTGAATTTTTACAGTAGCAGCAGTGGGTTTTTCTTGCAAAAAAAGTCTCCGTTTATTTTATTTTATTTTATTTTATTTTTTACACCTGCGCATTCGCAATGATGGGCTCGCCCATGGGAGTGGACCATGCAAAGTTTTGGAGCCATTCCACCAATCGCATGGCCAGGTTTTGCTGACTGTACCAGGCTGGGAGGGCGCATCCATTTGCCATGCGGTGGGGGGGACCCAAAATGGCGACCGCAATATTTTTTTGAAATCGTTGCCCAAAACCCCACCAAAGCACCACAGAAACATGCGAAAATTAGCTATTTTAAATGCTTGAATTTTTAGAGTAGCAGCAGTGGGTTTTTCTTGCAAAAAAAGTCTCCGTTGATTTTATTTTATTTTATTTTATTTTATTTTATTTTATTTTATTTTTTTACACCTGCACATTTGCAATGATGGGCTCGCCCATGGGAGTAGACCATGCAAATTTTCCACCAATCGCATGGCCACTTGGCCAGGTTGACCACAGAGACTTCTGGGATGTGCCAATCGGGCATAAACAGCCCACTAATTGTAGCCCAAACCCGAACCCTAAGCCTAACCCATACGCCAGTACACTGTCCTTATAGTGGGTCAGAGAGGCACCCAGAGGTGCACCCCAATACTCACCCTAACCTCACCCGTAACTAGCCTAACCCTAGCCGTTGCGCTAACCCGTCTTAACCCTAAGCCAGATCTACTTGCATTGCACTACATGCAAGTACGTGAGACACAGCGGGTGCAAAGAGTCTGCCAGTCCGTCACTTGTGGCTCTGGCTGACTCCTGCAGCTCCCTCCAGGAGCCCGCTACCCCCTCCCCAAACCAGTACTAACGACAACGAAAAAACAAAAAAACGAACCGACTAATTTTTGCAAATTTTCGCGAAAAATGGAAACGAGCCGAAACGGAACCGGCCCGACTAACGACAACTCGAAAAAAAAATTTTTTCAAGTCGTGCCCATCTCTAGTTAGAGTCTTTGGTTTGAGTAAGAGAATTGTTTCAGTTCATTTGTAAAATAAGTATTCCCGAAAACACAGTTTCTTTTGTATTTGCAGTGGAAAGAACTTGAGGTTTCTAAATTCTAAATGTGAGGAAAACTGGAACTGACATTTGTCCATCCATACTGAGAGTTTTGAGACTGTCTGTATTCAATACTGTTAATGTTGAATAATGGAATTTTTATTTCAGATGCTCCTCAGCTTTGACATCTCCATTAAAGCCACAATGCATCAGACCTAACAGAACATGGAGCAAGACATGGCTGCTATCAAGATATGTTAAGAATTTGGCACAGTGGTCTTTTTCAGGAAAGAGCTAATTAGAGGTTGCACACAGAAAAGGCAGCGGGGAAGACCTCACTCTGGAATACCAGGACTCTGTTCTGGTCCTGTGCCATATATGACCTAGATGGAGAAAAAGATAAATCTCTTATGTTTTCTCAGAAAAGCTGCTTGCTGAGAAATTGTCGCCTCAGTTCTAATTTTACCATGGAAATATACAAAACTAGAAAAAGAAACAAGGCAGTCTGTGGTAAATCTGAATGGCTGGAATATATGATGCTTCTGCTCCCAACAATTCACTTAACAGTGGTCTCCTGCGCACCTAAGCAGCCACAGAAGTCACTTGTTTATTAGTACACAACAGGGCTTACTTTTGCTGCAACTAGTTGTTGGAGCAAAGTTGCCCTGAGATTAATAGTTTGTGGCTGCTGTGGCATCCCAAAAGGGTTGCTGGTGGACCTACCTTCCACACTCTCCTTGCTATATAATGAATAGTTGCATTTCCAATGTTCCTGCACCACTCAGATGTGTCACTGCTGAAGCAATAGCTGCCACTGTCTTGTTACAGAAGATGGAGTTAGCTCTTAGCTCTAGAGCAGGGAACAAACATTTCCCTTGTGCCAGTACTGGTTGCTTAACCTCAGATCTCACGCCCTGGTGCCTCTGCACAGCAAGGCAGTAGACTGGGCTCTTAATCAATACTGAACCAACCACACATGTCAGAGACAAGCATTTGGTCTAGTTTATCTAAATAAAGACTCCCAAATGAACATTGCATCCATCTGACACAGAAACCTCTTTGATGGCAAAACGGTCGTGGAAAAGCTGGTTTAGCTATTTTTACAGGGCTGGGACATGTACACCATTTCAGGGTGTTCCTGACCACTGAAATACTTCTTCCAGAGGTTTGCTATGCAATCACTCATTCATCTTAGGTTCAGCACATTTCTCCACGAAACACCACAGCTTCAATGCACTTAGAGGGAAGCTGCAACCTTTCCTGGCATTTCCATATTCTGCAATACTCCATTAGAACTTTCCCCGATGTTATTCCTTGACACCTTGCTTCTGTTACCTTTAGGAGTGCAATCAATCAGGTTTCAGAAGAAATCCAGGGTAATCTCAATTTGCTGGGCATATTGGGGCATTAAAATTATATATATCATCAGCACGATTGACTTTTATTCAGTGGTGACCAGCACAATCTATTGGGAAGCTCACAAGAGTGGTGAAAGGCAACAGCTCTTCAGTACAATTTGTCCATACAAGGGCCTCAGGCCACTATTGTTCAGGCAGCAGAGTAGAAAATGGGAGTCCCCTACAAATACTCAAACACATGCACAAACCATCCAAGACAAGAGGCACCTAAACCAGATAAATTATTCTGCTATATGGGACAGGAAGTTCCTACATTTATGTATCCTCTTCCCCTTCCCGATAGTCAAGTAATAAAAGAAATAAAAGCAAAAATGATTAAACTTTAGGCACACCACAAGCAGACACATCTCAGCAATAATGCTGGGGAATGTTTACAGGAAAAGAGGAAGACCAGATATCATCATCATAGAGCTGCAGAGCTGGAGTTCTAAGGATTGTAGGTGATCAGTAGAGATGGGCAAAAAATGAAATTTTTATGTTTTATGTTTTATTTTTCATTTGGTTATGGAATGAAACAAAAAAAGTGACTACCAGACCCATGGGCCATCTGGTTGGCACTAGGGGAGGGGAAGCAAAGAAAAAAAAAACAGTGCCGACCCAGCCCACAGGCCAGCTGGTCAGTGCTAGGGGAGAAGGGGGGGAAAGGCCTACCAGACCCACAGGCCAGCTGGTCAGCACTAGGGGGGAGCCAAAAAACAAACAAACAAACAAACAAACAAACAAACAAACAAACACCTACCAGGCCAGCTGGTCAGCAGTAGGGGGAGCAAACAAACAAACAAACAAACACCTACCAGGCCAGCTGGTCAGCAGTAGGGATAACACAAGAACTGACCCAGCCTGTGGTCCAGCTGGTCAGTGCTGGGAGGAAAGCAAAAAACAAACAAAAGAAAACAAAGCACCTATTACGAGGCGCATGAGCCAGCTGGTTGGCGCTGGGGATGGGGAAGCAAAACACACACACACACATGCACATGTGCGCACACACACACGCATGCATGCGCGCGCACACACACACACACACAAAACAGCACTGACCTGCCTGCAGGCTAGCTGGTTGGCGCTAGGGATTAAAGAAGCAAAAATTAAAATTAAAATTAAAAAAAGGACCAACCGGGGCTATGGGCCAGCTGGTCGGCTCTAGGGATGTTTTTTAAAAAAACAACCTGGTCCAAACTCGTATCAGACCAAAGCATTGGGTTTTCCAATTTAAGAGCGGAAATGAAAGAGGGTTTTTCGAATGTGGATACTAAACTAGAAGCCTTCGGTGGACGTTTACAAGCCTTGGAAGATAATATGAACGTAACCGACCTCCGTCTAGAAGAAATTGAAGCCACAATGGAATCAACAAGCAGACTGGTCCTCACGCAGGAAATCGAAGCCTCCTCTAAAATTTTAAGGATCCAAAACCTCACTGTTGATAAAGATGAAAACCTCTACACTACAGTTGGAGAAAGCCTGGCAACTTTACTTGAGGCACCCGTTGAAGAATTCCTACGTGAGGTAGACGTGATCTACCGTCAACCTACAGCTTATACCAGAAGAAATAAACTACCTCCGGAGGTAATAGTCAAACTAGTCAGAAGATACACCCGAGATTGTATTCTCAAGGTTATCCGAGACAAAGAGGTGGAAATTAATAAATCCAAAGTGGCAATATTGAAAGACGTCCCCTGGGATGTCCGTCAACTGCGAAAAGAATATTCATTTCTTACTAAACTTTTGCTCAAGCATGACATAAGATACAAGTGGCTCTACCCTCAAGGTCTCTCTTTCCAATGGGAAGGGAAATTACAGAAAATTGAATCCCACCAGAAAGCTAGAAATTTTGCAAAAAAAAACGCACGGAAGTTGGGCTACTCTCCCTCCTCCTCTTCACCGTCTTCCTCCGAAGGTGAGGATACAACCGATACTCAAACCACCACCAAAGATGACAGCCGAGAAAATCAGACCTCCAAACAAGAGATCTCAAAGCAGGATCAAGATTCTCATGGCGCAGTGGGAGGTGCCAGGCCGAAACACTATCTCAGGCCAAAATCAGGGAAAAAGAAATATCGTTGGAAGTAAAATAAGATGGCCCAGAAAATTCTAACATGGAATTAAAATGAATGTTTTACCTAAACTGCTTTTCCTATTTCAATCCTTGCCTATATTACCTAATTTTAAGATCATTACAGATCTGGAAAAAAGTATACGTATATTCATATGGCAAAAGAAAAAAGCAAGGATTAAAAATCTCTATCTACAGGATAGAACCAAAACTGGTGGCTTTGCCCTTCCTAATTTAGTATTATACTACAAGGCTGCTGCCATGACCTGGATTAAAGACTGGATTCTGATGACAAACAAAAGAATTTTGCAGCTTGAGAGTTATGGCCTAGACAAGGGCTGGCATTATTACATGTGGTACAAGGGCAACATACCTACTCTCTTCAAAAAACACTGGATAAGGAACGCCCTAGTTAGAATATGGTTATTGATTAAAAAACAATTCTACCCTAAAGCACCACTGTGGCTATCTCCGCTGGGAGCGACTTATAGCTCCCATATATGTGAAACTTCAAAAGTTATAACTTATAGACACCTTCTGAATGTTGACCTCTCATTGAAACCATTAGGGAAATTAGTATCAGAAGGTTACAATTTAGACTGGTGGAAGTATCAACAAATATATTCACACTTCAAAGACCTCACCAAAGAGGGGGGATTCACGACTACTGATACTCCTCTTGATAAAATACTTTCTTCTGGCGATGCTAAGCTGCTTAGTAAATTTTACACCATATTGTTAAATGAAAAAATGATTGATACACTGGTCAAAGACACTATGATAAGATGGGCAGAAAACTTTGGTTATCCTATTCATCTAAACAAATGGGACTCTCTGTGGAATACAGTTAAAATCTTTAAATCTATTTCTTTTAAGGAAAACTGTTATAAGATGTTTTATAGATGGCATCTTGCACCACACCGATTATCTAAGATGTATAATTGCTCACACAAATGTTGGAAATGTAAACATGACTGTGGTACTTTTTACCATATGTGGTGGACATGCAGAGAGGCAAAGGCATATTGGAAAATGGTAAAACTATTTTTAGAAAGATGTCTGAAAATTAAGATAGAGCTTAGACCAGAACTTTTCTTATTAAATATAGTAAATATAAATATTTCATATGATCAGAGATATGTACTTCACCATGTAATTGTTGCTGCAAGGATATTGTATGCGAAATTCTGGAAACAACCAAACGTGCCAACAGAGAAGAATATCCACGAAAAGATAAGAGAATGTATCGAAATCGATAGACTTTCCGGCTATCTAAAGGGAGACTATGATGAGATCTCTCGGAAAAGATGGCAAGAAGTAACAAACTTATTAGTACTGTGATAATATTTGGCAATTTATCAATATGTTATATTACTTTTCTTTTACTTTGCTTGACATATTCAATGTAAATTTTAAATTCTATCCCTCCCCTTTTTTCCTTTTCCCTTTTCCCCCCCTCAAAAACCCAATAAAATTATAAATTAAAAAATAAAAAATAAAAAAACAACCTGGCCTGAGGGCCAGCTGATTGACACTACTGATAAAAAAGGAAAAAAGGAAAGGAAAGGAAAGGAAAAAAGAAAGAAAGAAAAAAGAAAAAGAAAAAACAACCGGACCGGACCGTGGGCCAGCTGGTTGGCACTAGGGGGAAAAAGGGAAAATTAAAAAGTCGCACTGCGGGCCAACTGGTCATCGCTGGGGGGAGAGAAGCAAAAAAACAAAAACATAAAAAGGTGTGCCGTGGATAACGTTATTAATTATGCGTACACAGAATTTGGGGTACAATCATCTCCTGGTCCCAGACTGTGTCTCTCTGTGCGTGGGTCTCTCTCTCTCTCTCTCTCTCTCTCTCTCTCTCTCTCTCTCTCTCTCTCTCTCTCTCTCTCTCTCTCTCTGTGTGTGTGTGTGTGTGTGAGAGAGAGAGAGAGAGAGAGAGTCTCTGAGCCACACTTGGGACCCAAGGCTCTTTATTGGTAACAGTAAACAAGTACACAAGGGGTAGAGAGAAGCATTGACAATAGGACAGAGGAAGACAGAGGAAGGATGGTCTTTGGTCACATATGAATTCCATTGGGGGGGGAGTGAGGGTCCTCACCTATGCACCCTTATCTAGAAGGAAGTGCTGACTAGTGGCACTCATTGATAAGGGAGAGAGGAAGGAGCTTCGGGCTGGTCACATACCAGATATGCCTGATAGCCTGATATCTGGGATTGCCATTGTTTCCCCTGGCCTCCTGAGCTCTGCCAGCTCCAGGTCAGCTTAACCACACTGGGTTCCCTGATGCTCTCTGGACATGTTTGTCCAGGGCTTAGGCTGCCTCAGTGCTGCCAGGTTATTTTGGGATTCAGAGCCTATTGGGGTATGGAATCCCCATAGCTGTGCATCAGCTGGTTGGCGCTGGGGGGGGGGACCAAAAATGAAATATTTTTTTTTAGAATTTATTTTGTTCCAAACAAAATAAATAAAAACAAAATGAAATGAAAAACATAACAAAACACCATTTTGGCATTTCGTGCCCATCTCTAGATTACACTATGGATCATTGAGTCCAAAATACAAGGTGGGTTGACACAATGAAGGAAGCCATAGCCTTGGTTTCGCAAGAGCTGAGCAGTAATGTTGATGACAGGATTTGCTGGAGGTCACTAATTCAAGCCACAAACAATGTGATATTGTATGAGAACAATAATTCTTGCATTCCTTTTTGACAGCTGAATAGATTGAACATTCTTTTGGCTTTTATTGGCCATTTTAGACTTGGCAATCAAAGATCTCTGCATTGCGTACAATAAGCTCATAGAACTGAAAAGCTAGGAAGACTTCTCATCTTGATTCAACTACATTAGAAAAAAAGAACAATATAATACGAACCGAAACGGACCCCTAAACGACCAAACAACAAACGAAACACCATTTTTTGTCGTGCCCATCTCTAATAAAGACCAATACAATGAATGAAAACAGCCCAGAACATTCTTGTCTTGCTCTGTGTAATGCAAAGGTGGACTTGGGAGGGAGGGATGTGAGTATTTTTTTCCACCACTGCCTTAATGTTGGCACTCTAGTCCACAGCATCAGTTATTCAGAGATGCAATGACTGATCATCAAGAAAGGGCCTTGCTTTATGGTTACAACCAGAGCCAAGGACAAACTGTCCCTTTATGGAAGTGATAATTGACATGGTAGAAACTGGATTTCTCCAAAGATTTTATTTGACTACATTCCTTCACCTATGCATTATCTTAGATCTGGTGCCATATATTATGGCTAAACCAAGTCTGTTTCAACTGTGTTACGAGTCCTTGGCCTAAGTAATAAGGGGAAATGAGGACATGTAATGAAGACGTCAATAAAATCCTGTCTATCCAACCTAGGTGTGACATTGTTTATGAAGCAGCATGAGGATTCTCGTGTTCTGGCTTCTCCTATCCTGTCTGGTCTACATAATTTGATCTAAAAAACAGTAGGCAAAAAACACATATAGTCACAGCATGAGTCCGGGCCTAAGGGAAAGATTAGTCACACTGCTATATTTGTCAAGTATTCAAAGTCAGAAGTGTGCTGAATAGCTTTTGTATCCCTCATACAATAAACACACATACAAAATGAAATTTGTGGTGAGCCACAGAAAAATAAATCACACTCAACTATGATGAAGGATGGAATTCACAGCGAAACCAATACTTTTTGAAGGAGGTCGGTATCGGTTGAAATGCAAAATGTATTTTAACAACCATTCTTTGATGGCCAACCTGGAAGCCAAAGTTAAATTTTTTCGGGTAATGAGCTCTCCCTTACTTAGTAAGATTTTAACCTAACATGGTCATGGAAAGGGAGACATGACCATCTGCCTGAAGTGGCCCATAACAAGTTCAATAGTTATTTTTATCTACAAAGTCTCATTTGCAGAAATGGTTAGAAAGGCAAAGCTGATGAGTTCTGCAGGTATGGTTGTAATAGCCCGCTTCGGCATGCCAGTTTGGGCAGGAAATAATGTTTCCTCTTCCGTAGGAGCAGTCCCAACTTTCTTTGGTCATGACAGGACACAGGCATGCTCACTCGTGAACCAACCTGGCAAGCAGACCTCTCTGATAGTGTCATGGGCTGCTTCAGATGGTGGTGGATTCTCCCTCACTGGAGGTTTTTAAATATGCCCTTCCGCACGGCTGCTAGGAGGTTTGTTCTGAACATCTCCTGCTTCATCAGTGACTTGGAGTTGGTGACTCTTACCGACCCTTCAGCTCCGTAATTTCATGATTATCTGAACCCATGACTAATGGCATGTCTATTTGCATGACATAGCCAGGTGGGAAATAGGGTGCCACCAGTACTAGTGGGAAGGAATTTAAAGTTTAGGGATAAACAATTTCCCTTTGAAATGGTTATTTTAAGAAAATGTTATTAGTTCTGTTAAAGCCGAGTGGGGTTCAATTCATTTCCTAGAACTGGGTATGTGTAGGGTGTGACAGGGTTCTGCTAGTTACTTCTCAGACCTGGCTTGTGCAATGATCATGTAATTCCTATTTTAGATGCAAATAAATTGGTGGCTCATATAATGCATATATTATATAATCATGTACGTCTTATACATCATTTGTTCATAAATCTAAAAGGTAAAGGTAAAGGTTTCCCCCGCACATGTGTGCTAGTCGTGTCTTACTCTAGGGGCGGTGCTCATCTCCATATTCAAGCCAAAGAGCCAGTGTTGTGCAAGTCCATGGCCATGTGGCTAGCATGGCTGCAAGGAAACACCGTTTTACCTTCCAGCTTTTTACGGTGGTACCTATTTATCTACTTGCATTTACATGTTTTCGAACTGCTAGGTTGGCAGGAGCTAAGGTTAACAGCGGGAGCTCACTCCGCTGTGTGCCACCTGGAATTCAAACCTCTGAGCTGCCGACTTTGCAGCTGACAATTTTCAGTGTTCTAGCTCGCTGAGCCATTACGCCCGCTAAATCTACCCACGGACAATTGTGACAACTCATTAGGAGAAAACTCTGATGTATAACTTGGTCAAAATCCAATCCTGAATCCATGGAAACATTTCGTATCTGGGGCAACAGTTGCAAGATGTTCCCCTTGTTTCAAAGAACTAATAGATATCCATCAAAACAATTATGCATTGGCATAAAAACAGGGCAGCAGCATAATCACTTGAGCTACTTTGCAGGAGCTACCTGGTTAACTGAGAAAAAAAAAGGAATCAGCTTCTGGGAGTTTTCCTTGCTTGGTGCCTCTTTGGGAGTGGCAGTGGGCATAAGAGGGCATCCTGTAGACCAGTGGTTCCCAACCTTGAGTCCCCAGATGTTCTTAGCCTACAACTTCTGGAAATCCTGGCCAGCATAGCCTATGGTGAAAGCTTCTGGGAGTTTTAGTCCAAGAACATCTGGGGACCCAAGGTTGGAAACCACTGCTGTAGACCATCTTGACTTCTGCCATTGGTGTTGAGAGCATTTAGGCTGCCCTTTGCTATTTTAAGCTTGGTAATCTTTTTCCTGCTGGTACCATGGACGCCACATTGTGCAGCAATATTGGGCCATTTCCTGGTGATTTGAATTGTGGCTACAGAAGCACAATATCCCACATTCATTAACTGGAGGTTTGGGGTTTTTTTTTAAATTGAATTGCTTCTTTGGTTGCTCCAGGCTTGTAGAAGACACAATGCCCTATCTCGCCAATTTCATTACACTTCAGCACTATGAGCAGTGGGTCTTGTGCTGCTCTAAGGCTTAGCACATTAGAGACCAGATGTTACAAACTATTTTTACAGCAAAAACTCCTAGGGGACATCAAACAGCATTTTGCCCACCCGAGCACTTGCATCAAAGTGACATTGGCTGAACTTTCAAGGAACAAAATTTTGAAGTGGATCTGCAAAAATTAAGATGCCAGATCCACTCACAGTAACTCACACCTGCACTCGGGCACAAATGGCTATTCATCAGCACTGCGGGCTGAATGCATAGCAGACCAAGTTTATGTGTTCCTTTGGCTGAACATGTTGACTTTTGCAGATTCAGGAGCTGGGGCCACTTTCTCCCTGAGAGGTTCAAGAAAGAATTTGAATGTTTACTGTAGATCTACTAGGGAACATTTGAGTAGTGTAAAACTAGACAGTTCGTTGGTAGCAAGTCCCATTACACTTAATCGTGCTTACATCTAAGCAAATATCGATAGAATCACACTGCAAAAGTAGTGAACCATGATCTACCCTGTGGTATTTCTTGTAGCGATTGGAAGTGTCTCAGTTACTGAAATCTTTTACTGAATATTTCTGATGTTTTCTTCTATCAGCTACCCACATGCTTTTAACTCAATGCATTCAATGAAAGAAAAATGCAATTCAGTAGGACTCTTGTGTCCACTGATTTTTTATCCACTGAGGGAAAAATAATAATTCAGCAGCCGCAAAGCAAGCTACTGTCACAAACAGCAGCATAAAGCAAGCTACTGTCTCAAAACAGCAGTCATAAAGTAAGCTACTGTCACAAAACAGTTTTTTGGGGTGTGTTCTCTCTTATCCATTGTTTTCACTATCCACAGAAAGGCATAAGAACATAAGAGCCATCCTGGATCAGGCCAAAGGCCCATCTAGTCCAGCTTCCTGTATCTCACAGTGGCCCCACCAAATGCATCTGGAACCAATCCCCAGCGGATACCAGGGTCCTACTGTTTTCTCTTCTTTTAAAAAAAAAAATCCCTCCGTGTCCCCACTAATGTTAAATATTGCAATTTCTGTAGCACTATCAAGTTTTATTTTTCAGGGAGGAAAGGAGGGGATTCTGAATGATAATCTGGCACATTTTCTGTCAGGTGTAGCTAGCATTCTGTTCCACTAACTCCTTAACAGAAGAGGCCATCGCCATTTTGTCCATATCATTCCTATGTGGATTTATCCTCTTATCCCTGAATTCTCTTCTCTAAAAGTGGGTTTTCTGCCTGGCTGCCACAGAATAGGTTTTCCTTTTGGTGACTAGAAAATGTGCTATCTATTAAAGATTTGGGTTGAATGTAGAACACAAAGGATACTTCATAGTAGCCCCTGTAATACTGATGTGTTGGAAGACACAGTTCAGGAACCTTGGCCATAATGCTACTGAATATTCAAGGTTCTCAATTTAGAACATAAAACAGTCATCATACATAATTTCCAGCCAGGGGATAAACCAGCCTCATGCCCTTCCTAGTTAAATATTCCTCATTTTATAACTCTAGGAATTCTAGCTTTCAGTCTCTTTTTGTGTGTGTATGCGTATGCGCATCAGTGCGTGCCAGAAACAGCTTGTACATTTCAGGTCCTTTTACATGAAGAAAAACCCTTGCAACCAAGTTTCACCATGACCACCACCACTCCATATTTTCCATGTGTCATTTTCCTAAGAACTTGCATAACACGCTGAGGTCTTCTGGTTTCCAGGACAAAGTTATTACCAGTTATTACTGACTGTATGTATTTTAATGCATTGGTGCTGCAAGTCTCTCTGGATTTGAAATCACCTTGAATAAGATAATTATAAATGAGCTATTCAATAGAAATAATGAACATCAGTGTTCGAATATTTAACCAGAGTATTGCAATACTGGAAGAGAAAGGACATATTTAACTCTAGGCATCATTCTTACATTTGTCCTTCAATCTTAAAGTAGTTTTTCTCAACCTGGTACCTTTCTGATGGGCTGGATTCTAAGTCCAGCTACCCAGACCTGGCTGGGATGAAGGAATTCATAATTTGTATACATCTGGAGCGGACCAGCTTAGAATATACCTTAAAGTTCATGCTTAAATGGAGATAAAAAGTCTGCACTCTGAGTTTTGCCAAATGAATTATACAAATAGACATGGCTTCATTCTGCCTGGCTAAACTTGTAACTAGTTTGGGAGAGTTCTGATTTCTGTATAAACTTCCCATATACACTACACGTTAGGAAGGAGCCCACCTTTAGCTTAGAGCTGGCAAAAGAGTCAAGTAAGGAATCTGATTATACTATAAATTAACAGGGCGGCTTTCCAGCATTGCACTCACTGATTTTGAAAAAGCATTTTTGTCCCCCTCCCATGCTAAAGGTCAATGTCTGAGGTGTGGTGCTCATGGAAAGAGCTGCAAATCTGGCTCTGGAACTATAAAACTCACAGTCTGGTCCAAGTTGAGTCAGGTGAGCCAAAGTACATTGACTTCCATGGGCCTCTTTGTGTACACCTAATGCTCTGCAGGAGGAGGAGGAGGCAAAGGAAGCGCACATCCATCACTGCACACGATCAAGAGACCCATGCGCTAAAGTCAAGTACATAATGTAGTCCATCGCAGAATGAAAGATATAACTCAGGCTTCCACTGAGATTTTTAAAGTAATAAAAGACCTCTTCAGTTCCAAAACTACACTTTGCCGTGCACTGGAATATAAAGAAAAAGAAAGTGTGCAGAATGTGTGTATGCCTCCCCATAGCACTTAAAGAACTCTCTAGGCAGTTTACAATTCAATTAGACAAACTACACATTGTCCCCACCCCCCACCCCCAGAAAGCTGGATGTTCAATTTACTGACCTCAGAAGGATGGAAGGCTGAGTCAACCTGGTGCAGCTACCCAAATGTGTCAGGATCAATCACAGGTTGACAGCAGAAGCTTGACTGCAGTATAACCACTGTGCCCTGAAGTTCCTCATGAATATACTGTGGCTTGAATATATACAGTAATTAAGTCAGGCATGTCCAAAGACAGGCCTGGGGGCCACATGCGGCCCATTTTCAAATTTCGAGTGGCCCACAGCCTCTTCTCCCCACCAGCTCAGCCGGTCACACATCCCTGCCAATTGTCCCCTCCCCATACCAGATGGAGGCATCAGCTTGTAGTTCTATGGCTTGCCTGCCCTCCCTGCCTCCGTCTGTGTCCTCCCCCGCCCCCTGCCCAGCCTACCCACCCCCGGCTCTGTTGGTGCAGCGTCCTCCCTGCCTTCTTACATATCCTAGAGGTGTATCCAAAGTCTGGCCTGGGGGCCAAATGCGGCTGAATGTTTGGCTCCCACACATTTTCACCTCACCAGATCTGGCCCTCCTTGCAAAAAGTTTAGACACCCCTGAGTTAAGTGAACTAATCATTGACTAACCATTTCTTCCTACAGGCAGGGCATGCTATGTTTTTTGGATCCTTGGCCATGCTGGCTGAGTTAACAGTCCAAAAAAGTAACACTTTTTGTCTGTGTTTATTTTTAAGCCAAGGTGCTATAGCCTTGCCAGGAATTGTTGTCTTGTCTTCAAGGTATATTACTCTGAAGCTTCTTTAACTGCCATAGGTCTACCCTCTGGAATCTGGCTTTGTGAACTACCATTGATAATAATGTGATAATATATAATTGGCACTCTCAGTAGTTTCTTCCTTTCTTTTCCTTCTGCACTCACTATTTAACGGCCCCACACATATACAGCCATGTGTTATATTGATTCTGGAGGTTATAGTTTTTAAAAATGTTTGACTGTGTCCAATGCTTTTTATTGTTTTGATTTTTTAGTTTTATTTTATTTTTTCCAGCTACATGCATATATATGCTTAATTCAGTATAACATTTCCTGCATGTAACACATTGAAATTTATGCCATATAATTGTTTGCCATGTATACGCCTTGGAAGATGCATATGATGAATTAGAGAGGCTCAGACATTAGCATCTCTTAGCATCCCAAAAGCATTCTCATCAGCTTCCCAGTTGATTGGGCCACTGCATGTGGTTAAAACCATTGCTGGACTTCTTGGGGGTGGAAGTTCCACTTTTGGCTGGGTCAGCCCTGTGGGTGGGGTCCTGATCAGTTTCAGATATTGCAGCAAACAAATACAGAGGCAACATTTGCAGGTCTTATATCATGCACGCTTTGTACTCTGGCATTCCAGGACTTTGGTGTCACAATACCATGGTATTACAGCATCTTAGTGTGCCAAATGCTATAGTGCCCTAGTCCTCTGAGCTTTGCAACATTTTAGTAAAAATAATGGCATTATCATCATACTGGCAGCTTGCCAGATGCTGAATTACTGTGCAAGCCTCTGGAGTTACCAAGACGATAGGGACAATTGAACTTCCTATTGAAAATGTTTCCTTGGTGCTGCAGACCCCCTGGTAAGGATGGCTCATAGTTTGAAGGGAAATGAAAACAATCAAAAGAACTATAAATATAAGACACAGTAACACAAATTCAACATTCAACACGAAAATGAAACTTCAAGCCAAGTCACACATACTAGATACTGATACAGTAACACACACACCCCGTCGATCGCAGGGGTTAGGGACCCACCCCACCCACGATCCATGAAAATCCGCAATATGCGGAAGGGGGTGGGGGCGGGGAGCGGGGCGGAGCGATTGCAAAAGTCTTGGGGCGGCACGCGCCGGCGGCAGCAGGGGGATCTGACCTCCCGCTGCCACCCGCCTGCGCTGCCCGAGAGTTCTTGTCCAGGGCTGTCTCCATTCAAATGCATTGCCAATGCATTTCAATGGAGAAAATTTTCCCCATTGGAAATCATTGGCTCAATGCTTTCCAATGGGAAAAATTTCTACACTGAAATCCATTGACAATGCATTTCAATGGAGATTGCACCACCACCCCGCTGCCCCACGCACGACCCCGAGACTTCTCAGAGGGGCCCGGGGGGCAGCACGGAGTGACCCGATCGCCCCCTGCCGCCCTCCCATGCACCCCCTGAGGCTTCTCGGAGGAGCCCGGGGCGGCATGAAGCGACCCGATCGCCCCCACCACCACCCTGTGCGGCTCCAAGGCTTTTCGGAGGGGCGGGGGCGGCGCGGAGCGACCCGATCAACCTCCCCCCATGGTGCAGGTACTGTGATCCCGCAATGTAGTGGGACTGCGGTACCTGAACTGTGAAATGGCGGGGGGTGACTGTACTACTACAATCATGTAGCAGTACAGCAGCAGGGTTCATTTCCAGAAGCCAATAGCAACCACCATCATGGATTTTCCTCCATAGAGTCATACACATTTGGCTAGGTGAACACTTACAATTATTTTGTGTGTGTTCTTAATATGTGTAGAGGCTGAGGAACTCTTTTTATTATACAATTTGTGCATCCTTCATTCTCAAGACTATTCTTTTATTCCAAATCAACTTATTTCATTATTATTTTGTTGATTAACATATATCATAGTGCTGTCTGCATTATTTCCAGAAATACATTGAATCCTCCTTACTGGGAGTATATCACTTTCCTTTCTCAAATACATATGTCGAAAATGGATTGCAGATATCTTTAAAATCATTAGTACGAGATACCCCTTTGCTCATTTTCGAATCACATTAAAAGCCATATTTCACGTTTCTTTATACTAATCTATTTTGAATTGACTACTGACTCGCCAATTTTTTGCCATATTTAACCCTGCTACAGTTGTGATAATAATTATTAGGCCCATTTCATTTTTAAATATATTTTTATTCTTAAAAAGCTTGGATGTTTTAGTGGTGCATTCTCTGTCTTTTGCTTTCTTTTCACTGTGCCTTTTAAGATGATAAACTCTAGTAATTTTGAAACATGATTCAAGTGCTGCCTAGAACTTAAGTTTTGGGTTTGAATGTACAGTATGACCCCTGCATCTGCTGATTCACCAGCCGCTGATCCAGTTATCCGCAGTTGGTGATCAGGGTTCAGGGGAGGTCCGAGCCTGGCAGTTCAGAGGAAAAAAAGAAAGGAAGAAAACTTACCGTCACCGATGCTGGCCAGCCATGCTCCTCACTGCCACCACCGCACACCAGCTACCTTCCGGGGGATGACTTAAGAGCGCCTGCCTGACCAACCAGCCTTTGAACTTCCCACTTGGGTCCCTGGCAGCGGACCAGAAGTTTGAGCTCAAGCGGGAAGTTCAAAAATTCCGGTCCTCAGCCCAGGACCTGAGCTGAAAGTTCAAAGACCAGTTGGCCAGGCAAGTCTTCTAAAGTCACCACCCCACCCCTCAGGAGGGCAGTTAGCATGTGGCGGCAGCAGCAAAGAGAGTGGCTGGGTGTTGATGGAGGAGGCAGAGGCGAAGGCAGCCAGCCTGCGTCATTGTCAGTAAGTTTTCTTTTTTTTTCCCCTCCTCGCTGCCGCCATTGTCCCCGCAGGCTTGCCACCAAGCCCGTTGACAAGGAGGATGGATGGCTGGTGGCGGCGGTAAGGAGGGTGTGCAGCGGTGGCTGTGAGGAGGGTGGCTGGCCACCACCACTGCCAGAGAGGAGAAAGGGAAAATCATTTATTCCCTCCTTGCTGCCGACGCCGCAGCACCCAGCGTTTGGGGGGGGTTGGGGCAAAAGCTTTCACCCCGGCACCCCACCACCCCTGTTGCCACCATCAACCTGGATAATAGCATTTGCTCTTATCCTTGGATTTCGCTATCCACAGTGGATCCCAGAACTGATCGCCTGCAGATACGGTGATCCTACTGTATTGTCTACTGTTTCTCACAATTGTAACGATTTTGCTTGGTAATGATATCTGCAGCTTTTCACAAGTTGCAAGAAAGGATTTCTGTTTAAGTATTTATGCACACAGTTTTCCATAGCTGTAGGACTTTCAGATGTTTTCAAAGTTAGAAGTATTTTTGTGCTTATAGAATAGAGAAGCAACGTAGAGAGAGAAAAGCATGTAGAATGAAATAATGAAAAGGCATATTTTGATATTTGGATGAACATTGAGTGAAAATGATTTTCTGATTTCATTCTAGGATTAATCCTTTTTTGGAGGGATGGTGGATATAAATGCCAGCTGTGATGAACATAGCCTTCTGCTTTTTCCTTATAACTCTATAAAGCTCTGTATGGTTAAGGAGATATTCAGGCATCAGAATCCCTGACCTGACGGAACCACTTCTGCAGAAGCTAGGGGTAGTGGAGTCTCTTTCTTTGGAGGTTTTTAAGCAGAGGCTGGATGGCCACCTTTCGAAAATATTGTGATGGGGTCCTGCATGGCAGGGGTTTGGACAGGATGGCTCTTGAGGTCTCTTCCAACTCTATGATTCTATGATTCTATGATTCAATACTTCTGGTCCATAATGAATAGAATACTAGGCTCAGTGTTCAGTGAGAAAGCAAGAATGCTGAAGGCTGACTGAAATCAAAGGCATCTGGTTCACCTATCAGTACAAAGGCTCCATCTCTCTCATGATTCAGTTTCACTGGATAGAATCTGAGCTACATAAACTAGGGACGGAATGATTTCATAATCAAGAATAAATAGACATTGATATAAGGTATGTGTAGCACACGGTGTGCAACTTGTTTCCTTGCCCAAAACTTTTGGTATTCCAGGGGGCGCTTATCCACAAACTGCAGGGAAAACATTCCTGTCGTCTAAATGCTAGGCTATTAGGCACCCTGTCAAGAACGAACAAAGAGGCAGTTGAGAACTTCTCTGCTCTGGAGGGTGAACTGTCTGGAAGCTTCCTTGTACCCCACCCCCACCTCCACAGGTGATATGGTGGTGGGCCTACCCTCCTCCTGTCTCTCATTCCCCTTTGCCCGAAGAGCTTGTAACTTAGCAAATGTCTGTCACACAGCATTTGAAAGCTCATGGAAACCTGGCGTTGAGCTATCTACTTGGCAGGTCTCTCGGAGAAATGCACAGGCACATTTGGCACCCAGCTAAAAGAACAACACAGCTATGGTTTAAGCATCTTTAAATTATATCTTCCCACAGCCTGCATGTTTAATAAGTGTGTTTACATTTCAAGTGCAGCCCCCAAAGTTTAGGTCTGCACGTTTATTATTTGAGCTGATATTTCAAATGTATGTTCCTTATTCATTCCATCATAATATCTTGTTATTAAATATTTGGTTAGCTTCCCCTAGCCATCAAGGTATCCTGGCAAAGGTATGGAAGGGAATTTCTTAAAAATGATATAGATTTACTTGCCAGCTTTCGTGCAGTTTGTTAAATAAGAAAGTAGTGTTCTAAATGCTAAGAAAAGAAGAGTGTTCTAGTTTAAGATATTTCACAAGCATCTCAAAAATTCCTGCCTTACTGACTTGAAAAACATTGTCCAATATTCCATTTGACGTTTGTATATATGTTGTCACAGAGATTCAGCATGTGTGCAGTGGAGCTTAGGTAGAAAATCCTGGAAAACAGAGCAAGGTTGAAGGCTGTCAGAGCACTAGTCCTCGGTGAGAAATAATACACAGGCTCAGAGTTGTTTGACTCGAACTCCAAATCTATTTACATATATTTATAACTGTCTCTCGGAGAAAATGACTCAGCAGTCCAAACTATATAGAGCATAGACATTAGGCAACAAAAATCAATGAATCCCTCTCTTTCTGTCTATGTCTAACATCTTGTAAAGATATATACCATATGTACTTTCATTGACTAATGAGGTACTAGTAATTTCATGTGCATTTTTTTCATGCCTGTTACGCCAGCCCATGGCCCATTGTCTTTAGTTTGGTAGATTCAGTGTCTGATCATACATTGCTGACACCTGTGTATAAATCAACCCATCCAGGCTGTAAATTCATATTTTTATCAATATCTTAACATATGTGTGCTAGAGGAATTACAGATGTTTCTGTTCCTAATTGCAGCTAATTGATAAAGGTGTCAGGCACATTCCAGGGGTGCGATCATGCAGATCAGCCCTACAACAATCATGTGAATACCATCTCATGTGACAATTTCCACTATTTCTCTTGCATACATGTAAAGAACATGATTCTTGTCCCCATGGGTTGGATCCAGACTTTGTAATAGTTAGAAAAGACCAATTAATCTGATGGCTAATTAATAAAATCACTGATTTTATTGGGTCTGCTTAAGCAGGGGTGAAGTTCCGATTGCGTGGTAGCCAAATTGGTGCCACCAGCCTCCTCCAAGGGCAGGACTGTTGGTGAGCTTTGCAAAAAAAATGTAGAAACGCAAAAAAGCAAAGTGTTTTGCTTATATACTGCCCATACCAAGTAGTCTCTGCGGTTTACAGTTTTAATTACAGTATGCAGGCTACACCCCCCCCCAGCAAGCTGGGTACTTATTTTACTGACCTTGGAAGGATGGAAGGATGAGTCAACCTTGAGCCTGCTACCTGATTGAACCCCAGGTCGTGAGCACAGTTTTGCCTGCAGTACAGGCATTTAAACACTGTGCCACGGGGCTCCTTGTAGAAATGCCCTTTCCATTTCGCTGCACTTAGTTGTTTGTTTGCTGCTCACCTGCAAAGCCATTGAGCTGTACTTCAAAATTCTCAGAGCTAGGTGGGATTTCATGGCTTGGTTGCCGAATGGAGCCTTCAGTTGCATTTGCTGACAGATCAATGTGTTTGCACTCTAGAATGGCCATTCTACACCATCCAAAATTTACTTTGGGAGGCAAATATACCATTCAGAATTATCTGAAGCAACTGAAAGGTATATTTTCAGCACAAAGATATGGAATCTAGGAATAAAACCTTGGTTTTAGAAATTGATTGTTTTTAGCACTTTTTTCCTTTTTAAAACATTAGAGTAAGAAATTCCTGCATGAGACGAGTCCAGAGTTATTGCACAATTCCTTATACAGACTGTCCCTGAGGTCTGGAGGTCTGCAATAAATTATTTACAATTCAAAGTCCAGATGTGATATTATAATCCTTTTCAAGAGAGTAGCACAGTAGAATTCAATTCTTTGAGTATTACAAGATAAACTTGGAATACACTATGTTTATTAAAACAGTACTTCCAAACTATTCCTTTTTTAAAGAAATCTGGACATACTTTGACTCTGATATTTTTAGATATTTACTGAATATAAGTATACTAGTTAAACTAGATTAGGCTCATAGAAACACAGAATCATAGAATCATCCAACCTCCTACCAGGAGATCTCATACCATCCCTGATAGATGGCTGTCCAATCTTTTCTTGAAAACCTCTAGTGATGGGGTACCCACAACATCACATGGCAATGGCTCAGGAAATTTTTCCTTATTTCCAGGTTGGCTCATCCTCTGATGAGTTTCCAATTCCATCTTTTGCTTCTTGTCATACCCTCAGGTGTTACTGAGAATAAATCAATGTCCTCTTCCCTGTGGCAACTCATCATCAACAAATATTCAAGCCACTAAGCAAGCAAGCAAGCAAACAAACAACAGAGCCTGCACCAAAGTAATCAAAGCGCTGTCTTGATAGATGTGAGTCTTCTTTAGTCATCTTCTGTTTTACTACAGGCAACACTGAAGGCAACCAAGCTTTACAAATAAATTGCTCCCTTCTTTGCAAAATGGATTCTACACAAATTATGACAAAGAGCCGTCATTAGCAATTAGCAGTAAATTAGATGTCCTGCATTTAGACTCTCCCCTTCACATTAAGGATGATTAAATTGTAACACTGCAAAGAAGTGCACTGATCTATTGTTTGCAATCATATTTAAGTGACATATTTGCTATATCTGTTGGCATTAAAAACTAAGCAGAGTGATGGAGGGGGGGGGCGGAGAAGGAAAAAAACTGATAACCTAAGATGAAATGAAAGAAAAAAGTGAAGGTTAATTTCAAAAACATTCATTGTTGGCTAGAAGCCACGTAAATACAATTCCATTAACATTAGAACACATGGAGTCACGGGAAGTGGAATGCCAAATTGCTCTGGTAAATAGAAAATGCTGGTAAATCAGCTTGTGGACTGAACAGCCACAGAAGACAGAGCACATCTTTTGCATTGCAGATGGAAGGTGAATAATGATGTTTAGCTGGAACGGCTGAAAAAAGGGAAATGCAAAATTATCCTATCAAGGGTCTGACACCGGTCTACAGTGGGGAAATGGCACCACATCTGGGTTTATTAAAAGGCATGTCTTCTTCTTCTTTTTCTTAGCATTTGTCCCACTTGGTGGTGGGGTCCACAAGACAGACAGAGCCATTGTTTGATGGGACTTTGACTAGATCAGCCAGCCTGTCACAGGGGCCTGTCATCTATTTGGTCCAAGTCCAGCTCACCCTGTTTGGGACCGGGAGTTTCCAGTGGCACCACTAGAAGGATCAGACGTTGCCACCCATCTGAGTTGATTAAAAAGCACAAGAAAAGACAAGAGTACAGTAGAGGTGTATGTGGGTATGCATGGCACAGAGGAAATATTTTGGGTAAAGCTTTTCTCACTCACTCATAATACCGGTGGGTTCTATTGGAGATGAATGGTAGAAGATTCAGGGCAAACAGAAATATTTCTTTGCACATTGTATCATTAAATGTTGGGATTTACACCAGTTCTTTGCATTAAAAATGAGGGGTGTCACTTTTGATCCTTGCATTTTATCTTTTGAACAAACGGAAAGAAGGTTAAACCTGTGTAATGTATCCATCAGTCAGAATTGTATTGGCTGTTTATACCAGCATTGACGGCAAAGGTGTAAACTTTAGTTGAGAATTCCCAGTAATTAATGAGATGCTATTTGTTTTGCTCATTACACACTAAATCATGTGACTGTCACATAGCGAGGAAAACAAATTACAATACACTAACTAAAAGAAGCTGCAGCTTATGTCACTGGATTTATACTGGTATGAATAATCAACAGCATTCTGGCCATGGGGAGGGGGGATTAAAATGTTAGACTATATCCACACATTTTAAGTTGAATAAGATATAATGCATTCAAACTTCAAGAACGGAAATTTTGCCTGGAGTTTAGAAAGAACGTCCTGACAAGGACAGCTGTTTAACAATGAACCACCTTGGCGCACTGTCCTTCATTGCTAGTTATTAAACAGATTTTCGATAACTACCTGGTGCAGTGGTTAAATGCCTGTACTGCTGCTAAAACTGTACTCATGACCTGATGTTAAATCCCAGGTAGCAGGCTCAAGGTTGACTCAGCCTTCCATCCTTCCGAGCTCGGTAAAATGAGTACCCATGAGTGCTGGAGTGGGAGGGGGGATGTGTAGCCTGCATACTGTAATTAAACTGTAAACCACCCAGAGACTACTTGAAGTAGTATGGGGTGGTATATAAGCAGAATACTTTGCTTTGCTTTGTTAAGGATGTTTTAGTTGTCAGACCCTGCTTTGGCAGGGGATTGGATGATAGTCACAGCTTTACAATTCTATGATTCTTTAATTCTTGCCTTACCTAGTCATTTACTGCTTTCAAAGATAATGGCCAGTTTCTTAACTAACATTTGATCATGCCGTGGAGGGCATTCCAAACTGTGGCTTTGCAGTGAGGGTGAATGCATATCCCAGACATTGCACTAATGTGGTAGTTATGCAAGAACTAGCCAACTTCCCAGTATGTTCCCCATTATCTAGTCAAATGGAGATGAATGATACACTGGAGAGCATGTGCCTTCGTGTGGCTGCAGGATCTGCTTCTGGATAGTAAATGACTTGTCTTAACCTTTTGTGGCTGCATGCTTGGAAGCCTTGTATTGCAACTGGGGCTGCAGCTAGCATGTAATCAAGTAGGATGGAAAGGCCCATCTTGCCTCTGCAGAGGGCATCCTGGGTCTACAGCACCCAGAAACCTTCCTGCATTTCATTTGGTAGCTCTTGGCTCATGGCACTAATCTTTTCTCTAGTGGAATCTTGCTAAATAGTAAGGCCAGTAAAAGTGTTTCTGAGGGGTTCCGGGACTGCTGTGTAAATTTATGTAACCTGCATTATCATTTCACTATTGATTCTGCAGAGAGTGAATTTCAGGAAAATGAAAAGAACAGGAGATGTTTATTGTTTCAGAAGGATATGCCGATATCTTGTATTTTAACCAACACTGCTTGATTGTTCTGATGTTCTCTCTTAGATAGTTCTGATTCAAAGTCTTGATAGTTCAGAGCACTTAAAATTTACTCATTGTGTCTGTGTGATGTGATACAGGTTTAGAACATTATACATGATGTAGATAAAATTGACAGGGAGAAGCTTCTGTCTCTTTCATCCTACAAGAACTCTGGGTCATTGAATGAAGCTGAATGATGGAAG
This sequence comes from Phrynocephalus vlangalii, assembly GCA_037367305.1. Classification (NCBI taxonomy): domain Eukaryota; kingdom Metazoa; phylum Chordata; class Lepidosauria; order Squamata; family Agamidae; genus Phrynocephalus; species Phrynocephalus vlangalii. Next base: position 38,898 of record JAWVWN010001709.1, on the reverse strand, counting down.
ATGTAATCTCTTGCATCCTCACCCCAAAAAGGCATGAAAAATGCACTAAAACATAGCAATAATTGTATATGAGCAGTTTATAGTTTATTGTTTCTGTAAACCTTGATTACCAAGAGCAAATGAACTTTAGAAACCCAAGCAGCTGACGGTTCCCAGCTTAAATCAGTAAAACTGTCAAAATTGTTTCCAGATCCTTGGAATCCCACAGCCCTCACATTCTTAGAAATACTTAATAAAATCTTTAAAAGGTTTTGAGTGAAGAGGTTAGCTGGACTGCTGTGGAGTGGAGGACTGCATGATTCCAAAAATGTCTGACATCCCCCTTTAAACAGGAACTACACACAAATCTGCTAATAAATGAGTTCTCCAGTTTACCTTCTTAGATTTCAGTGATGCAGCACCTGTTTCATTTATCTGAATTAAATTTTCCACACCGTTCAGCCAAATGGTCAGTCTTATTATTTGTTTTTAGCTAATGGATGGCTCACAGGGTCATGCATTCATATATCAAAAGCTTTTTGGGAACTGCTTCGTAAAATTTGAAAGGGGTTACAAGTCAAATAATTTTTTTTCCCTTAAAGAAAACCTCATCTCTCCTCCTTTATTTCAGAAACCTTTTTATTGCTTGCTTCATCAGCTTAACAGTCATGGAGGCAGGAGCCAAAGTTTGGGAGTTTGATTGTCCACTGTGCTTCCTGTGGGTAGAACCATTCTATGTAGCCTTGGGCAAGCTGCACAAGCACAGGGTGCCCTGAGAATAAAGGAATGGTAAATCTGTTCTGAATATTAGTCAACATTGATTTGCTAGCACACTTTTGATGATGGTGAGGATCACCTTCACCACCATCACTATCACCATCGTCAACAACAACAATGTACAGAATATTCACCACAGAAAGTTTTCCTTTGTTTCTGAATGCTCATTTCTTCTAATTTGTGCTGTGGTGGGGTCCCTAAGAATTACAGCATGGCTAGAATCCACAAAAACACATGTAATTATTAAAAATATTGAAACATATATTCGGAGAACAGCCTATCCCTTCTCTTTAATTATTTGTTTTCTGCTATAGACACTAAGAAGCAGGTACGGCCAGTTTTAGGATGAATAAGAGAAAAAACCAGAGGTACATGCACAGAGGCATAGCTAGGGCTTCCAGAGCCCGGGGCAACAGTCAGTTTTTGTGTCCCCACCATTGCAAAATATAATCTGGATAGCAGGAGGGGCAGCGGGGGGGGGTGCGGTAGGCAATTTGGCGCACCTGGGGCACCCCGCCCCTTGCCCTCCCCACACTACACCCCTACACATGCAAGACCATTTTAACTGGACAGTTCTTCTACAGTAATCTTTTACATTTCTGCTTTAGCACATTTCACCAAGACTTATACAGGTAACCTTCACATAAAATTTGTGCCCCAGTTGAAGAACAATTTCATGAGACACAGTCCTGATCCAGTGCAAAAAGACAACTCCTTGACTGTCCATTCTTATCTATATACATATAAAAGTCAAATAAATAAATAAATAAATAAATAAATAAATAAATAAATAAATAAATCAGAATGCCTCTGTGTTCCACAGGACATAGTCCCAGGTTAATGTGTAACATGGGCGTGCAACATGTGTCCCTAACCCTGATAACATGGAGCCAAAGTTCAGTTTCAAAAGCCATCTGACAGAGTGGTCTCATCTTTCCTCAGGAGTCTACTAGGAAGGGAAGCAGTGACAGAAAGAGAGAAAGAAGAGTTTTCCATCATTTGAGTCAACTATTGGCTTCAGCCACCCATCACTAATGACAATCTGATAGTAATTGTATGGCAAGCCTAAAAAAAGTCTGAATTCTTATTGTGCAATATAGGTCACATGACATCAAAGCACGGCTATACAGGAAGCTGGAAATGTGGAAAAAAAGGTAAAGGTAAAGGTCCCCCCCCCCGCACATGCATGCTAGACATGTCCTACTCTAAGGGCAGCACTTATCTCCGTTTCCAAGCCAAAGAGCCAGTATTGTGCAAGTCCATGGCCATGTGGCCGGCATGGCCAAATGCATTTCTGTGCACCGAACACGATTTACCTTCCTGCTTTTTATGGTAGCACCGATTTATCTACTTGCATTTACATGTTTTCAAACTGCTAGGTTGGCAGGAGCTGGGGTTAACAACAGAAGCACATTCCTCTGTGTGGCACCCAGGATTTGAATCGCTGGGCTGCTGACTTTGCAGCTGACAGTTTCAGCACTCCGTTCTGCTGAGCCACCTAAGGGGCAATTCTCATGTGTGAACACAGCCTATGTGAACGTGAAGTGCAACCACTACTAGAACAGGCTGAATCCCAGTTCTTGGGTCTGATCATCTCAATGGGTAGGTACATGTGTATGTCTACCCTTTGATTGAATGAGAGCAAAACTAGGATATAGCGAATGGGGCATCTGGTTTCTTCACTTCTTGTTGTTCAGTCATTCGGTCGTGTCCGACTCTTCGTGACCCCACGGACCAGAGCTCGCCAGGCCTTCCTATCTTCTACTGCCTCCCGGAATTTTGTCTTCACTTCTAGTACAATTCAAACCCAGGCTACATTTCTTTTTAGGCAGGTGCTAAACATTGCATGCAAACAACATGTAAAATACAGTTGCAAGCTAAATACGTTGTGTAGCTATAATATCACATCTTTGCCATGTGGTAAATTCTGCATAAGTATGGCTTGTGAAAATATAAACCTTCCTAATGCACACTATTGGACCTCTGGACATTAGGAAGTCGTACTGGTAGGAATCAATTTCATCTCTTCCTCCAGCCCCTGAGGGAACCATGAAGGTCTTCTTTGAAGTTATTGGCTAAGTGGAGCAAATGTCCTCGTTAAACTTGTCTCCTACCATCTCATGAAAATGAAGCTACAGGCTAAGAGCGGGATGAAATGAGGGAAGGAGAAAGAAGCCAAGCACCTGCTGGGAGAAGGTGAGAGCTTTTCGTTTGAATTAAATTGGCTGGAACTGGAGGAGCTCCATGTGGCCATGCTAGCAGAGAATACACATCTGGTAGCTTGAACCAGGTGAACAAGCTAAAATCAACCTTTCAAGAAATAAGCAAGATAAGCCTAGATGGGCTCTAATGACTACATAAACAGACATGACATTTCCTCTTGGATAGCCATAGGATTTTTTTACCATCTCCGGCCTTGATGTATTAGATTTTAATATGTTCTGTTCAAAAATGCACATTTGCCATGGGATGTTTCTCGTTAATAAAATACAAACTGCATAACTTTCGACTGTTTTGACTTCTTGGCCAGATTCCAGTGGTGCAATCCTGCAGGGTCCTACTTCCACTAGAAACAGTGACTCTCATTCCAACCCGATCTCATCTGCAGCCGCAGTGGTCACCCTGGAGCTTTGGCAATCCTGGATCAGGAGTTTTGTCATCACAAAGAGCTGTAAAAAGAAACCAAAGGAAGAAAGTCATAATTCTCGCAATGCTGGGCACCTAGATAGCCCATTCTGCCTTTCACACCTGGGCAGTAAATCCAAATGGAGTGGGGTTTAAAAAATTATGGCCATTTCTCACCTTTCATAAGCCAAAAAAAATCTGTCAATGTCACCCTCAGACCACACCAGTCTGGTAGAATGGTTAGGGTGTTAGACAAAGAAGAACTGGATTCAAATCCACAGTGGAGGACTTGGCGACCTTGGGCAGTCATACGCATAGACTCCTTGAAGATAAGGTGGGCTATAAATGCAGCTAATCAATCAATAAAATAAACACAACATCTAAATGCTGTTATTTATATGCTGTTTTCTTAGTGCTGCTGCTCAGACTTCTGTACAGACGAACCCCATTTGCATGGGCTGAGTTGTGACAGCAGTGCCATGAAGCACAATTGCAAGTGTGCCTTAACCCAAGCAAATGTACGGACAATGAGTTTGTTCAAACAATTCAAATTTTGCGCAAAATAAATGTTTCCACACTCAAGAACAGCTCTATAGAGAGGGGAGCAGAAGCTTCCTGCAAGATGAATGATGCACCAAAATCCAGCAAAATGTATCATATGCCCGGCTGTGGAATTAATACATTATAAACTAGCTATCCCTTCCAAATGCTATACTCTGAGCAAAAGCAAAGGAAAGCAGAGTGTTCTGCTTATATACTGCCCCATAGTGTTTAAAGCACTCTGTGGGTGGTTTACAATTTATTCATGTAGGCTACACATTGCCCCCTCCCGCTATGAGCTAGGAACTCATTTTACCAACCCCAAAAGGATGGAAGGCTGAGTGAACCTTGAGCTGAGTTCAACCTTGATTGAACCCCAGGTTGTGAGCATAATTATAGCTGCAGTACAGCAGTTTAAACACTGCATCACAAGGCTCATGTGAGGGCACCATATGGTGCTTTACTATCTCTTGCAGATGGAGCACTACATCTCACAGCACAGAATCCATGCACACTTCACCTATCCTCAGCAAGAATAATGTCATTGTAGCAATCTTCCTCAACTTCAGGTCAGAAGACTGCTAACGCAGAACACAGGAATAAAAGAGATAATGATGGATGGTGGTGGTTGAAATTGTAGCAATTTTTCAGGTCTTATTACTATTTTTTTTTAAAAAAAACACAGGTAGACAACATATCTAAAGTGGCAAATCCAAAGGGAAGACTAGCTAGTGAAGTAGAATAGCTCTTGCTTTGCAAGGGAGTATCTATGGTGAGTATTTATTGATGAGGTGGAGAAAGCAGAGGCGTGACCAGGGCATGGCAACTGGGGCTAGGCTTCAGGGTATTGAATTCAGAAGGTGCAACCACAGCATTTGCTCTGTCATCTGCTGATCTTCCTCAGAAGATACAGGCTAAAGCAGGCAGCCCTGCAGTCCAACTTTTTTCGTCTGCTTCAGGAAGCCACACTCTGAGCGGTGCCCCCCATGCTGAGCCCAGGGTTGGTGCTAGGGTTTTTTTTTTTGTGCCCCAGGTGAGGGGCGGTGGGGTGGGGCAGTGGGTGGGCAGGGTGGTGGGGGTGGGTTGCGGGGGGTGGGGGTGGGGCGGGCAGGGGCGGGGCGGCAGATGGCAGGGGACGGCGATGGGCGCGGGGGGGGGCGGGCGGGCGGCGGCGGGCAGCGATGGGCAGGGGGTGGGGCGGCTGGCAGGCAGTGGGGGGCGGACAGTTGTGGCCAGCAGTGGGGGGGGCAGGCTGTCCAGTGCCCTCTCTCCATTTTGGCACCCTAGGCAACTGCGTAGTTCACCTTAATGGAAGCGCCAGCCCTGACTGAGCCATGCACTTAGAAACTACCCTTCCCATCATGCCTTGATTCTTAAGACATCCTCTTGAAACCAGCAATCCAAAGACAAAAGTGTAACAGAGCACAACAGCTGTCTTCCTTCCTTTTCTTTGGTGGAACATATGCTGCTAGAGGTTTGTTAATCGTTCTCCTCCATCATCCATGGGGTTGCACTAGGGGTTGCCGAGTATGGCTTCGTGTGTGGGGTGCCACCACATGGTGCTTTTACTTTCTCCTGCAGATGGACAATCCATCTTGGACTGCACAGCCTTTAGTTAGTCATTTCCAAGGAGGAGGCTTGGGAAAGAACAGGGCACCCTCTAAATCTGTTGAGTGCTGGAGTTTGTTTGGTTTTGCCCCAAGTGCCAAAATGTCTACCTTCGGCTCTGACAGGAAGTCTGGCATTCCAGAAGTTTCAGGACGGCAGCTCTCAGCAGCTCCATCTAGCAAAGCCAATGGTGGTGGTGGTAGTGGTGGTGGTGGTGGATGGAAGTCACAGTCCAAAAACATCTTTGCAGCACAGTGGAGGACAGAATTCATCATAACACAAACCCCAGATGCATTGCAGAAATCCCTCAGGATCAGGAAACATTCGGAGAGTTGTCCATCTTATCTACACTGTGCTTTGCCGTGACTTTTTCTTTCTACACTTGAAACCTCCCAGGCCCTAAGTGGAATACGAAAATATAAAAGAGGTTTTGTGGGTTTTCTCCTTTTTTAAAAAAAATGTATCCAACCAGATGGCTAATCTCTTCAATATGTTTTAGAAAGCACCCACCTCTCCCCCTTCTCTCCCCATTCTCTCCTTTTATCACAGGTAGAAAGATGTTCGGTTCTACAGGCCTATGGAGCAGAAGATTAAACACACACACACACACACACACACACACACAGAGAGAGAGAGAGAGAGAGAGAGAGAGAGAGAGAGAGAGAGAGAGAGAGAGAGAGACTTTCTGAATTATCACCCTACTTTTCAGTCCTGTTGATTTGCAACAAAATGGCAAGAAATAATTTTCACAATATATCAAAAACTGATTCTTACATTTGTGATCTCTACTGTGATTTTATGTATCCCAGGATGGACAAGGCTGCTATAGTCATAATGGCATTAGAAGATCATAGAATCATGGAATCATCGTAGGGTTGGAAGGGATCTTGGAGGTCTTCTAGTCCAGCCCCTTGCCCAAGGCAGGAGACCTCATACCATTCCGGACAGATGACTATCCAATTTTTTCTTGAAAACCTCCAGCAATGGGGCACCTACGACATCGGGAGGCAAGCTGTTCCACTGTTCAATAGCTGTCACTGTCAGGAAATCTCTTCTCATTTCCAGGTTGGCTCTCCCTCTGATGAGTTTCCACCCACTGGTTCTTGTCATACCCTCAGGTGGAACTGAGAAGAAATCAAAGTCCTCTTCCCTGTGGTTACCCTTTAAGTATTGGAAGACTGCTATCATGTCTCCCCTCAGTCTTATCTTGGTCATGCTAAACATGCTTAGTTCTTTTAGTCATTCTTCATATGATTTAGCCTCCAGGCCCCTTATCATCTTTTGTTGCTCTTCTCTGCATTTAACATAAGAACATAAGAAGAGCCATACTGGATCAGGAGAAAGGCCCATCTAGTCCAACTTCCTGTATCTCACAGTGGCCCCACCAAATGCCTCTGGGAGCACATGAGACTAGATATCTGTCTCCTGATACCAGTCCTCTGCATCAGGTCCTTGAAGTACCCTGGTTTTAAGCCTGGAGATTACACATCTCCATCATGGTTTGTAACCTGTGATGGACTTTTCCTCCAGGAATCTGACCAATCCCCTTTTGATGGCATCTAGGCCAGATGTAATCACCACATCCTGTGGCAGGGAGTTCCACAGACTACAACATGCTAGGTAAAAAAAATATTTTCTTTTGTCTGTTCTCACTCTCCCAACCGTCAATTTGAGTGGATGTCCCCTAGTTCTGGTATTTTGTGAGAGGGAAAAGAGCGTCCCTCTATCCACCTTACTCATGCCCTGCATTATTTGGTACATCTCTCAATCACATCCCCCCTCAGGTGCCTTTTTCCTCAGACTAAAGAGCCCCAAATGTTTTAGCCTTTCCTCATAAGGGAGGTCCCCCAGCCCAGTAATCGTTTTACTTGCTCTCTTTTTTTGAGATGCATTGACCAGAATTGTATACAATACTCCTGGTGTGGCCTTACTATCGTTTTGTACAATGGCATTATAATGTTGACTGTTTTATTTTCAATCCCCTTTTTGAGAATCCCTAGCATGGAATTGGCCTTCTTCACTGCTGCCACACATTGGGTAGACACCTTCATTGAGCTGTCCACCAGCACACCAAGATCTCGTTCCTGATCCGTCACGGAGAGCTCAGAGCCCATGAGTTGATAGCTAAAGTTTTGATTTTTTTTTGCCCCAATATGCATCACTTAACATTTTCGTACATTGAAACACATTTGCAGCCCATTCCCCCAGGTTGGAGAGATCCTTCTGGAGCTCTTCACAATCTTCTCTGGTTTTTACCACATGGAGAAATTGTGTGTCATCTGCAAACATGGCCATCTCACTAATTATCCCTGACTCCAGATCAATTATGAACAGATTGAAAAGCACCGGTCCCAGGACAAATCCCTGGGGCACACCACTTTTCACCATTGTCTCCATTGTGAAAATTCCCCATTGACACCTACTCTTTGTTTCCTGGATCTCAACCAGTTCTTAATCCATAAGAGGACCTGCCCTCTTATTCCCTGACTGTGCAATTTTCTCAGCAGCCTTTGGTGGGGGACCGTGTCAAAAGCCTTCTTCTAGGACCTCTGTGTCTTGTTTGTATAGTGGTGACCACAACTGGAGACTGTATTACAAATATGGCCCTACTAGTGCAGTACAGTGGTCCTCCACCCTTTCACGGTTCATATACTGCAGTCCCTCTATATTGCGGGACTGCAGTACCCAGAAAGGGCTTAAGGGATGGGGGAAGGTTTTAAAAGCTGGGGCTTTTAAAACCTCCCCCCCTTTCCCCAAGCCCCAGGTTCCAACTGATTGGCACTGGGGTGGGGAAACAAAAGGTTTTTCTCCCCCACCCCAGCGCCATTCAGCTGGAGCCTGGGCTTGCCTCCATGGAGGCATTGCGCGCTGCTCCCCCACACCCAGGGGGGGTCAGGAGAAGCGGTGCATGATGTTTAAAATGCCTTCAGCAATGGAGCCAAATGCTTGGCTCCATTGCTGAAAGTCACTTCAAACATTGCTTGCCACTTCTCCCCACCCACCAGGGTGCAGGGGAGCAGCGAGCGATGTTTAAAATGCTTTCAGCAATGGAGCCAAGCTATCTCCATTGCTTAAAGACATTTTAAACATCGTGCACCTTCCCAGGCCTGACCTGACCTGTATTCGCATATCGTAGATTTTCAAAGATCACATGTTGGGTCCATCCCTAACCCCCGTGATAGATGGGGGGGGTTACTGTATAGAGTGGTACTATAACTTTCTGTGATCTTGATGATATCTCTGTCTTTATGCAGCCTAAGACCATGTTTGCTTTTTTTTGGCAGCTGCAACACACTGCTGCCTCATCTTTAGGCAGCGGTTCACCAGGACACCTAAATCCCTTTCACAAGATATTACTGCAGAGCCAGGTACCACCTATCCTGTACTTACACAGGTTGAACCAAGCCAAGGGAACAAAATAAGAGAAGCCCATCCTTCATCTGAGATGTGAATGAGACACATTCATCTGTGCAATTTGTTTGTCAGAATGGCAGCAAGCTCCGTTTAAAGTCTCTTAGCATGGCAGGTATTACCCTTGTCTCTAAGAGACAGGGTAATACCTTGGCAGTGAGCATAAGGGATGTACATTTACCAGTGGGCTTTAAGAGGTAGTATGTACTGGGGGGGTTATTGATTCATGTAACTGTTAAATTTGTATTTGCTTTATTGGAGCACTCAGAAAACTTAAACTTTCCTCCACAGAATGGTTCCATAGATTCCATCCTGAGGAAAAATAAGTAGCAGAGCAGTAAAGGTTCTACAAAGAACAAAGTATTAAGTATTTAATGATCTCAGAACCTTCACTGAGCACTCCTGCAACAGTGAACTATTTATGGGTGCAATTAGTAGTATAATTTTACTGGGGATGGGGTTAGCATTCAGTAGTATTTCTTTATGGGTCTAGGTCCTGTACAAAAATATTTCCTTTGGATTTTATTTGAATAATGCTTTCTTCAGGTGAGCTCTGGCAAGCACCGTTAAAATTGTAAATCTGGGAACCTCGGAAATATAGAAAAGGGAAGGAAATTACCTCAGTTTGGCAGGAGGTACAATGTTACTTTCTTTAAATAAAATTCATCCTCTGTCCTTATTCCCCCACCCCCCCCCCGCACCACCACCACCACCACCACCACAGGCCAATTTAGCATTTCATTGTATTCTCTCACTTACCCTTACCCTTTTGCCAGATTCGCACGACTACTTTTGGTATCATGGCTGAAGCCACAAAGAGCTTGTCTATCCATAAAGAGGTTACATGCTATTTCTCAGCTCCCTTGAAATCTTTGGTTGACTGGCACTTTTTCGTTCAGCTTACAAATGGTTTTTGACAGATGCCAACCAAATATTATGAATAGTGAATTGTGTGGGTGCAAATTTGGCATACGAATAAGACTATTTTCCACCAAATCTTTGTAGCAACAAATGTGTGGCTTTTTATATTATTCCATTCTCCTGGTACCTTCAGCTACCAATGTATCAGCATTACCAAAAGCTAGGAGCAGTCCTTGGAAATATAACTTTTAAAAACATTTGCTTATTTTAAAGGCTATTAGTGATAATTCTGCAATAATATTAATCTTCCAAAATACTGAGATTAACATTAGTTCTCAGAGTTGTAGTTATGTTAGTCTGTGTTGAAATGCTGACATTAACATCTTAAAATAAATGTCAGCATTACTTTAACAAAAGAAAGAAAGTTGCTCAAAAGACATCATGAGTAGACATGGGCAAGACTCAGCGAAATTGTCGTTTCCGTTTTCGGTTATCATTTCCGTTACGTAACGGAAACGGTAACGATAATTAAGCCGTCAGAACTCGAACTCAAACCGAAAAAAGAAAAATTTGGTCGGGTTTTTATTTTCTGTTTGTGGCATCGCGGCAATCGCGCAATGCAAAGCACAGAAAAAGTTTTTTAAAGTTTTTTTTAAAAAACCCGACTCCCGGCCAAAAAAGCAGGCGAAAATATGCCTGCCTGAGGCTTTGCCACCTACCAGAGGGGTGGTTTCTGGGGGGTCCCCGGCCTTCCCTCCCTTTCTCCTGTCCTGGGCTGCTTGCACCAGGCTGGGGGGGTCATCCTCGTCGTCTCGCCATGCCATGCGGGGGGGGGGGGAGATCCAAAATGGCGACCGCAATTTTTCTTTTGAAATCGTGGTCAAAAAACACACCAAATCACCACAGAAACATGTGAAATTTATTTATTTTAAATGGCTGAATTTTAATAGTAGCAGCAGTGGGTTTTTTTATAGCAATAAAACGTCGTATTGATTTTATTTTATTTTATTTTATTTTTTATTTTTTTAGACCTGCTCATTTGGGCTGGGCATGGGATGGGACCATGCAATTTTTTTGAACAATTCCACCAATGGCATTGCCAGGTTTTTGACTGACACTTCTGGATGTCTCGGAGGGCATAAAAAGCCAAGGCACCTTCCAGAAATCGCAGTCGGGTGTATGGATGTGGTTGAGGAAGGAGGGCTGGCTGCTGGTGCTGGTGTGATCCAATCGAGATTGAGGAGGGAGGCTGGAGGCTTTAGGATTTAAGTTAGGCAGGCAGGGAGGGAATTGAATTTAGAAAATAATTTCTTTGATTCCCTGCAGCTTTGTCTGCTGAAGGGAATAGCAGTTTATTCTTTATTTCTTCTCTGGCAGTTTGTGAGGATTTTTTTCTGATATTGGATGAAGGGGGAGGTTCGACTGGGAGTGGGAGGTGTGGATTTATTTTAAATATATATTATATACTACCATTTATTTTCTATTTTCCCAACTTCAATTTGCTTGCACACACACACATTTGGGGTGATAGCCAAGAACAGAACCTCTATCCTAAGTGATATCCTAACTGCCCACTCGCCTGTCCGCCCACGCCGCCACCCGCCTGTGGCCCGCGCCGCCACCCGCCCACTCGCCCGCCCGCGGCCGCCGCCCGCCCATGCCCCCCCACCGCCCGCCCGCACCTCCCCACCGCCACCTGCCCCCCGCCCCCCGCCCCACCCCACCCCACCCCCCACCTAGGGCACAAAAACACCTAGCGGCAGTCCTGATTGCGGGACACCCCTATGCTCTGGGAAGTCAAATCGAGCTAAATCGCGGTGGAAATGAAAAACGGCAAACGAAACGACAATTTTTTGAAAAATTTTGTGACAAACGGAAACGATCCGAAACGGACCCGTTCCGACAAACGAAAACTCGAAACGTCATTTTTTCTGGTCGTGCCCATGTCTAAAAATAATAATAATAAATAATAAAAAATAATTATTATTTTAAAATCTATCATGTGCAGGGGGGGTTACAGCCACAGTCCACGCCAGGTACCTACAACAATGTGCTGGGGGGGGGCAGGGAGCCCAGGCTGCAGCCACTTCCTCCTGACGCTACTTCCCACTGCTACAAGCGATCGGGAGTGCTGATAATGTGCCTAGCTGAGCTGGTGCTCAGCCTCCCTGCTCCGCCTGCCTTCCCCTTGGGTCATTTATTAGGGTAGAGTTTTTGGATTTGTTTGTTTGTTTTCCCCCACAAAAAAGGGGGGATGCCAGCCCATCAGAGCCAGACACTCAGAAAACTGTGTGGGGGGAGGGTTTAACAAGCATGGAATGAGGGCACTAACTCCTAGCCCCACATAGGAATAACTGAGAAGGCCTGGCTGCACTGCTGCCAGTGCTCCACTGTCCTTTTCTACCCCCCCTTTTTTTGCTCTCTATTTTTTTTAAATACAGTGGGGATAGAGTCCCAAGCAGCGGGTTGGACAGACCCGATCTCCCAAACCATTCAAGTTGGTGCTGTCACCGCGTGCTCCGAAAATGAAAGCTAGTGTGGTGCGACAACACAGGTCTCTCAAAGATCTTTGCTTCGAAAGAGTTGGGCTCCCTGGCGAGGCAGGCCAATATCGCCTGCTACTTGCCCCTCCCCTTGGGGTATTTCGCAGGATTCCGGCCAGGGGGGCAAAGCTGCCCTGCCCTCTGGAGCAGGACTGGGCACAGAATGGGACCTTTTCCGTTTTAAAAAAAAACTCACCCTATTTTTGTGTTTGTTTGTTCTAAAAAACCAAAAATTTGTGTGGGAGTATCTCTGGAGCACATAGGCCTTTGGGTAGCCTCTTTGGTTCTGGAGGTGGCCCATTTCTACTTTAGACTCACAAATTCAAACTGCAATGCATGCAAGAGTTTGGGGAGTGTTTTCTAAGGGTTAAGAATTGCCTCCCAGTCTGGCAAGTTGCCCGGAAAACAGTCATAATCTCCAACACAAGAGGTGTTTCAGAAGCAGGTTAGATAGGTTCTATCCAGTGAATGGAAAAGTAGCAAAATTCAGTTCAACTTGATTGTTAAGCACAAATGAAGCACTTCAAGTAATTAATGATCAACGCTTTGCAATAGGCCAGAGCTGTTCAACTTTGAACAGGCCGAGGTCTACTTTTTCCAGCCCAAAGTGCCTGAGGGCTACTACACTAAAACCTCTACTTACAAATTTTATCAGTTCCAAGCACATGCTCATAAGTAAAAACTTTTGTAAGTAGAGCAGTGGTTTCCCATAGGAATGCATTGAAAACCAATTAATCCATTCTGGAGGGAACAGATTTCAATGCGCCATGGCCCTTGAACTGCCCCGCTCGGCTAGAGAGTGGTCTGGCAGACCCAGAACTTTGCTGGGGCAGTTGTGGTCCTTGGGATGGGGGAGGGAGGGCTGGAGAACTTATCCCCTCACTTTTTAAATTGATGGGCGCGGGCTACTTTTGAACCCTTCATGGGCTACCAGTAGCCCGCGGTCTACCTGTTGGGCAGGCCTGCAATAGGGTGATGCATTAATCTTCAAAGGGTGTGGCGTTATTTGAAAACATTGCTAGTAATCTGAAAGGATTTTTAAAATTGATTGTCTAACAGGTAATGATTAACCAAGATGGAATAATTTCAAATAGCAAATTGATAATGTTGTATTAGTGATAACGCTAATATTTCTAGTAGCAGCTTTTTACTTCCCTCATACCACCCAAGCACATTGCATGTACTTGATGTACAGCAGTGGGTCCCAACTTTGGGTCCTCAGATGTTATTGGAGTTCAACTCACAGAAATCCTGGCCAGCACAGCTACTGGCAAAGGCCTCTGGGAGTTTTCATTAGAGAACATTTGGAGACCCATACCTGGGAACCACTGATGCAGAGGAATGGGGCCATGCACTTTGATCTCACCCTTTTGCAAACAGGGACACCAGGCATTACCTTCGTCTCAGTACCTTTGATATGTATTGTTTGAAGGAGTGCCCTATGCTTGCTTGAACGTTAGTATAACTTTCTGTGTGATTGGAGATCTGGCAGAATGCTAGATTTTGCTAGCCACACTGTTTTTTTTTTGTTTGTTTGTTTTTGTTTTTGCAAGGTGGGGGCTTAAGGGATCAGGATTTGGTCACCATGCATGCTCAGAGGGAGAAACTACTCAGTGCGTATGTACCCCTCTGCACAGTGGTAGCATGCACATATTGGAGCAAATTCCTAAAGAAATCTTATGTTAGGACAATGATTCTGAATGCTTGCCCACACAAATGAAATATACCTTCATCTTTCTGTTGACTGTGGAACTGGTCTGGAATTTTGAGGCTGAAACAGATGGCATTCTTTCTTTGTTTAAAATGACCATACTGCTCTCTGGTGCTCTCTGCATTTTTAAAGAAAGGCTTAGTTTGTCATGTTCAACTGCCATTGCTTGCGTATGACTGATTCTGTGTAGCTGGACCCATCTTCCTTTCCCATGCACTGCATACAGCACATGAATGTTCACAGTCTCCCCACAGTATTGAAATTTGCTTTATTCTCTAAAAGACACAGTTTAATTTTTTTTTCAGGGTGGCACCATCTCTGATATAAGGCAACTTTCCCATGAAGATGAGTTCTTTCTTGCCATTCTGCTCCTAGAGTATTGCATTACTTGGCTCTTGAATATATATCTTTAGAGAGTATCTTTAAAACATGGTCCTTCCTTGATATCTGGCAAGGAACCTTTATAAAAATTCAATCCATTGGATGCCTGAGTTGCAAATCAAAGGATAACTTCTGGAATGTGTTTTCTGACAGGAAAATATGAGAGGCAAGACCTATGTGGTAAGTTATTTTCAGGGATAAAGTAAAAGTTGATTTAGCTGGAATACGGTTTGCCAGACTGCCCACAGAGTGTACATTAAGGTAAAATCAATCAGGTGCCAGCCAGTGCTTTCATATTGTATAATATTTTGTCTATATATTCAGTTTGTAGTCAATCTAACATACCTTGGTTACATTTATCTAATTTTTCTACTCAAAATATTTGGGAGATATTTTCCTTCATCCACCGCTTGCTTGCTTTTTCCTCCTAGTCTGCACTGGTTTCTGCAAATTCTGATCACTGCTCTCTTTGTCCTCTAACCTCAGGAGTGCTGAAGGAAAGTTGATGAACTGCAAGCATTTAAAAAAAAAATCCAGTTGCTTGTCTGTTACATTTTCTTCCTTCAGTTGGGCACAGCAAATGAGGCAGCTGCTTCCATGACAAATAAGTAAACTTAAAACAGTTCATGCTTTCACTAGGTGAGCGTGCCTTTGAAATGCCTTTGATGTGGAGTGCATAAACACCCTGCCACGGAGAAGGTTGTTTTGTTTTCCAGGCAGACTTTCAGTTGCTGGGAGGAAGTGTGCCACTGTGCCAGGAATGAGAAGTCAGACCATTTTACCCTGAACTAGAAATAAAAACACATAGATGATTATACACACCACACAACAAACACATTTTGAGGGCAAGCAGAAACCACTGACAAGGAGTCTGAGATCACATCTGGGACATATCACTGCTTTACGGTTAGATGAATCTCTCACAGGGCTGAAGAGTTCCTTCATGAAGGGATTGAAAGGGGGGAAACAATCCTTTTGACACAACTTGTCAGAGACTTTCAGGATGGTGACTGTTAAGACCATTATGCATTGCAAATAAATGTGTGCAGCTATTAATGTTGGCCTCCATCCAACTCTACAGACCTGCAGAAACTGTAGCTCTATGACCCTAGGCCCATCAGACAAGTAGCCAAATGGCTATTGCACATGGAGGAAAACAAGGGAATTGGCCCCAAAACGATACTGTCAAACCAATTAGTCCTACTGCAGATTGCCCAAGATGGTTATGCAAGTATAGCTGCTACTGCTAGACCACATGTACAGATTTGGTGCACTGTGCAAGTGAATGCACATATGTTATTTTTATTTTCTGGTGAGAAAGATATATGTAGATTGATCCATCAATCGATCAATAGATTCAGTATACTTAGCTTTCTGAATATACACATAGTCTCATCTCTTTCTCCCTCTCTCTCTTTCACACACATTTATGCATTTTCAGTCAGCCGCGAAAGGCTCTGAGTTCTAACCCTGGGTCCTCATTTCATCATAGCAGGTGATTGAAGCAAATTCCCAGCCCAGGACCGGGTGTCTAAACATTATTTATTTATTTATTTATTTATTTATTTATTTATTTATTTATTTATTTATTTATTTATTGTATTTTTATACCGCCCATCTTCCGGACGGAACTCTGGGTGGTTTACAATAGAATATATAACAAAAAAAGAAAAAAGAAAGAAAAAAAGAGAGAGCAAGAGAGAACTAGAAAAATAAGGAGAGGGAGACCCTCCACAAGAGGTGACGCGGGCAGCAATAGTAAAAGATATACTGTATATACTCAAATATAAGCCTAGTTTTTCAGCCCTAATTTTGGGCTGAAAAAAGGGTCCCTTGGCTTATATTCAGGTCAATACTTTTAGCCACTGAGGCAAGTCATCTGTGGCTAAAAGTCATTTTAAACATTGCATGCCGCTTCTCATGACCCCCCTCTGCATTACAGGGAAGTGGCACACGATGTTTAAAATGACTTTTAGCCACTGACCCAAGCACTTGCACCAGAGGCTAAAAGTTATTTTAAACATCACATCCCACTCCCCCAGCTCACAAAGGAGTAGCTGCCAGGCCCTGCTGCATTCCCCACCCTAGACTTATACTCGAGTCAATACGTTTCCCCAGTTTTGGGGGCTTAAATTAGGGACCTCGACTTATACTCAAGTCTACTTATACTCGAGTATATACGGTATATATATAAGTAAAAAGGTCACCATATGCCTCTTTAAAAAGGAGGGTTTTCAGAGCCTTTTTAAAGGTGGGCAGGGACTGTGCAAGGCGCAGGTCACTAGGCAGATGATTCCATAACGTGGGGCCCACCACAGAGAAGGTGTGGGCCTGACCCAGTTGACCTCTGGGAGATACGCTCCGACAGGTACTCTGGTCCCAAGCCGTGTAGGGTTTTGAAAATCAAAACCAGGACCTTAAACCTTATCCGGAGGACAACAGGCAGCCAATGCAGGCGAGCCAGAACTGTGGTGATGCGATCAAATCTACGAGCACCCACCACCAGCCTGGCCGCCGCATTCTGCACCCACTGGAGCCTCTGGACAAGGGTCAAGGGCAACCCCACATAAAGGGCATTGCAGTAGTTGATCCTCGAGATCACAAGGGCCTGCACAACTGTCCTCAGGAAGGACTCATCGAGGTACTGGCGGATCTGGGCGATCCTGCGGAGATGGACAAAAGTGGCCCTGGAGACCGCCATCACCTGGGCTTCCAGGGAGAGGGCTCAATCCAGGACCACTCCCAGATTCCTGTCCCTGTCCGTAGGTTGGAAGGAAATCCCCCCAGGCTAGGGAGGGGGCCATTGTACCCAGATGTGGGTGCCCCAAAAACAGAACCTCAGTCTTCTCGGGGTTCAGCTTGAACCGGTTAGTCCTGGTCCATTCCAAGACCACCTCCAGGCACAGGTCGAGGGAGCGTACTGCCTCGTCTGCAGAGGAAGAAAAGGAGAGATAGAGCTGCATGTCATCCGCATACTGATGGCAGCGAACTCCAAATCTCCTGATGACCTCCGCCAGCGGCTTCATATAAACATTGAACAGCATGGGGGAGATTGCCAACCCCTGGGGCACCCCACAAGGGAGCGTCCAAGGAGCCGACAAATCATCCCCCAGCTGAACCCGCTGAGACTGGCTGCCGAGAAAGGAACGGAGCCAGCAGAGGGCAGAGCCCCCAGTTCCAGCCTCAGCGAGCCGATCCAGCAGGTTACCGTGGTTGACGGTATCAAAGGCCGCTGACAGATCAAGGAGGACCAACAGGGAGGAACACCCCGTCAGCCTCCCTGAGGAGGTCATCCTGCAGAGCGGCCAGGGCAGTCTCGGTCCCCCGAAGCGGCCTGAACCCGGACTGGAATGGATCAAGGATATGATTTTCCTCCAGGTATGACTGAAGCCAGATGGCGGCCACCCTCTCAACAACCTTGCCCAGGAAGGGAACAATGGCAATCGGACGATAGCTGGACAACTCATCTGACGCCAAGCCGGGCTTTTTCAAAGTGGGCTTCACCACGCTCTCCTTCAAACGGGAAGGAAAAATTCCTTCCCTGAAGGAGGCTGTGGCAATAGCGGAAACCCACTCCGGCATGTTCCCTCTGGTGGATTTAATAAGCCAGGCTGGGCAAGGGTCAAAAGGGAAAGCCACCGGCCGGCAGTAAGCCATAACCCTGGAGGCCTCTGCTGGTAACACAGGCCCAAACTGAACCAGGCAAGAATATCGAGGGGGTGAGGCCCCAGAGATGTCAGAGGATGAACTAGCACAACCGGAGGGCAGATCGGATTGGATGGCCTCAATTTTAGATCTAAAATAGGCTGCAAATTGCTCACTAGTGAACTCACTAGGAGGAGGCCCAAGCTGACCAGGATTGGAGAGGTCTCGAACCACCCGGAACAACTCCGGCTGGCAGTTCGAGGCCTCACCAATTCTCAGGGAGACATGAGCTGTTCTAGCGTCCCTGATCGTGCGAACATAGTGGCTGGTCAGCTGCTTAAGTGCAGCCCTACTCACTGCCGTCTGATCTGTCCTCCAAACGTCCTCAAAATTCCTGCATTGCTTGCAGAAGGCAAAAGTACTTGATCCACTCTTGCCTGGAGTGAAACTCTGCTAAATAGATGCTAATGCAGTGGTGGCCAAACTTCAGCCATCCAGATGTTTTGGACCACAACTCCCACAATCCTTTGCCATTGAGAATACAGGCTTGGAATTCTGGGACTTGTGGTCCAAAACATCTGGAGGGCCGAAGTTTGGCCACCACTGTGCTAATGGGATCAGAAAGAAGAAAGAGATGGATTGTGTTGATTCTTCTCCATCATAATGCCCTGAAACCTATGAGAGTGGCAATAAAGAAATTTATAATTAATCTCATAATTAAGGATTATTAAATTATATATCTAAGATGTGTCTTTGTGCTGGGGATGTGTGTCAAGAGAGAGGACTTTTCTCGTAAACTACTGTATTGAAGTAACTTTCTTTAGCTAACCACAAACAGCAGTTCTTCCAGTAAATTGGAACATAACTGTATGTGCAAATATGTCAGGTAGAGAGGAAGTGTTTGTTAACTGAAAGCATCTAATTTTCACGTGAATCGTATGAAATGGTGTTGTGTTCTTAATCTTCACAAGAGTAACTGTTATAGGTGTACATATGCGCATGCTTGTTTTGAAATGTATGACACGTCTCTATTGAAGATGACTGCTGACGTGTCTATGTAAAATGTATAAATTGTTTTGCTGAACCCCCAGAAGGGGTCCTTCTATCAAACAAGCACCAATTAATGCATTAATTTAATAAATTCTTAAAGGAACACGATGTCAGTGTATAAAGTGTTATTCTGTCCTGAAGCCTGCATTACAATTTAGAATGGTTTGTCAGTTGACAAACCTCAGGCAGGTCTCTATGTTGAAAGCAATGTTGTTGTTACTTGTTGCTCATGATTAGACATGGGCACGACCAGAAAAACTGACGTTTTGAGTTTTCTTTTGTCGGAACGGGTCCGTTTTGGGTCGTTTCCGTTTGTCGCGAATTTTTTCAAAAATTTGTCATTCCGTTTGTCATTTGTCGTTTGTCGTTTCCACCGCGATTTAGCGCGATTTGACTTCTCAGAGCATAGGGGCGTCCTGCAATCAGGGCCGGCGCTAGGTGTTTTTGCACCCTAGGCGGCGGGCAGGGCGGGGGCGGGGGGAGGTGCTGGTGGGCGGCGGTGGCGGGGGGTCATGGGCAGGCGGCGGCCGCGGGCGGGCAAGTGGGTGAACGGCAGCGTGGGTGGACGGGCGAGTGGGCACTTAGGATATCACTTAGGATAGAGGTTCTGTTTTTGGCTTGCACCCCAAATGTGTGTGTCTGCAACCAAATTGAAGTTGGGAA
The DNA here is from genome assembly GCA_037367305.1 of Phrynocephalus vlangalii. Classification (NCBI taxonomy): domain Eukaryota; kingdom Metazoa; phylum Chordata; class Lepidosauria; order Squamata; family Agamidae; genus Phrynocephalus; species Phrynocephalus vlangalii. Next base: position 19,104 of record JAWVWN010001709.1, on the reverse strand, counting down.
AATAGAAAATAAATGGTAGTATATAATATATTTTTAAAATAAATCCACATCTCCCACTCCCAGTCGAACCTCCCCCTTTATCCAATATCAGAAAAAAATCCTCACAAACTGCCAGAGAAGAAATAAAGAATAAACTGCTATTCCCTTCAGCAGACAAAGCTGCAGGGAATCAAAGAAATTATTTTCTAAATTCAATTCCCTCCCTGCCTGCCTAACTTAAATCCTAAAGCCTCCAGCCTCCCTCCTCAATCTCGATCGGATCACACCAGCACCAGCAGCCAGCCCTCCTCCCACAACCACATCCATACACCCGACTGCGATTTCTGGAAGGTGCCTTGGCTTTTTATGCTCCCTGAGACATCCAGAAGTGTCAGTCAAAAACTTGGCGATGCCATTGGTGGAATGGTTCAAAAAAATTGCATGGTCCCATCCCATGCCCAGCCTAAATGGGCAGGTCTAAAAAAATAAAAAATAAAATAAAATAAAATCAATACGACATTTTATTGCTATAAAAAAACCCACTTCTGCTACTATTAAAATTCAGGCATTTAAAATAAATAAATTTCACATGTTTCTGTGGTGATTTGGTGTGTGTTTTTACCACAATTTCAAAAGAAAAATTGTGGTCGCCATTTTGGATCCCCCCAACGCATGGCATGGCGAGACGATGAGGATGACCCCCCCCAGCCTGGTGCAAGCAGCCCAGGACAGGAGAAGAGGGGGGGGAAGGCCGGGGACCCCCCAGAAACCACCCCTCTGGTAGGTGGCAAAGCCTCAGGCAGGCATATTTTCGCCTGCTTTTTTGGCTGGGAGTTGGTTTTTTTAAAAAAACTTTTAAAAACTTTTTCTGTGCTTCGCATTGCGCGATCGCCGCGATGCCACAAACGGAAACGAAAAACCCGACCAAATTTTTCTTTTTTCGGTTCGAGTTCGAGTTCTGACGGCTTAATTATTGTTACCGTTTCCGTTACGTACGGAAACGGTAACCGAAAACGGAAATGACAATTTCGCCGAGTCGTGCCCATGTCTAATTATTTTATTATTATTGGAATTTTTGTGAGAACTATCATCTGCCCGTAGCAAAGAACTGGTGGGATCATAAGCCTGAAAAAGTGACTGAAAATGAGCATGCAAAATTACTTTGGGACTTCCAAATACAGACAGACAGGGTTTTGGAGCATAATACCCCGGATATTGTGATTGTGGAGAAGAAAAAAGTGTAGATCATTGATGTTGCTATACCAGGAGATAGTAGAGTCACTGAGAAACAACTTGAAAAAATTACCCGATATCAGGATCTCAAAATTGAACTTCAGAGACTCTGGCATAAACCGGTACAGGTGGTCCCTGTGGTAATTGGCACGCTGGGTGCGATGCCCAAAGAACTAAGCAAGTATTTAGAAGAAACTGGAGTTGACAAAGTCACCATCAGTCAGCTGCAGAAAGCCACCTTACTGGGATCTGCTTGCATAATTCGCTGATACATCACTTAGTCCTAAATGCTTGGGAAGCGTTCGACTAGTGATTGGTAATATAAAATCCAGCGTAGATAGCTGTGTGGTTAATAAATAATAAAAGAACAGGACAATAAGGCAAAAAATAAAAATAAATGAACATAAATAATATTAATAATAATATAACAATAAAATAAAATAAATAAGGGTTTATAGAGTGGCAAGTCATTACTTCGAGCATTTACTTAAGTGGATCCAGGTTAGCTGTATCCTTGGACAAGGCTGAGCCATTACGGTGGGTGTTCAGGCTGACACTAGCCTTGTGATGGGGGCAGCTTGAGCTAACGCCAATCTATGATAATAACTACTAAATATATAAATAAGGTAAAACGAATAAGGTAAAATGATCATTGCAAGGATAACAGATTGCGATAGCAGGGGGCAACTTTTTTTAAAAAAAAGTAGAAATCAATAATAATTTGATATGGCAATACACTTCAGGCTCCTACAATGAGGCCGCAAAAGGGGCAAGGAAAGAGTAATGGAAAACAGCCAGCCCAAAACAGACCCTAGATGTCACCCCCTGCACCATCTTCATCGGATGAAGGGGCATGTCACATTTGGGAGCAATGAAAGGCTAGGATGGAGGCGCTCAAAGAAAGCAGGCAGGCCCCTGGCCCTCCAACCACGATGCCCGCTGAACCCCGCCTTATGGCCCGCAAATCCAAAGCTAGGAAGAGAACTAGGCTGATGGAGCTGGCAGATGACCATGTCTCATTTTGTTTCCCTTGAAGGATCAACACCCACTAAACAGCCTGAGCAGTTGCAGGTTGTGCAGGCGACACCTCAGAGAGCTAGGGGAAGGACATTGGAAGACAGTACCCAGGAACAGCAGGGAAGTGCACATCAACCAGAGGCCCACAGTCTGGAACTTGCCTCATCAACTAGAGATCCTCAAACTATAACAAGTAGATTCCATTCTCCCTAAAAGGTGCAGATGGAGATTTTTTTCCTTGTATTTTTTAAAATAACATAAACACAAAGCAAAACAAAAGCAAAAGCAAAGTGTTCTGCTTATATACTGCCCCATACCACTTCAAGTATTCTCTGGGTGGTTTACAGTTTAATTACAGTATGCAGGCTACACATTGCCCCCACCCCCAACAAGTTGGGTACTCATTTTACTGACCTCGGAAGGATGGAAGGCTGAGTCAACCATAAGCCTGCTACCTGGGATTGAACCCCAGGTTGTGAGCACAGTTTTACCTGCAGTATAGGCATTTAACCACTGCACCACAAGGTTCCTCAACCAGATTTACTTATTACAACCACATTTACTTATTTTACCATGCAACCCACCTTCCACTTGGGACTTATTCCATACTTAAAATCCTTAAGATATCAATCTTAATGGGAAGGTTTTTTTTTTGAGCATTTATTGGGGGATTCTGGAAGCCACAGACCTCCTATAGGACTCATGTTATCCATCCTTTATCTTATCTTTTTCAGGAGAACATTGAATGTATTTCTAAATGTGTACTGTTTATACCTGTATTTTTGTGTCTTATTATTATTTTATGGTATCATGAACTTACAGAAACAATGTTATATAAAAAAGTTGAGATCATTGATTTGTCTAGGAGTCACTTCAGTAGATCCTGCAAGAAACCTTAGCATAATGTCCTGGAATGGAGTGTTGTTGTTCTTTGGCGTTGTTTGTGTTTCTGTGTGTGTGTTTTGTGGAAGGAAAATCCAGTCTAGTTACTGTTGAAGAGAAAAAAATACAAAAGTGCAGCCTCACCCAAGTCCCCAAGCTAGCTCTCCAAGCTGTTCCTGCTATATAAAATAACTGCCATATAAAATACTTTTCCATTTTCGAACTGGGCATGGTGGACAGAAAGCCATAAAGGGTGTAAGGGGTGAGTGGATCATCCCAACAACAAACCACTGTGTGACAATGCCAAGAGGCACCAATAGGTCAAGACAAATATTTAGCAACTTAATGCCAACTATCAATCACCCTTATTTTTCCATACCTACATTTCCTGCCCCTCTCCATAAACAAGATTTTCAAATGTCATCTTTCTCAGCCATAGCTGGGCTACAGAGTGGAAAAGGAAACAAACCTGGGAGTTCTTCCCATGGAATATAAACAGCTGGATTCTTCTTTTTAAAATTCTGTTCCTATAAGATCAACTTAAACACATTACATCCCACTTTTGAAAGGAGGGGGGGAGCCTGCATTCTCAACGCTATGCACATACCTTAGCATGCCTAATTGGGGAACTATTATGATTCTTTTTTGAATTACGTAGCTCCCAGGCACCACAGAGTTCTACAGAGGAGGATGTGATATAACGTTGGCACTGCTGGTTGAGGAGGATCCTTTGGAAAAGACTCTCTCTTCTTAAACAGCCTCACCTTCTTCTGCTTCTGCTGTTATTCTTGCCCTGAACTAATCCACACCATTGCTTAACGGTGAGGTATGATGAAGCTGTAGCTCTTGTTGCTGTTGTCATAATTACTAGCCTAGTGCCACCAAGGGGTAAGGAGTCCATTAAAAATCTACTTTCGAAGAAGACTGAATCTGTGTGGCTTCCTGGTGGTTCTTGGACAATTTCCTGCCTTCTCACTGGGCAATTATCTGAGGGAATGAGGAGGGCATTCATCATAGATGCTCCTAGGTGTATGCCTCCTCACGGAACAGATTCAAGCTAATCCTCTGTGATGCCCAAGTCCTCTGGTTCCTGGTTTACTAGAGAGTGAGCAGTTCTGGAGAAGAAAAGCAAGAAAAATCAAAACAGGTTATGATTGTGCATGATGTGGAGCCCACTGAAAGTCCTATAACAGCCACACATTTCAGTATTCTCTGTCACCATTGTGCCTGCACAGAGCTCTCCAACAAGAACAAAATGCAGACCACTCAGCATGGCACTTTACAGAAATGCACTGAATTGGCTTTGGTCCTCATTTGCTCTACAACAATGATAGTCAATTTTGGGTAACCCCGTTGGCAAATACCAAAAACATCAGCCAGGACAGCTGGTAGTGAATTGCCATCCAAGAGCACTGGAGTTACCCAAAGTTGGGAACTGTTGTTCCAATGTAACAGATAAAAGTAAATTTCAGCTCCTTGAGGATGTGGACAAAATCCTTGAAGAAGTGACAGCCACCACATGCATGTAGTCCCCTTGTCTTCTTCATACAAGTAGCTGGAAGTGGGTAAGGCGAGTGATGGATATCTCCTTGTACATAGCAGAATGAGCTTCCAGTTTGCCTACAGGACGACTGCTGGGCAAAATAACTTGTTTGAGCCTTACCACACAAGATACCTATGATGTTCCATTCTTAGGCACTGTGTGTGACAGTCACCTAGTTCCAAGGTCCGGTTCTGGCATCAGAGGTTTTCTGGAAGGTGGGGTGACTTTGCCTCCCTCCCTGGAATCATGAGACAGCCAGGTCTTATCTGGGGGGAGAGCGAGAGAGTGGGCTATTTAAGCCCCCTTACCTTGGGATCCTGCATCGTCGGCAGTTTGGACCCCAGCCCTCTCTCCCTGTTACCAGTGTGCGTGTAACTGGTCATCTCTTGGGGCTGGATAGGAATTTTTTACCTTTATCTCCAGATTGACTGTGGAGATGGGGATTTTTCCACCTATCCCACACAGGTCGGGGTTTATCTTGGTGGTAGGAAGTGCATGGCGTTGTTATCATGCTGGTTGATCACACTGGTAGGTTGTGCAGAGGGGGCATTGGTGGTGAGTCCAACTTAACAATGTCATTCGAGCCCATCCAACTTGATGATCCTGCAGATCTGGAGATGACAGGATCATGGGAAGGATGCACTGGGGTTACAACTTGGGCCAAGAGTTACCAATTGATGGAGCCCAACGCACGAGGGGTATTGGCAACTCCTGAGGGGGAGTATGGGACTTGCCCAGGAAAGATGCTTTGTAGGCTAGGGAAGTCAGGGGTGACCTCGGTGGCCCAGCCTTTAATCTGCACTACTCCAGCCCCCGGCGAGGTTAATGGTTCTGAGTTACTAGTTAATACCTGGTTAAAACCCACCACCTGTGTACACTTTCCCTGAAAACTCAGGTTCATAACCTGAGTGTGGTCCTGGATTCATCCATGAGCCCGGATGTCCACATCTTGGCAATGGCCAGGAAATTGTTTGCACAGTTAAAACTAGTGTGCCAGCTACATTCAGTCCTTGAGATGTTTGGTCTGGCCGCAATGAGACATGTCCTAGTTACATTCTATTTGGATTGCTGTAAAGCATTTGCCTTTGGAACTTGTTCAGAAATATCAGAGGGTCCAAGATTCTGCTGCTAGACTACTGACCAGAGAGAACCAACATTCCTAGGTACACATTTTTTCACTGCTGCTGGTCTATTACCACACACAATACAAAGTGCTGTTTTTGACCTGTCTTTCCCTAGATGACTTGGTCCAAGGCTATCTGAAAGACCACGTCTTCCCACATGAGCCTCTCCAAGTGTTACAAACTCCTGGGGTGGCATTTCTCTTGATCCTGCCGCCCTCACAGTCACATCTAGAGGGGACATTTCTACAAGAGTGCTTGCTTCTCACATGGAAAGACTTTTTATAGGGAGAGTTGCACATTTTACCTTATTAGCTGTTTTTCTTAAATGTTTACATGTGTAATGATTTAAATTTTGCAATATTTTACTTTATTACATGTTTGGGTGCTTTAATACTTGCTTGTAAACTATTTTTTTACCTTTTGTTGGGAGATAGCCAGCTTCTAAATCAAATGAGTTAACAAACGGATGGATGGATGGATGGATGGATGGATGGATGGATGGATGGATGGATGGATGGATGGATGGATGGATTTATATGCTACCTATCTCCTGAAGAATCCGAAGTACTTTACAACATTAAAAGAAACAAAGTGAAAAGCTGAATAATAAATTATTGTAATATTTAAAAAGCACTAAATGGATATCATAGTAAAACTCACAAATAAGAAAATATTAAAAGCTCCAGTAAAACAAAATAATAAAATAATCCTGTTAAAATATCCCCATGGTCAACCAAACATTTACATTTTTTTTTAAAAAAAGCCTGAATGAATGGCTTTTCCCTTTGCAGAATCTCAGCTCTATGGAGGAAGTAAATGATGTGCAGGTACACACTTCATGTATTTTCATTGGATAGGTGGAAATAAGAAGTAGGCAACCCAGGTATAATCCCAGCTGCATACAAACAGTTAAAGACACTTGGTGAACATAGGGAGGGATTCATTTGGAGATGAGTGATACTAAAGACATGCAGAATTCCTAGTAGAAACTATATAAGCTCACCTGCCCTGTCCTCGGCCTCTTTTCCTCTCTTCTCAACTGCGATCTCCCACCCCGATTTAAGAAGACAGAATGAGGTTAGCTGGCTGGATGGGATTTTTTTGGCAGTAAATCAGATTGGCTCAGACTGACAGTCCATTTTTGCCCATCCCATTCTCTCTTTTTGGGGTGCAGTTTTTTTAAATAATACCACCAGTCACAACTGGCAGGTAGTGCAAGAGGTAAGAGTTTGAAAGTCCTTTGACAAAACACATTAAGCTATTTGGCAGCCCTCGTGTAATTCATATTGATAGAGCAGGATATTAAGAACAGATGATAGAAGTCGAAATGACAGTTTAGTGTTGACTTGAGGGCTGCTTTTGATTATTTATAGTTAGAGAGTAGAGATGGGCACGACTTAGCGGTATTCCCGTTTCCGTTTCCGTTACTCGTTTCCGTTACTCTACGGAAACGGTAACGGGAATCACTGCCCCAGACTTCGAGCTCGAACCGACGAACGAACAATTTGGTCTGATTTGTCGTGCTCGTTACTTGCATCGCGCAATGCCAAGCGGCACAGAAAAAAAGTTTTTAAAAGTAAAAAAAAAACCGATTCCTGGCCCTAAAAATAGGCGAAAACTGTCTGAGGGCACCTACCAGGCCAGAAGGGTGTTTTATTTGGGGGGGGGTTCCCCGCCCCCCTCTCCTTGGCTATTGCTACTGCTGCGCTGCTGGTACCAGGCTGGGAGGGCGCATCCATTTGCCATGCAGTGCGGGGGATCCAAAATGGTGACCGCAATATATTTTTTGAAATCATTGCCCAAAACCCCACCAAAGCACCACAGAAACATGCGAAAATTAGCTATTTTAAATGCTTGAATTTTTACAGTAGCAGCAGTAGGTTTTTCTTGCAAAAAAAGTCTCCGTTGATTTTATTTTATTTTATTTTATTTTATTTTTTTACACCTGCGCATTCGCAATGATGGGCTCGCCCATGGGAGTGGACCATGCAAAGTTTTGGAGCCATTCCACCAATCGCATGGCCAGGTTTTGCTGACTGTACCAGGCTGGGAGGGCGCATCCATTTGCCATGCGGTGGGGGGGGGGATCCAAAATGGCGACCGCAATATTTTTTTTGAAATTGTTGCCCAAAACCCCACCAAAGCACCACAGAAACATGCGAAAATTGGCTATTTTAAATGCTTGAATTTTTACAGTAGAAGCAGTGGGTTTTTCTTGCAAAAAAAAAGTCTCCGTTGATTTTATTTTATTTTATTTTATTTTATTTTTTTACACCTGCACATTTGCAATGATGGGCTCTCCCATGGGAGTAGACCATGCAAATTTTCCACCAATCGCATGGCCACTTGGCCAGGTTGACCACAGAGACTTCTGGGATGTGCCAATCGGGCATAAACAGCCCACTAATCGTAGCCCAAACCCGAACCCTAAGCCTAACCCATACGCCAGTACACTGTCCTTCTAAGTGGGTCAGAGAGGCACCCAGATGCACCCCAATACTCACCGTAACCTCACCCGTAACTAGCCTAACCCTAGCCGTTGCGCTAAGCCATCTTAACCCTAAGCCAGATCTACTTGCATTGCACTACATGCAAGTACGTGAGACACAGCGGGTGCAAAGAGTCTGCCAGTCCGTCACTTGTGGCTCTGGCTGACTCCTGCAGCTCCCTCCAGGAGCCCACTACCTCCTCCCCAAACCAGTACTAACGACAACGAAAAAACGAAAAAACGAACCGACTAATTTTTGCAAATTTTCGCGAAAAACGGAAACGAGCCGAAACGGAACCGGCCCGACTAACGACAACTCGAAAAAAAAAATTTTTCAAGTCGTGCCCATCTCTATTAGAGAGTTCAGGAGGATGCTGAACAGGTGGGCAGCATCTTCCTGAATATAATTATGCTATAATCTGTGATTGGGCGGGAAGTAATGAGATTCCAGCCCCCTTACTTGCTTGCACTATTTTCAGCCCCTGCCTTGCTTTGGGTCAAGGTTCAGCTTTTGAAGATAAAGCAATTCACTATTAATAAATTGTGTCCCTATTTTAATCCATATGAACTTGTGCTGCCTCTTTATTCCGGGCTGGGTGGGCAATGCTACATTTCAAGAACATGAGGCTCACAGCCACAAAAGTAACATCTCTAAATTCTGTTTTGAAGCTTGGTTGGTGAATTTGCTTTTGTTTCTCTGACCATCTGTGAGGTAAAATGTAACTGCTGCTCTAACCACTCCCTCAAGGTAATAAATACCTTTTCAAAATATAGGCCATGATAAGACTTTTTATAACTTCTCAAAATATACACAGGCACAGACTGTCAACAATCGTCATCATCATCATCATCATCATCATCATCATCATCATCATCACCACCACCACCAAAAACAATCTTCATCATCATCACCACCTTAGAGCTGGACAAGACCCCAAAATCATCAACCCTTGTGAAGGAGGCACCATGGGGAAACCAAATATCCAATCTCTAGTTCCACAGCCAAAGAACTAAATCACAGAGTTAAGATATTCTTTAAGTCCACTTGTGTTGACATTAGCAGCTGCAGTGCTGGCTGTGTTTCCAAATATGGCAGGGGGAAAAATCAGCCTTACAGCTATTTAATGAGGAGTATAATGTTTTTGATACAGAGACTTTCTCTTACCACTTTTACACATTTGCTTCATACAATAGCAGCTCAGTCTTGCTGTGAGCCTTGTGCCGTTAGCCATAACAGACATGATAAATGTCTATTAGCATTAGAAGGGCAGCATATAATACAGTAAAGGAACTGGGAAATATTCCATTCAAACCTCACAGACTGCCTTTTTTAAAAAAAAAATCACAGTGCTCAGCTAAGGGCTAATGAAAGTGCATGGGATAGTATAATAATTAGTTTAAATTAGGGGTCTCACTATTACTTTAATGATAATGATAACATTCAAGAAAACTGGACAGGGACAGCCTGAACCCAAAAGTACATTGTAGGTAAGAACCCAAACTATCCCCACTCTGTAGTACATAGGCAAGATGATCGCCTTATCAGCTCACCTAACAGCTGACAAACAGCATACGACACTTTGGAAAAGTTACTTTTAAAAACTACCACTGTCTGAATATTTCAGCCTGCATCACCACGATTCTGGGAGTTGCAATACAAAAACATAACTTTTCCAAGCTCCATACCCAACAGACCCACAGGACACAGTGGTTTAAACTGCTGTACTGAAGCTGTAACTGCACGAATAATCCTTGGTTCAGTTCCAGGTAGCAGGCTCAAGGTTTACCCAGTGTTCCATCCCTCCACAGTCAGTAAAATGAGCATCCAGCTCTTGGGGGGGGGGTGTAGCCTGCATAATTTCTTGTAACCCTCCCAGAGAGTGCTTTAAGCACTGTGGGTCAGTAAATATAAGCCACACACTTTGCATCACATATAATCATTATTCTGTTAATGATTATTTTTGAGCTATTGAAAAAAATGCTACATTAGCACTCCCACGCATTTTACAACTTGAAAGTCATTCTGTTACTTCAGGAACATAAAATATGATTATGGGCAATTTGACTTGGCATAAAATTATCACAACTAGCATATTAAAGATAGTGTATCCAAACAATTATTACAAACAGAATTTGCTTTTTAAATAATATGTATTTGTTATTGTAGTCGTAATTAAATTATTATTTACACAAAGGTTATAAACTAATGTAGCTAAATGATTTGATTTTCTGGAATCAGATAAATGTAAACTCTTACCAAACATACACACCCACATGCAAGAACAAACTTTTTCTTTTTCTTATAACAATAGCATCACTTCCTAAAGGAAGAAATTCATCTTGATCTTGTGTTGGAGAGTTCAGTTTGTAACCTAGGACTTGCTTGTCTGCAGTGCACAAAAATTAGAATAATCTGATAGTATGCATATTTTTTAGAATTTGGAAAATATTTGAACCCCCTGTCTTAAGATATTTTATTCATCGTATTAGAATAAAACATTCCATAATGTTTTGTTATTTGTGCCATATTGTGGAACCTTTTTCTCTATATTTTGTTGTATGCTGTTCCTTGTTAACCGACCTGAGTTCCCATCTGGGAAAATCTGGCGGTATATAAATATATAAATAAATAAATAAATATAGGTAGCTCCCGAGCACCATAGAGTTCTACAGATAAGGATGTGATATAACAGGGATGTTGAACCTATGGCATGCGTGCCAAAGGTGGCACGTGGAGAACTTTCACCTGGCACACAACATGCTCCCTGCCCCCCCTGCTGGATCAACCATGAAGTATTTGCAGAGGGGGAAGTAGGGGGGTGGGCAGGGATCATGTTGTGTGCCAGGCTGACCCTGCCCCTGCCCCCTGCCGCTGCTGACCCCGCCTCCACCGGTCCCCGCCTCCAATGCCATTACCGCTTCCATCCATGCCCCCCACCGCAGATGACGCTGACCTCGCCGCCCCGTCGCCCTGCTGCCTTTACCCCCGCCCCCACTGCCACCGATCCTGACCCCCACCCCGACCCCGCCGCCACCCTGCTGCCTTCACCCCTGCCCCCCGCACTGCCACCAATCCCGACCCCCCACCACTGCTGCCCTGCTGCCTTCACCCCGCCCCCAACACTGCCACTGATCCCAACCTGCCCCCCGCCGCCATCGCCCTGCTGCCTTCACCCCCCCATTGCCACCGATCCCGCCCCCTGCCCCCCGCCCTCCCACCCCCACCTCTACCGCCACCGCCGCTGCTGCCGCCACCACTGTCATCCCCATCACCGAGTTTGGGCACTTGGTGTCAAAAAGGTTCGCCATCCCTGTGATATAATGTTGGTACTGCTGGCTGAGGATGATCCTTTGGGAAAGACACCATCTTCCTAAGTAGCCCTCCCCGCTTCTTCGAACTGCTGTTAGTTATTCTTGGCCCTTAGCCTACCTGTCTGGAACCAATCCACCCAATTGCCTAGTGGTGAGGCATTCTGAGGCTACAGCTGGCCATGGCAGCTTGCCAATAGTTCGAGAGTTTTCTCTTTTTTTACTTCAGGGTTTGAGCAACTTTGTATAATTGTGTATTAATTAAGTGGACCCCCAATTAAGAAAAGAAACTCTTCAGTCAACGCCAAGCTGCTGTGGCCAGTGTGGACAATTTAGAATAGAATAGAATAGAGTTTTATTGTCATTATGCATACAAAAGATATGCACAATGAAATTCGAGTGCTGTTCCACTACACACTCTAAACATACAAAACACATAAAACACATAAAACACCATATAAAATATTAAAAACTCTTAAAATTGCTTACAAAAATTAAAACACTACTTAAAAACTGATTAAGATGGTGCTAAAACTGTCGCATTTAACTTGGATACAGCTCTGTGATAAAAACTGTTCTTTAGTCTATTTGTCCTTGACCTAAGAGTCCTGTATCTCCTGCCAGATGGCAACAGTTCAAAAAACTGGTGGCCAGGATGCGAAGGGTCTCTCAAAATTCTAGATGTCTTCCTTGAGCATCTGGAGTTGTATATCTGGAAGTTGAGTCATGGCTACTGGACTTCTTTTTGAGAGATAGAAACGTTTCGCTGTTCATCCAAACAGCTTCATCGGTCTGAATGCAGCTGGTGCAAACCCTGACTCTTATAGGCAGCTTTGACCTCTAGTCACCCTGGCCTCAATTAGGCTCATCAGATGAACTAAATAGGCTCGTTAGGGAGACAATGGTATCCTTAGCCTTAGAGTCAGGGTTTGCACCAGCTGCATTCAGACGGATGAAGCTGTTTGGATGAACAGCGAAACGTTTCTATCTCTCAAAAAGAAGTCCAGTAGCCATGACTCAACTTCCAGATAAACTCACCTGGATGACTGAGAATCTTCACAGACATACTGGAGTTGTATAATTCTTCCAAAGGAGGAAGAGGACAGCCCACTATCTTCTCAGCAGTGTTTATGACCCTCTGGAGTGCCCTTCTATCTGCCACTGTGCAACTGGTGAACCAGACACAGAGGCAGTAAGTGATAGTGCTTTCTATAAAGCCCCGGTAGAAGGTTACCAACAGTTTCTTAGACAGTTGTTCCCTCCTGAGGCGCTCCATTCAGAAGTTTTTGTACTGTAACTCCCAGAATTCCCCAAGAATTCCTTAGGAAGAATCTTAAGAGTTCTTGACTGAATGCCGCTGTCTGTATATATGTGTCTGTCAACAGAATTTAAGTCCAAAAGAAAAGAAAAGAAGGGCACATCCTATTTTCAGTTTCATTATGTGCGCAGAGTTTCATAACAAGATCCTAGCCATAGGGAGACAGACCGTGACAGAGCATCAGCCTTCCTCTTTGTAATTCGTATGTTCCAAAGCAAATTGGATTATTTGGGACTCTGAGTCCTAGAAATGCATCGTGATTGCATGTCAGTCTTCTCTTACAGTTGAAGCCAAGTGTAAATAGCTGAGAAATCAGAAATGTTCTCAGTCTAATAAGGAATCCGGTACATGTGAAAGAGAGGTGTTCAAATTGTGAAACAGTAATGGCTACTTGAAAATAAAATAAACAGCTTTACTTCTGGCCAGTTTTTCCTTCCTCTCCGAGACTAAATGCATTCATTCTGTTACATTGTTATGTCAACCAAAGCCCCAAACATTTGTGAGGGTTTACAAAGGAGTGCAGTGTGGAGGACGACGTCCACCTGTACTAGACACTGTGGGTGGGAGAGAACCAGAGTAAATTTGCTTATCAGATCTTCAGATGACACAAACCTTGAAAGGATAGCTAAATACCACAGAAGATAGAATCGAAGTTCAAAAAAAAAATCTTGGCAAGCCAAAACCTTGATGCTAAGTTAACGAGAGGAAATTTAGCAAAGATGAATGTTAAATCCTGCATCTGGGTACAAAATATTAGAAGCACAAGAATAGGATGGGGAAGATCATAGTTTTTCATCAGTACGTGAAAGGATAACCAGCCAAGGATGTGCAAGTAGCACAAGATGTCTGCTAAGAGATTACTACAATCTTGGGTTGCAGGAAGCAAAATGTAATTTATCATGTGAAGCACACTGGGAATACTGCAACCAGTTCTGGATGCCACACTTTAAGAAAAACATTAGCCGTATTCATGTATCGCATATACAGTAGACAGCAGCACTCTAGCCCTGACTAATACTCTCCTAATTTTTGACCCGGTCTCACTACCGTTATCTGCATGTCTTAATATGATGTGTACTATTTTTTCGGGCAGTCATGTGACGTATGATGCACAGTTAGCGCCCTGACGACAGAGGAGTATTTTACTTCTCTGTGTCCATCCGGACTTGCTTACTGCACATCTTTTCCCTGTTTTTTCTCTTGTGGCGAATACCTGCGTTGCAACCAGGTAGCAGTTTTTCTTCTTAAAATTGATTGTAATTGCAGGTGGAAAGCCAGTAAAAATTGTGCTGGCATGCCGGTATGCCACCAATTCAGTAGCATAAATGATTACCAAGGCAAAACTACAGGAAGTGGCAGGAAAAGGGGTACGAATCTAATGGGTGTGAATTTTCTGGGCTCACACCTCGTTTGAGGCGTTAAAAAGTGCACATCAATAACAGAAGTATTTTAACACAACCCCCAGCGGTGGTACAAAATGCTGCAGTTAAAAGGCGCTTCCGGGGTCGTGGCCAGCCGGGGTACCAAAATACTGCTCTTCGGAGTGAAGACATGATCGTTTGTTGTGCAGTCTTTCACAGCAAAAAGAGCAGCAGAATCATTGTGAGACCAGGGCCTATGTTGTCTTTCTATGCGTGGAATCTGAAGATGAAAGGTGGACCCTCTACATGTGTGCTCCGGGATCTTGTCTCACCTGAAAAATGTCCACATATGGGAGATCTTTCATCTTCAGACTTGTCACCATCGACATGCAAGAGGGTAACCTGAATGACAGCGGAACAACTGAGCAGTAGGTATGCTGGCTTTCCTCAGATTATAAGGCCTGAATCGGGCTGAAGACAACAGGAAGTGTGTCCAAAGAGGTAACTACCTAAGACAGTGAAGTCTTCGGAAACTATGTCCCAAGGAAAAGTGGGGTAAGTCTCACCTGGAAAACATGATTAAAGTGTGAAGTAATTGTGACCTCCAAATATCTGAAGGGCGACAACACAAAAATAGGAGGATGATTTGTTTTCTTTTACTTCTGAGGGCATGGCAAAAACTTGCAGGAAAGCAGGATTTATCTAAACATTAGGAGAAGCTTCATATCTGCACAAGCTGTTCAGCAGTGGAGCAGACTGCCTCAGCAAAAGGTGCCCCTTCATGGGGGGGGGGGTGTTAAAGCAGAAATATTGTTGGATTACAATTCATCATTCTTCGCGGTTGGCTCTGTGGGATGTGGCTGATAGGACCTGTAGTCCAGTAATCTCTGGGTGGTCCTTTGCCCACCTCTGCTACATCTGCATCTGGCTTTACTGGTTCTGCCCTGACTGGCCTGGAAGAATGCTGTTTACACATATAAAAGCAAAAGACTGCAATGATCTATTGTGGATGCCTGAAATTATGGCTATGAGGGAACCATATCTACAACACAGAAGGGGGCAGGACAACGGTCACAAGAAAGTGCTCTTGTCTGTTGTATTCAGTAATACCTTGGTTTATGAGCATTTTGCAAAACTAGCAAAAATTATGGCACCTTTTTGTTCTGGTTAATGAGCTCATCTTGCAAAACAAGCACCAGAGCACCACCCTCTCCTTTGCCTGCCACGGCTGCCAGCTGGCTCCTCGCCACCATGGCCACTGGCCTCTTATTTCCACAAAGGAAATAATGGAAACTTCATCTCAGAATGAATCATGTAAGTTTCCATTATTTCCTATGTGGAAATTGTTTTTAATGGACAAGTATTTTGGTTTATGAGCATGTTTCCAGAACGGATTATGCTCATAAACCAAGGTACTATCGTATAGGGCTACAGCAAACCATGGATAAATGAAACCACAAATACTGATCCTGCAATACAGGGGTCCTTCTGCATTGTTATTGCTGTCTTTACTCCCATTTACCATTTTCACATTTCCTTATCTCGCTTGTCTCTTATGCCCTCGCCGCCAGGGGCAACTTTTACTGTTCCTACATGCTCTCTCTTCTCAACCCATCTCCAACACAATCTCAGCCCTTCTATGGCTTATGGCGCCCAGATAGCCAGATGACATCATTTGGATTCACTTCCTAGATGTTTGCTCGGGTTTTCACAGCCAAGTCCTCCAGACGATGTTGTTATCTTCTTTTCTTTACATGAATTTACAGAGGCCACCTCAGGTCAGGCTCCCTCCCACAGAGACTGCTGTCCTTTATCCAGTCCAAGGTAAGACTTTCTGTTTTCCATATGCCTCTTCCCAGTGAACAAGAGTGCATGAGCAAAGGAACTCACAAAGTCTTGCCTTATCAGGTACAAATCTTCAGTAAACATGTTGTTGCACTTCTAATTTGACATAACAGGAAAGAGAAATATGCAGCCTTTCAGAGCTTGAAATGGCACATATGTCATGTGGGTAGAAAAGTATGTCTGGAAGTATCATATAGCTGCTACCCTGGACACAGAGGAGCTTTGTATGGTCAGCTAAGGAATCTTGAGTAAGGAAAGCCAAACCAGAGACTTATAGCTGGGATAGAACCGGTTCAATCTGGTGCAAAGGCGTTTTTTCCTGTCAATAAAGTAAGCAAGACCCTTCACCTGTGCCCCCACCATGGAGGTGCTATTTCAACATTGCAACATAAAGTATTTTTTCTATGCAAAAATAGAACTTCAGACTCTTCAGCGCCCACACCACACTCTGATATGTTTCGTTTCAGAGAAAATATTTTTTGCAAGAGGCAATTGCTTTAGAGCTCTAGTTCATGCAATGGTCAAATTAATTTTTGTTTGGAAAACTACTATTATTTGTGGAAATGGAGGAAAGATTTTTCTCCCTTCACATTTTGATGTGAATTTATCTAATTGCCCACTTTTTAACCAGCACATGAACCAAAGCTGAGATCCTTTCACATTTGCACATCTCCAAATTTTGCAAGTGGATTTTCCAGTTTCAAAAATTCATATACTGCATTAAGACCAGAGCTCGCCAGGCCTTCATATCTTCCACTGCCTCCCGGAGTTTGGTCAAATCCATATTGGTTGCATCGATGACACCATCCAACCACCTCATTCTCTGCTGTCCTCTTTTCCTTTTGCCTTCAATCTTTCCCAACATCAGGGACTTTTCCAAGGAGTCCTCTCTCCTCATGAGGTGGCCAAAGTATTGGAGCCTCAGCTTCAAAATCTGCCCTTCCAGTGAACATTTGGGGTTGATTCCTTTCAGGATGGATAGGTTTGATCTCCTTGCAGTCCAGGGGACTCTCAAGACTCTCCTCCAGCACCACAGCTCAAAAGCATCGATTATGCAGTGATCAGCCTTCTGCAGTGACCAGCTCTCATCGATTCTGCAGTGACCAGCTCTCACTTCCATACATCACTACTGGAAAAACCATAGCTTTAAAAACCATAGAGGAGGGCTGTAAGGTCATACAAATAGAAGCTTAAGGAATAAGGAAAGGAAGGAAGGAAGAATTCCACTCTTGGAAGTATTGGTGTGTTTTTATATATTTGGTAAAACCTTTTTTTTTTTTTTGTCCACTAAGACCCATCTTGCCTCACAATGGTTATTGCTCTAAATAGTAAAAATTGCAGCACCAGCATCACAGGCTTGATTAATAGAATCATATTTTCCACAGTGGTAGCTGTTGATAGGACACAAGAGAGTATAATCACTGAAATCTGCCATCACTTGTTAGTGCTCTCCAGGGTCTGTTTTGAACAGAGGCAGGCATTAGCAGAAAATATTTTTTCAAGACAAGCTTAATATGATATAAAGCTGTTGACTGAATATGTCTTTTCTTATGCTGTGAATCCACAAGAGCCTCTGCAGTCTGCTTTCATCCCAGCCAAATTCCAAAATGCTAATAGTTTCCTCTCTTCCCCAGATCCTTTCCCCTCCTTTTTTTCTAGTCAGTTGGGGTTCAGTTAGTGTTCTGTCAGTGTTAGAATTATACTGTAAGAAGTGAACAGATGTGTTCTGTCAGCAGTGTAAGCAACCAGTTAGTTAATAATGAAGCTACTCAATCCGTTGAGTAATAATACCAGTAAAACATTTCCACAAAAATATGATATTTGTTTTTATATAAGAAATACTGCAAGTAAATGGAAACATTTTATTCTTTCTAATTTACCAGAGTCTCTGTGTAGATGTATTGAGACAAATAATTTTAAACAAACAAATAAGTAGTGGTCTACTAAGGGAGAGTGGAGTTGAGTTTGCTCTGTAGCTTCCTGCCAGAACCATTTGTATCTGCTATGATAAGAGGACATTTAGTATTATTTTTATTAAGCCACGCTCAATTTTTCATCTCACCAAACTCTACCAACAAACTAAATCTAAACATAATTATCCATTTGAACAAATAAAAGGAACTAGGCATCCTGTTTCCCTCATTCATCACTCTAGTTCATCTCATATATGTAAACTTGCTCATAGTAATTGATTATGCCAACAAACAGCTTGCTGCCACACTTTATCCCTTTGTCCACCCAGCCCGAAATAAAGAGATGAGACACGTTGTTTGGGATTAATAATGGGCCACACTTTTATTAATGCTTTATCGGACTAGTTCTCCTACTGCTGAGTCCTAAAAGGGGGACCTGAAAGGGTAGATGGCGCTTAGGTATTTAGCCATTACATAATTAGGGGGTTAACACATGGGGTAGTGGTCCCAGCAATGAAAATTTGTGTGAAGCCCTTTGACAAGGGTCATAAATCACTATAGACTGTCCTATCTATTTCTAGTTCTACGCCTAAGCAGGGATTTTAAGGGCTGCCCTTGTACAAAGCACTACTACCTACTATTACCCTAAAGGACTTTTCGCCACTTGCCCTTACCACCAAGTGTGACCAGTGGTAGTAGGTTGAGCCCTATAGAGAAGAGAATGGGATGGGTGAAAACACACCACCACTCAAAAGCCAATCAGTGCAGCAGCCAAAAATTCCCATCCGTCCATTACATGACCAGCTAATCTCATTCTCCTCAAGGTGAGTGCAGGCCGGTGAGAGCGGCCAAGGGAGGGGGGGAACCCCGATAGCCCACTGCTAGCATTTTACCTAGGGCTTTTCCTAGCCGTCAGCTGACCCAGTCGCCAGCTGCTGGCCAATCTGGCCAGGTGTGCTGGCAGAGCTCGATTGGCTAGCCTGGCCACTAGCCAGTGTGTCTCGATTGGGCATGCAGACAAAGTAGCCCCTCCCAGTGCAGGCCTGTTCAGAGCACCCTTGTCTACCCAACCCGAAATAAAGAGACGAGACA
>JAWVWN010001708.1:0-15269 GCA_037367305.1 Phrynocephalus vlangalii | reverse complement strand
CCCCCAGTAAATTGTGATTTGGGTACAGCTTCAAGCCCTGTTACATAAAATCCTTTATTTTGGTCCATACTTGTTATTTTGTGGTTGCTCTCTTGGGGGTGGGGGAGGAAAGTAGGAGACAATAAAAATAATGGATATAATCTTACTGAGGGGTTAACATCAGCTGTGGTGAAATCCAGTCAGCTCTATGCTTATGTGACATTGGAAAATCGCCACACTCTCACCAACCCATATGCTTGTATGGCTGCTGTCCTGTGATAATGACTCTTGCCTCAGTTCATGAACAACCCCGACAGGAGATCCCTACCTATTGCCTGTAATGGGACTGTAAGAAGCCACCAGGGATGCAAAGGGATGTTCTGTCTCAAGTGAACCCAAACTGCCTACATGCTAAAAGGAATCAGCCCTCAAATACCTGCAAGTCATTGCCAATCTTAGCAAGCTCCTTGTGTATGACACAGCTGTACCTTGTCTTTGCAGGATATATTACCTAGCCACGTGGTTAACCACTGGTGCAAAGTTTGTTGGGCCATACAGCTGGACTGTCTTGAGGCTCTGATGATAAGCTTCGAGGATTCCTTCTATGCCACTACAGTGAGGATTCTCAGCGTCGCCGTTCTGCAGCAAAGAAAGGGAGACAAATCTAGAGGTTCCTGGACAATGGTGGCTTCCATATGCCCTTGAATTCCTCTCTTCCCATTCATAACATTTCATTGAGTTAACAGCATGCAGTTATCGATGATCAACATTTGGGACAGAGAGATCACCATCTAAAGATCAAGCTATTATTACTCCTAAGCAGGGATGGGCACCACATGGCCCTCCAGCCATATGGGTGGACTACAGTATCCATCAGTCGTAGCCAGCATAGCCACTGGTGAGGAATGAGGGAAGCTGGAAACCAACAGCATCTGGAATTGGTCACTAGCATTGCATGTGAGCTTTAGACAAATTGATAGGTTTTATTTTTGGCACTGAACATTGCATGTGCAAGCCTCTGTTCTGGATCAGAACCAGGGGGGGGGGGACTCGAAGTCTCTCAGTCCTCCAAATGAGGGTCCTAGACCATATCACATGCCCTACCCTTACTTCTCCAGTAAGGGAGGAAAACATAAGGCATAGCTTCTATCAACAGAAGATGCCCCTTGATAATGCAGACAAAGTCCTTCTCACATATCTCAAGCTGGTTCCAATTTAACAGAGAAAGAAAAACAGCATCTCCCACCAGAGCCCTGTGTTAATTCAGCCCCAAGAGGACCAGCTGTTCCTCCCTGTGGGAGGGCTTTGCAAGACCAGTCTTGTGACCAAAGAGACAAAAACACGCAGTGCCGCCCTGTTCATGGTTAACACAGAGGTCTTTCTGTGTTTAATGCGGTTGGGTACCTCCTCTCTAGCAAATGTTCCTGGGATTACATAATTACAGTAAAAGGTTTAGGCTCCAGCTTTATACATATTATTTATTTGTTGGTTATTTCTGTTTCTGATGTTTCTTTCCAATAACTCAAGAGCTCAAGACATTGTACATGATTTTCTTCTACCTCTTGTTACTATCACAACCACCTCATGAACTGGGTCAGACCACAAAAGAAGAACTAGTCTGAGGTCGGACAGTGAATTTTGTGGCTCACAGAGCAGCTGAACGCAGATTTTCTAAGAATACCAACCACTACATCATAGGAAACGTCTGATGTCTTACCCAACCTAACAGGCACATATCAGATTGTGGTATTAACAACCCTGCTTTCCACAAAGCCAGGCCCCTGCTAAAAGGCGTTGTGGCCTCATCTAGAAGAGGCACCAGGGAAGGCTGCCAGCAAATTGGGCCAGGCTCTCTGCCAGTAGATCCAAATAGAAACAAAACGAAACCCAGGAGATGAGCTTTGAAACATTATTCTTCTGCACTACAGATAAGAGTCTACCGGCTGGTATGGCCAACGGACAGAAGGCACTGCAGCCCCAAGTTAGGTGTGATTTCAAAGGAGGTGTCAGTACCAGGGGGAACTCATGAGACACACGCCCATCAGGTGGGATTTTGGCTCCAAAGCCAAGCGCGGGGAACATTTTGTCGCTGTCATAGTCCTGGATGATCTCGCCAACAGCCTTCAGTGCCATGGCGTATGCATTCAGCTGGTAGGGATTCATGTAGTGAAGAGAGGTTGACTGGGAGGGATTGCCTATAGGGGAAAAAGAAGAAGGAGGAGGAGGAGGAGGAGGAGGAGGAGGAGGAGGAGGAGGAGAGAGAGAGAGGAGAGAGAAGAGAGAGAGGGAGAGAGAGGAGATGAGAAAAAGAGAGAGAGAGAGAGAGAGAGAGAGAGATCACACTGTTTGGTTCACCATCTGGGATAGAAGTAGGTATTCATGGTCTCCGTGCCCTGTTATCTTTCAGATTTCAAGTTAAGACATTTCATTCTCTCAAGAATCATTGAAATGATTTGTATTTAAATTACTGCCAGGAATACTTTCATCCCTTTATTTTAAAGACTAGGTGGGAAGTTTCCACTGGCAGTTTTACAGATTTATATTGCTTCATTGCATATATTCTTTCAATTTGCATCATGTTCTACAGCAGAGGAAACATTCAAAAGAAGAGTATGTAATGCCAGAAGCAAACAATTAAATTTAGAGAGTATCGGGCAAGCTATTTTTTTTTCTGAGCTGCTCTGGAAACATGCTGTTGTTTCTACAAGCAAGATCATTTTTCTCTTCAGCCTGTATGAGCCTGCCCAAGTGGCTGATGGGCAGACACAAAGAACAGAACTTTCTCAGCAGTTGTCCCACTCCTTCCAAACTCCCTTACATAGAATGTGTGCATATGGCATCATCAAGCCTGGCTTAAAATAATACATACACTTTTGAGAAAAGATGTACTTCCAGCTGCATTAGCAGCTGGCTGTCCCTGTGGTGTGCTATTCTAGTAATGGGAGGCACACATTTTAGTAAGCTTATAAGACAGCTGGATAGAGACCTGTGGCCTGAAGAACAGCTTAGAATCTTTTAAATAAATAAATAAATAAATAAATAAATAAATAAATAAATAAATAAATAAATAAATAAATAAATAAAAGCACAAACAAGCAAGGAAGGAAGTTGAACAAACAGTACAGTAGTTCCAGTTCTAGATTTTGTTCTGTTCTTTAATATGTTCAGTAAAATTTGCAATTTGGTAGTTTTCAGCTACACTATAAACCCAGGTAGGTGAACCAAAAGATTGACATCTAGCATCATGGTATGATATTCCTGCTTGGGGACCAGGACTTTATTCCTCTCTCATTCCTTCTTGCCTACTTGATCGCTACCCCAAATTGACTGTAAACTTTCTAGCATTGGGGGGGGGGCTCTGGAGTCAGGAAGGGTACTGTTCCAGCAGTGAAATGAGGCTGTTTGATTCCACTCTATCTATGAGGTCAACCTACTCTATGTAGAGAAAGCAACTTCACTCCAGATGAACAGTTGCCTTCCAGGCCCCACTTCACATTTGTGTACTGACCAGGTACCATCTTGCTCACATACTAGAAATTTGCTCAGAGGCCAGCTTAGTTAAGGAAGGGGTGGGGTGGGGATATTTATTCTAAAAGAGTCTGACCCATTCAGATTTACGTCAGGTTAGATGCTGAATCCCAAATAGCAGCACTGGTGAGAGAAGTTAATTCTGATCCATGCCTTGCATGATGTCGTTACTTACTGTCACTCTTTAGATTTTTTTTACTCCAGTCAGGTTCACTTCCACTATACTGTAAGTATTTATTTAAAATTAAGAATGTAGCCATGCTAGCTGGGAGATTCTGGGAGTTCCAGTCCAAAAACATAAGATTTTAAAAGTGTTCTGCTTATATACCTCCCCATAGCATTTGAAGCACTCTCTGCACAGTTTACAATTTAATTATGCAGGCTACACATTGCCCCCCTCCCAGTAAGCTGGATACTCATTTTACCGACCACGGACGGCTGGGAGCCTGAGTCTACCATCAGCCTGCGACCTCGGATTGAACCCCAGGTTGTGAGCACAGTTTTAGCTGCAATACAGGCATTTAACCACTGTGCCACAAGGCTCTTTCAAAGTTGCACCAAAATTAGAGTTAAACAAACAATGCCTACAAATTGGACAGTGAACAATCTCATCAGATGCCCTCCATTTTATAAGATTCAGGCTGCAGTCCTGTGCAGAGTTGCCTGAGACATAATGCCCATCAAGGTCAGGGAATGATTCTTTAGTTAGCAGGCTAAGGATTGTGCTGCAGATCTTATGGCCGAAGCAAGTACATACACTGCATTTCCTGGGGGGGGGGGGGGATGCCAACTTAAGAATATGACTGATTTTTGCAAAATGTATGCTACTAAAAACAACTTACCATTGCAAGATTTGAAGTCAATAGCCACTGTGAAATTGATCTGTGTCCTGCAAAAAGGTCACAGCAGAATCATTGATCAGACTGTTGAATCAAAAAGCACTTTGATTAGCCCAAAGCCTTTGAGAGAAACAACAGTTCCAAGCTGGTATCTGCCAACTTCCTCTTTCTTTCCTGCTTCAAGCAAGCCAGCATGTAACAAGCCTTATAATTTTAAATGGTAACTCAGAAGGGGGTTGTTTGCCTTATATTTACTGCAAGCATCCTCAGCTTGTCTCAATAGTATGACTAGAAAACATTGCACAGTCTGAAACTTTACCTTCTTCAGATACACAACTACAAATCAAGAAACTCATCTTATTTCTGTTCAAAACACAGTAGCTTACATTTTAAATGTCCGTCAGCCCAAGCCAACACATACTTACTTAAAAACTTAATTCAAAATAGCTTAATGCTCAAGTCTGCACATTACAATAACCAAACCTTAATGACTTCTGGGCTACCGGTACCATCCTAGTGATGGCACGTTGTCTAAGGTTGGCAAGAGTTGTGGTTCAAGAAAGGGAAGTGAGTTGAAGAACATTGGTGTACAAGATTGCTAAGCTAGAACTCCAGTGCTTTAGGGATATAAGTACTACAATATTGTGGCTATAAATTTCCCTGGAGACAGCCGCTCAGTCTATTGCAGAAGAAAACAAAGTACAAAGCCCTCAATTGACCCAGAGTCTTCCTCCACATTAATGGCTATAATAAGTTTTGTTCAGTCCTAGCTTGTGTGGGTTCTCATCCACTTTTTCAGATATCTGAAGGACAGCTTCAAACATTTACTGTATACATACAAGGGGAAAGGGGAATGTGAAATTTACAGAACCAAAGAGGGTCCAGCAGAGGGGATGTCCTTCTCTGTGGCTGTTAAGCATCATTATCAGATGAGAGATACAGATGGATGCCTTAACAGTGGCCGTTAAGAGTTGTCCCAGTGCCACTGGTGATTGACAACTATTCATGACTGAGGTAGAGTGGCACCCCAAAATTCTAGGGTAGGGCACCCTCATCCCAGTCCTCAAACTGAGCACAGTGGTGAGGACATCCAAATACTAGTAAAAAAAATCAAGATTGAAAGTAAAAAGAGCCATAAGAAATAGGAATGCAAAAATTATAAGCAGAGAAAATTAACCAACAGTTACCATACAGCATACAAACAGTTGGGTATTAATATTCAGACAAACCTGTACAAATAAATGATATTAAAAAGCCTCCAGTTCAACTGTAGGTCCATTCCTCTATTATACTGGACTTATGGCAAAGGAAGACTTAAAGTATCTCAAACTTAATAAGTCTTTATCTACTTATATAATATCTTAATTTCCATTTTCACTCTAATAAAGTATTAGTTCTGGAAAAAATCCTTCATATTATCTGCAGCTGTGTGTAACTTGTTGCTGTTATTTACTAGAACACAGAAAAACATTTTTTTATTGTGTAGATTATTATTTTTCATTATTTTATTTTTTTTACATTTGTAATTCATATGAGAATAGCGTAAAGCATGAAAATTTCACCTATTATTCCAAAATTGCTTTAGAATGCTGGGAAAAGTATCTTGTGGAAATAACTAGAAAATGTTGCTCATTATAACTTTGTTCCTGCTTTTCAAATGTCACATTCATTATACTCTTGTTACCACAAAATGTAACAGGTTACAGCTAACTAGGCTACCTGTTGTAACTCCTTCATTCCAAGCTCTGTTCACAGTTAGGAAGGATTGTTAACAACCTTTAATGATAACTGATAAGACCATTTTCATTACATTTCACATTCTGTCTGCCTGTTCCTCCATGTTTCTCCAAATGTCTGTCTACTGAGGTGACATGCCAGCTCTCTGAAGAAGTGAGCTACAATTATTGAAAGCTGACGTTGATTAAACCTGTCAGCTGTTAAAGTGCCACAAAACTCTTCAGTATTTTCTCAATAACTGATGGTAAAGAAACAATATCAATAATAATCTTAGAACAACAGGGCTGGAAAACACACTAGTATAGATCATCAAGTCCAGACCCATTAAAAAAGCCCAGTGGGGAATTGAACACTCAGCCTCTGGCTGGAAAGCTAAACCACTGAGCTATCCAGCGTAAGACGCCTGTGCCAAAGAGGGGTGAAGCTGATTGCTAAAAGTATAGCACAGGAGGAGTATATTATTTTTACGTTGTCTCACAGGGCTGGTACAAAGCAAGCCAAGTCCTGGCTGCTCAGACCCCATCCCAAAGGTTGAGAAGCAGGGGCTTAGACGACAGCTGACATTAGGGCTGATAAAAAGGATGATTGAAATTGCTGCCTGCAGACATTTCTCTGGCAGCCTTCTCAGATGAGATTCCAAGCCTGTCATCCCATAGCCTCAGCCAAGAGCAATTGTTCCCATGATAGACCTTTCTTTCAAATGTCATGCAATCATCCTAATGAAAGAATGTGGCTGTCAATGGAAGATAACATTTTAGCTACTCCCTGGATAGGTAAGACAAGGCCGGCAGGGAAGGGCTCTTAGTTTCACGGCTGTTCTGAGATCCACCAGGGTAACAGAACCAATGCCAAGTGTGGGGGAAATACCCTGAAGTCCAAAGAAGCCATTAAAATAGGCAAGCACTGACACGCAGTGTAAAACTGAGATGGAACATAAATAGACCACCACAAGAGAATCTTCAACCAGTGGTTCCGGGGATTTGTATGACAGATCAGTGAGAACGAGGGCCAAATGAAAGAGGAACCTTAAAAGGTCTAAGTACAGTGGCCAGGAACAAAATAATACAGGGAGTGTTGAAACACTGATTATCCCAGCCACACCAACAGGCTGTAGCAGGATCATTTGGGTGGTGAGGAGGAAGAAGAGTGGGCCAAAAGGGAGGCGAGGCCTAGCCTTCTCAGATGGTTGCTGGAGCAGGAATAAGCTGTCTGGAAGAAACTGATGGAGTTTCCCACATGATGGGGATAGGACTTAAAGAAAATATGACTTCTCTGGATTACTATCCCCTGAACCTTTGAGTGCAGCACCTCATCTCTTCAAGAAGAGAGATATTCATGACCCAGCAAAGTCAAGACGAATAGTACCCTGGGCAGTTTTAAGACCAAAAGGAGGTCCATATTTCCTCTTGGCAGCCCATGCTTATGAATTCCCTAAATAATCCTTGGTAAGCATACTAACAGTTGAACATTGCTCAATCCATTTGTAATGTGCTGGCAAAGAGCTACCAAATCTCCTCCCTACCCCTCTATGGGCATCGTGAACTCCCAACCACCTTTCTTGGTTTGGTTATGATCGTGTATTTAAAAGAGATTCAGTCAGCAGCAACAGGAGTTTCGGTGTCATTACAGAAAACCAACCACGAGTACATCAGCCGTGATGTGGACAAAATGGCTTGTCAAGATGAAGGGAATTCCCCCCCCCCTCCAACATGCAGTCCATCTGAAAAAATAAGTGCCCTATAGATATACTGGATTATTGTCTGCACCACCCCGAGCTAGCAAGACCATGGCGGTAATCTTAGGGCACACATGGAGAGTGGTTAGTGGCAGGAGGCTGCTTTAAACTGGAGGTCATCTGCTACTGCAAGGTTTCTCAGAAGCATAAGTTTTGTCATCATCGGATTTGTCCCTTTATTAAATCATCAAAGCTTCCTTTTTTGTTGTTTGGGCAACTTGTGGATATCAACGTACTTTTATTTATTCAATTACTATTACATTTGTAAATTGCCTATTCTCCACTGAGCTCACAGTGACTTATAAGATTCATTTCATTTCCACTTTACCATCTTGTTCCTTTCCCCACAGTAGACAACCAGGTTCTTCTGGGAAATTCAAAAGCAGGGCTCGAAAACTACTGCTGTCCCCAACAGTTACTCTCCACCAACTGGCATTCATAGACAGAGAGCCTCTAAACCTAGATTTTCCACAGAGTGCATCAGAGCAAATGGCTGCTGATTGACTCAAATACCAAATCAATAAATAATAAAATGAAGGTGAGATGACAATGATGTTATGAGTCATTGTTGCTCCTAATGATGATTCTAACTGGTTTTTTTTAGGTATATGGGATATTCAATGAGTGGTTTATCACTGCCACCTGCAGTGAAATTTCATGTCTGAGCAGGGATTTGAACCAGGTCTCCTGATTGCTAGTCTGGCATGCTGTCCACCAATCTTGCTGGCTATTCAATCAGATGCCCCTGATGCAAAAGCAGCACCTGAAAAAAATAAACCACTCTTTGCACAGCTGGCTAATTGCTCTCTAGGACTTGAGGTAACAAAACCATCTTGGTGGGGAAGAGTGTTGCTGCCTGGGGAACCCATGAAGTGGGAGGACAGATGACTCAACAAAAGGAAAATGAATAATTAACAAGCTATTAAACCAAAGCATAATTAAACTGAAGAGTCTTGTCTTAAGATGGCATTTAGGAAGGTTTCGGCCTGTTAAAAATCTCATGAAAGAGGAAACACATTGAATGTGTTATCCTGAAGAGGTTTCAGCCTTCAGGAGAAGGGAAAGCTGTACAATGCAATCCAAGGAACATTACATGAGCTTGTCACCAAGATAAGCAATCCAAGTTCTCCACTCCCCACCCCCTAATCACAGTGAAACTTCTTAATCCCTCCACATCACAATTCCAATGACTAACACTTATTCCCCTGAATAGGACAAGTTTCCCCTTTCCCGCAACCTTAAAATCCCACAGTCTCACTCACTCTATACCCCAGAGCACAGAGAGAACTCCAAGTTCCCTGAGCTCCTTGCCCTCTGAAGATGCTGGCAACAGAGTCTGGTGAAACATCAGGAAGATAAACTTGCAGAACACGGCCAAACAGCCTGAAAAAACTCACAACAGCAATCCAAGTTCGGTTGTGTTGCAGAATCAACTGAAGAATTACCTGGCTGTGACCTAAAGGTTTCTTAATCAAATCTGAATCTTGTGCTTTTTGAATTCTTTCTGACAAGTTCATCTCATTGTACCTAACAATCTCACTGTTTTTATGTGCTCCAAAGGAACTTGCATCAATTTCTGAAGTCCACTGCCTTGAATAATGGGCAAATCCATCTCTGATGGGACTCCACTGTGACTGAACAGTAATGCATTCTCAGATATTGGGAAATGTTGGGCTTGTGTAAGCCACCAAGAGCTGCAATGCGCAGATTATACCAAACCACATTTCATCTATGTTAGAAAGTAAACATTGTACTCAATTTCCAAAGAACAGCACATGTTAAACTTAATCTGTCAATCATCATGCATCTCAAGGTGAGCCAGGATGTGGGGTGGGTATCACATTTCTTTGCCCAATATAGCAGCCCCCAAAAGGCTGAATACCCAGGCTCCAGGTGGGGTGGGGGGGCAGGATTAAAGTGGTTAACAATCTGCAAACAAGTACCTCCCCCTCTCCACCAATTCCTGTGCGGCTGGCTGAAGGAAATCAAGCCAGATATGCCTGGCTTTCTGGACATAACTTGATAGCAGATATATTTGCATTTTCCTGCCCTCTCTCTCTCTCTCTCTCTCTCTCTCTCTCTGTTGTGTGTGTGTTGTGTCATTACAGTTGTGACCAACTCTTCGTGAACCCATGTCCATGGAGTTTTCTTGACAGAAATACTGGAGTGGCCTACTCCAGGCGCCTACAGCACCTGGTATTCCCTGCTTAGCTTCTGAAATCAGGCGAGATTGGATGTGTTCAGGGCATCTAGGCTGCTTCCTGCTGTCTAGTAGGACCCTAATTTGTTTTTTTTTGGGGGGGGGGTGTTGCTTTTCTTTTTAATGTGTGATTAAGTGCCCTCTGACTTATGGTGATCCCATCAATGTGTTGACTCTAAAATGTACACTCATTAACAGCCCTGCTCAGTTGTTGCAATTGCAAATGTAAGGCTGTGGTTGCTTTATTAAGTCACTTCGTTTCATAGTTGGTCTCTAATTTTCCCTACTGCCTTCAGTTTTACCTAGCATTATTGTCCTTTTTCAGGAAGTCGTCTTCTTGTGACGTGCTCAAAGCCTCTGTTTCATCATTTTCATTTCTAGAGAGAGTTCAGACTTCATTTGATCTTCAGCTGCTCTGTCTTTCTGGCAGTCCCACATATCCAAAAGCTTTCCCGCTGCACCACATTTAAAACAAATTGATTTCCCCCTGTCAGGTTTCATCACTGACCAACTTTGGGGTGGGGGCATGGAGGTTTTCAAATGTCATTGAATAGGACCACATTTGTCCCACATTACATGCTTTGACCACACCTCATATATACCAACAACAATCTCATTTTGCTGAGTGCCATTTTGTATGAAATCAAACCAGCACCATCGGTGTAATGAGGGGAGAAGATTTCCAGAGTCTGGACAATTTATGGTTTTGGGCTGCAACTATTCAACTTCATCAGCCAACAAAACCACTGGCCATGCTATCTTGTGAGGCTGCAGTCCATAATGGACAGAAGGCAGGGCTGATCTACTCATTCCTTATTCATGTCTTCCCCCTTTTCTTTAAATTTATGTTTAAAAATATCTTTATTTTCCCTCCTTGATGCCCTTTTTTAACTGCCCCTTTTAAATTTAAGCTCTATGGATTAGACCCAGAGTAGCAGCCCCTTAGTAAATTTTTCCATTGCCTGGGGAAAGAAGAGAAGAAACTATTTTGAACCCTCCTACATGCTCCCAACCCCCCCTTTTTAGAGGGAAATTGAAGCTCCCCAGAGCGGGCAAAGTAGTGTGGGTGTTGTCGGATGTAAGGGGGGAACAGAAAAATTTGGAGACTATTTCCCTTTTGCCCCTTCATCCACCCAGTGGCTTCCTCTTTTTCCTGGTGTTTTCCCATGAACAAACGGTTGAAATTTAAAAAACAGCCGATCGGGAAAATCTGATCGGGTTTTTACCTTCTTTTTGAGCCTTTCCCAACGCATGAAAAGCCCCCCCCCCCTTTTTTTTTAAAAATTTTCAGATTAAAATTCCCAGGTCTCTCAGTCAGGGGGTTTTCTGAGAGCAAAAAAGGCAAATAAGAAAAAATAAAATAAAATAAAAAAAAAATAAAATAAAAAAAAATAAATGAAGACAGACATTTTCCCTGTGTGTGTGCCTGTGTGTGTTCTTCAACGACTTCACCCCCTGGCCCACATTATTTTGACTGGGGATGAGCCGTACAAAATCGTATTCGCAAATAAAAGTTCTTTGTACAGTATCTGTAAAAAAGTGAGACCAAATGCTTTCACTGCTGTCACACAAAGAGAAGCCAATATGATAGTGCAGAAAGCATGCAGATCCAAGTGGTGAGACAAGTGATACACACCCTGCAACATTTGAGCTGAATGAGACCTTTTGAACCACTTCACATTCCATCTGGCAGGCTCTGACCATGTCCACACTGCATAGGTTCCTGCTCAGTTTAGATAGGGAAAGACAAAGGCAAAAAAATCTAGGTTTGCCTCCACTGTATTCTCATAACAACTTCCAGACTGAGGGTGGCCATGGAACTTGGTCAATTGCAGCACTGCAGTGTAAAATGAATTCCCAAGTTACATACTGAGCTCCTTGGAAGTACGAATGGAATAAAACCAGTATAAACAAGTAAATAAAAATATTGCTGTAGAGCCAGGTTAAGGATGTAAATCTTTGTTTATTTAATTCTTGCAGATAAAAAACTAGCATGTTTTCTGCTTCTGGATGGGTCCTTGACGCCTTTTCCAAGGAGAAAGGTGGGGCAAAAATATTCTAAATAAATAAATAACTGGAGTTCTTGTATAATTTGTTTGCATTTCAGAACTTTGTCAAAAAATTGTGGGCGTTTGGGTCTGCATAAAATACAAAGTTTTTAAAAACACAAAATGAATGGGGGGGTGCAAAAAATATTTTCTGTGCAAAACCACAATTTCCACCAATGCTGCTGCTATTGCTGAATCACCGTCTCCTGCTCTGTTATGCAAAAGTGAAAAGTCTTGAAGTGTTTGACAGTTTTTTGCTTTGGAGAGAGTGCCTGCATATGAAGTAGACACAATCTGTATTGTGTATATGCCTCAGCCAGGTTTTCCAAACTACTTCAAAGACCTCTGTGCTGCTTTATCACATTTCAGAGTTGTGCACTGGTGGCTCTGAGAACACAAGCAATAAGGACACTATCTGTCGCAGTGATCTGTTACACCTTCAAGACCAGCTCTGAAATCTCCTGACAGAAGCTGAAGTTCATTTTGGGTCAAATGGGAAATATTTCCTATCTGGAAAGGAAACATTTGAGTCTGGATACCTAGAGAGCATGACGGGACTTCTTCCGCATATAGGTCAAATTAGGCTGCCATAGGACAAACCACAACATTCAAAGACCAAATGAAAATAATAGGTAGTCTTCTCGCCTCTCCAATTTATCAATGACTTGATGCTAATGGCAAAGCCTCAGTCTTCACCTCAGTTTACTTCCATAAAGGCAGAGCCTTACACTGCTGACAAAGAAATCAAGGAGAGTACTTGCATGGCACTGCAAGCTGGGAATTTCAAGTTTTACGAGTATGATATGATCAAGCGGTACGCCTGTGCACACATATACCATTTGCAAGACAGAGTCCACCAAGAGAAAATTTATAGCTTTGAACAGTAACCAAATACTGTACATGTATTGACTTATTAGCTATTTTAGAGCCATGGGGCTTTATTTTTAGGTTTACCTTAAGCTGTTTTAACTGGTGTTCTAAGGCATTTTTGGAGGCATCTTGACAGGAATTTTTCAGATTTTATTTCATTCTCTTATTACCATAATTCTAAGCAACAGAAGGGGGTATTCTGCTTAATGGTTGGTATGTTTGTAACTATTCCGATATATCACAATTAGCCACTAAAGGGAAGCAGAGAGCATTTCTTTGTATTTTTCTGGCCTGTGGGATAGTGACAATTCAACACAGTAATCATGTGCAACACAACAAATGACTTGGGCGATTCTGGCAATGATAACAATAACAGTAAACTGGCTGCCAAGAAGTGAATGAATAAAGCAACAAATTCTTTTTATAAAATGAAATACTCAGCGTTCTGAATAATACCCTGGTCCTTCTTGTTGTCTGATGGCTGAAGGATCAGGAGCAATGTATCAGATAAAGAGAGGAGAATACAGGAAGTGACACCTAGAATACAGAGCTTCTGAAGGTACTTGTTTCTGAAGTCATTTGGGCCTTTCAAGTTTAAGAGTAGCCAATCAAGGCGAAACAGGAAACAGGCCGGTAAAATTGTAGATAAAAGAAAACTACTTTAATATGGCCTAAATGCCCTTTTCTAGCCAGCAACGTGGCGGCGGCAGCAGTAGCATTTTGTACTATTTACTGTTTCCAAAGGCTGTTCAACATTTAGCACATAGAGAGAAGAAGAACCTCATCTCAAGGAAAGGATGGAATCAATAATTATGGCCAAGTCTAGCTTATATCTGGTGTAAGAACCAAACCTGGAAAATGTTTTCCTTTTAACCAATGAAATCTTAAGTGTCCTGCAGGGATGCTGAGTCAGGACTTATCCAGAATGGGGCATTTGACCTCCAAAAGGACTGGGTGGCTTTGCATATTGTTTCCACCACCTGGATGACACAGATTTGGTGCTGAAACCTGCAGTGTTTTTTTTCCTGTGCCATTTACTGCTTGGGGTTTCAGGATGACCCAGATGTAAATTTAAAACCCATCCCTGCTCTTGTCCTGAAAGTCCACAAACATGGATGGCCTTGGGAAAATTGAGAGTGTGGAGAGAAGAGAAGGAATTTGATCATTCCGTTCCCCTATTCCTTTTTCCTTTTCCTTCTTCCAAATAAGCATTACTTGTTGAAAAGGCAGCAAAATCAAGGTTGTTTGACTCTTAAATCACTGTGCAACACACACACCCACCCCAAATGAACATGTCATAGAATAGAGTCAGGTGTCATGCATAGTTTTGGACTTGGGGAGAGCAGAGGAGGCAGCTGCCTGAAAGCACCACTTGTTCTGATGGAAAGCAGTGGCTTTTTATATAGCAGGTTGGACAGGAATCCCAGTAAGTGCCTTTCTCCTTTGAGACCAATTACAACAAACCATAGCCAATTAGAGCAGAACTTTCTTCCCCACCTGGAAGAGCCTTCAGTTCAGAAGTACCTGCAAGCTACTGAAATGATATTTCAAAGGCTTCATTCTTAAACCCAAATCAGATGGTCTGCTCACCAACCAACAATGTTTCTTTTTTTGTCTGGGTGAATTTTCAGCTCGTCAAAGAGTCTACTTACCCTCCTTTGATGTAGTCTAGAAATGTGTGCTCTGATTCTGTGGCGAAGGAGAGTAATGTCACCTCGAAAATGAAAATAAAGGTATACTGTTATACAGGGGACACCTAAGCAGTGATGCAGAGAGTAGTGGCACCAATGATTTGAAAACAATCCCAGGCCCCATTTGCCCCAGTACTGCTACTGCTCAGCCCCACTCAGTTCCCACCAGGATGCCATAACCCTCTTCTTAGACTTTTGAAATGGACATTTTATCTGCTCTTATCTTGAAAAATCAGTTTCTTAACTGATCTTCCTGGAAACAAAATGGTTCCCACCCCTACCCTGGTAGGGCAGGTCAGGTCACCACTTCAGTTATTTTTTATCTGTGCCAAACCCATATGCAATGGTTTACAAATCACAAGTAAGTATCACATAAGTGTTGACTTAGAGATGTGTCTCTCACAGTTGAGAATAACAACTGGATTTGTGCTGAGGAACCTCTATAGTCTCTTTCCAATTTCTGCCTCCACACTTTCTATATGAGGTTGACTGGCTTAGTAGTAATAAACCAAGGAAGTAGGTAGCTGGGTTGATAAAAGGTTAGGGAAGGAGCTGGAGAAATTCTGACTATTTTGTCTCCCAATTTGATGTAACGACATGAGAGGCTACAGCAAGAAAATTTCTCTTTCCCTTATTCACCAA
>JAWVWN010001706.1:0-24455 GCA_037367305.1 Phrynocephalus vlangalii | reverse complement strand
AACAAGAATTGATTCTGCTTTCTGTAATGTTAAAAAGATTTGTGTGGAAGTAAGTTGAACAGAGAAGAAGGATGCATGTCACGTGTGTGTCCTGTTTCAGTATAAGGACAAAATAATATGATATGTAAAGGACATCAAGTGTTTCCATAATTAATAAGCTGTCTCTTTAAGAAATATAAAACCCGAACCCGAACCCAAACACGAAAACTAACACTAACCCGAACCCTAACCCGAACCCAAATCCGAACCCAATTCAGAACCCTAACCTGAACCCAAACCCGAAACCTAAACTGAACCTGAAAAGGAACCCTAACACTAACCCGAACCAGAACCATAATCCTAACTTAAATCCTAACGCGAACACTACCCTGAACCTGAACCTGAACCAGAACCCAAACCCAAACCCAAACCCAAACCCAAACACTAACCTGAACCCGAACTCGAACATGAAACTGAATCCTAACCCTAATCCTAAAGTGAACCCTAAAGCGAACACTACCCCGAACGTGAACCCAAACACACACCAGAACCCAAACCCAAACCCAAACGCAAAACCTAACCCTAACCGTAACCGTAACCCTAACATGAACCCAAACCCGAATCCGAACACGAACACGAACCCAAACCCAAATCCAAACTCAAACCAGAACCAGAACCAGAACCAGAACCAGAACCCTAACCCAAACCCTAACCTGAACCCAAACCCTAACTCGAACCCGGACCCGGACCCGGACACTAACCCTAAACCAAAACCAAACTCAAACTCAAACCCAAACCTGAACCCGAACCCGAACCCAAATCCGAACCCAATTCAGAACCCTAACCTGAACCCAAACCCGAAACCGAAACTGAACATGAAAAGGAACCCTAACACTAACCCGAACCAGAACCGTAATCCTAACTTTAATCCTAACGCGAACACTACCCTGAACCTGAACCTGAACCTGAACCAGAACCCAAACCCAAACCCAAACCCTAACCTGAACCCGAACCCGAACATGAACCTGAATCCTAACCCTAATCCTAAAGTGAACCATAAAGCGAACACTACCCCGAACGTGAACCCAAACACTAACCAGAATCCAAACCCAAACCCAAACGCAAAACCTAACCCTAACCCTAACCGTAACCCTAACATGAACCCGAACCTGAATCCGAACCCGAACACGAACCCAAACCCAAATCGAAACTCAAACCCGAACCCGATCCAGAACGAGAACCAGAACGCAAACCCAAACACTAACCAGAACCCAAACCCAAACCCAAACGCAAAACCTAAACCTAACCCTAACCGTAACCCTAACATGAACCCGAACCCGAATCCAAACACAAACACAAACCCAAACACAAATCCAAACTCAAACCCGAACCCGAACCAGAACCAGAACCAGAACCCAAACCAGAACGAGAACCAGAACACAAACCCAAATCCTAACCTGAACCCAAACACTAACTCGAACCCGGATCCGGACCCGGACCCTAACTCTAAACCAAATCCAAACCCAAACTCAAACCCAAACCTGAACCCGAACCCGAACCCGAACCCTAACCCAAACCCGAATCCTAACCCTAAAACGCGAACCTGAACTCGAACCTGAACCCGAAACCGAAACTGAAACCGAAAACCAAACCCAAACCCTTTTAATATAAATAATCTGAAAAGTCCAGCAGTTCCACAAACAATTTGTAGTCTACTTATATTTCTTATAGATAAAGCTTTATTACATACACACTTGATGTGCATGATTTCTCTCATCATACTTTTGACAAAAAATCACTAACTTTACTTAAACTACTTGACTTCTACATATTATATTCCTTATATTGAATGCTTAGAAAGAAAGCATTATAGCATTACATTTTGTAGTCTACTTATATTTCTCATAGAGATAGGGATAGCTTATTAACTACATGAATCATGAAACAAGACACACACGTGAGATGCATCCTTCTCTGTTCAACTTACTTCCACACAAATCTTTTTAAGATTACAGAAACCAGAATCAATTCTTGTTTTCTACTTGTCATGGTTCTATTGAACAAAGCTTTAGAGCAGTAGACAAATTAGATGCATTCTTTTGCTTAGATTTTTATATACTTTATATACAAAGATTTTTAAAATATTCTTCAGAACAACTCCAATATAAAAATTACAAGACAAGGTGTTTCTACGGTATATTCTGTTAAAAACATTTTGTATATAAGGAATATGTTAGGTTGAAGGCAAGGAATTTTTCTGGGCTATATGTGATGCCAAAAACCATTGAATATGAAGAACATGATAAGGAGAGCCGAATGATGCTAGTATGTATATAGCTAAAAAGTTTATAAAAGAGATGCGAAGCGTGTTTGTTGTATGTAAACCAAAACGCCTTTGTTTGGAAGGAATTTGTAAAGTTCAGCAGAACTATGCATTTTGTTCTGGTGTATGTGAAGTTAAAATCCTTTTTATACAGAGAATCTGAAAAGTTCAGCAGTTCCAACACCAATTTGTAGTCTACTTATATTTCTTATAGAGAAAGCTTATTCCACAAATTGATTGTGGAACTGCTGAAATTTTCAAAAGCAAATGGATGCATATAATTTGTCAACTGCTCAAAAGCTTTGTTTAATAGAATTATGAGAAATAGATAACAAGAATTGATTCTGCTTTCTGTAATGTTAAAAAGTTTTGTGTGGAAGTAAGTTGAACAGAGAAGAAGGATGCATGTCACGTGTGTGTCCTGTTTCAGTATAAGACAAAAATATAATATGTAAGGACATCAAGTGTTTCCATAATTAAATAAGCTGTCTCTTTAAGAAATATAAAACCCGAACCGAACCCGAACAAAACACCGAACCCGAACCCAACCCGTAACCCAATCCGAACCCATAGCGAACCCAAATCCGAACCCAATTAACCCTAACCTGAACCAAACCCAAAACGAAACTAACCTGAAAAAGAACCCTAAACCTAACCCGAACCAAACCTTAATCTAACTATCCCTAACGCGAACCTACCTGAACCTGAAACCTGAACCCAGAACCAGAACCCAAACCCAAACCCAAGACCCGAACCGAACCCAAATAACCTGAACCTAACCCTAACCTAAATTAACCAAGCGGACACCCCGAATGAACCCAAAACTCAACCAAACACCAAACCCAAACCCAAACGCAAAACCGAACCAACCATACCTAATTCCGAATTAACCCAACCCAACCACACCGAAAACCTGAACCAAACCCAAAATCAAACAAACAAAACCCAACCAAACCTTTTAAATCAAAACCTAAACCAGTTCCAGACGACAACACAATTCAGCTAATTTATTCCTAACTAGACCCAAAGCTTACTCCAGAAACTTATCGGAACTGCTGAAATTTTCATAAGCAAACCTGAATCAATATCCAACTGCTCCCAAAAATTTGTTAATGAATATGAGAAATAGATAACAAGAATGATTTGCTTTCTGTAATGTAAAGTTTTGTGTGGAAGTAAGTTGAACAGAGAAGATGCATGACAGTGTGTGTCCTGTTTCAGTTGAAATAATTGATTGTAAGGACATCAAGTGTTCATATAATAATGTTCTTAAGAATATAAACCCGACCCGACCCGAAAATAACTAACACTAACCCAACCTACCCGAACCAATCGAACCAATTCAGACCCCAACTGACCCAAACCCGAAACGAAACTGAACCTCAAAATGAACCCTAACATACCGAACCAGAACATATCCTAACTTTAATGCTAACGGAACACTACCTGAACCTGACCTGACCAGAACCAAACCAAACCCAACCAAACCAAACCAAACCCTAACCCGAACCGAACCGACATGAACCTGAATCTAACCCTATCTAAATGACCCTAAAGCGAATACCCGAATGAGACCAAACACTCACAGAACCAACCAAACCCAACGCAATTAACCTAACCGTAACGTAATTCTAGATGAACCCAACCGAATCCGAACCGAAACGAACCAAACCCAAATCCAAACTCAAACCCGAACCGAACAGAACCAGAACCAGAACCCAAACCAACCAGAACGAGACAGAACCCAACCCAAACCTACTAACCAACCCTATCGAACCGGACCTGACGGACCACCCTAACAAACAACCCAATAAACCAACCTGTACCGACCGAACCAAATCCGAACCCAATTTAGAACCCTAACCTGAACCAAACCCGAAACCGAAACCGAACCTGAAAAGGAGCCTAACACTAACCCGAACCAGAACCGTAAACCTAACTTTAATCTAAGCGAAACATACCCTGAACTGAACCTGAACCAGAACCCAAACCCAACCCAAACCAAACCCTAACCTGAACCCGAACCGAACATGAACCTGAATCTAACCTAATTCCTAAAGTGAACCCTAAAGCGAACATACCCGAACTTGAACCAAACACTAACCAGAACCCAAAGCCAAACCCAAACGCAAACCTAACCCTAACACTAACGTAACCAACATAACCCGAACCCGAATCCGAACCCGAACCCGAATCCAAACCCAAATCCAAACTCAAACCCGAACCAGAACCAGAACAAGAACCAGAACCCAAACCAGAACGAGAACCAGAACCCAAACCCAAACCCTAACCTGAACCCAAACCCTAACTCGAACCCAGACCCGGACCCGGACCCTAACTCTAAACCAAAACCAAACCCAAACTCGAACCCAAACCTGAACCCGAACCCGAACCCGAACCCTAACCCTAACCCAAACCCAAATCCTAACCCTAAAATGCGAACCTGAACTCGAACCTGAACCCGAAACCGAAACTGAAACCGAAAACCAAACCCAAACCCTTTTAATATAAATAATCTGAAAAGTTCAGAAGTTCCACAAACAATTTGTAGTCTACTTATATTTCTTATAGATAAAGCTTTATTACAGACACACTTGATGTGCATGATTTCTCTCATCATACTTTTGACAAACAATCCCTAACTTTACTTAAACTACATGTCTTCTACATATTATATTCCTTATATTGAATGCTTAGAAAGAAAGCATTATAGCATTACATTTTGTAGTCTACTTATATTTCTCATAGAGATAGGGATAGCTTATTAACTACATGAAATATGAAACAAGACACACACGTGAGATGCATCCTTCTCTGTTCAACTTACTTCCACACAAATATTTTTAAGATTACAGAAACCAGAATCAATTCTTCTTTTCTACTTGTCATGGTTCTATTAAATAAAGCTTTTGAGCAGTAGACCAATTAGATGCATTCTTTTGCTTAAATTTTCATATACTTTATATACAAAGATTTTTAAAATATTCTTCAGAACAACTCCAATATAAAAATTACAAGACAAGGTGTTTCTACGTTATGTTCTTTTAAAAACATTATGTATATAAGGAATATGTTAGGTTGAAGGCAAGGAATTTTTCTGGGCTATATGTGATGCCAAAAACCATTGAATATGAAGAACATGATAAGGAGAGCCGAATGATGCTAGTATGTATATAGCTAAAAAGTTTATAAAAGAGATGCGAAGCGTGTTTGTTGTATGTAAACCAAAACGCCTTTGTTTGTAAGGAATTTGTAAAGTTCAGCAGAACTATGCATTTTGTTCTGGTGTATGTGAAGTTAAAATCCTTTTTATATAGAGAATCTGAAAAGTTCAGCAGTTCCACAACCAATTTGTAGTCTACTTATATTTCTTATAGAGAAAGCTTATTCCACAAATTGATTGTGGAACTGCTGAAATTTTCAAAAGCAAATGGATGCATATAATTTGTCAACTGCTCAAAAGCTTTGTTTAATAGAATTATGAGAAATAGATAACAAGAATTGATTCTGCTTTCTGTAATGTTAAAAAGTTTTGTGTGGAAGTAAGTTGAACAGAGAAGAAGGATGCATGTCACGTGTGTGTCCTGTTTCAGTATAAAGACAAAATAATATGATATGTAAAGGACATCAAGTGTTTCCATAAATAATAAGCTGTCTCTTTAAGAAATATAAAACCCGAACCCGAACCCAAACCTGAACACTAACACTAACCCGAACCCTAACGCGAACCCAAATCCGAACCCAATTCAGAACCCTAACCTGAACCCAAACCCGAAACCGAAACTGAACCTGAAAAGGAACCCTAACACTAACCCGAACCAGAACCATAATCCTAACTTTAATCCTAACGCGAACACTACCCTGAACCTGAACCTGAACCAGAACCCAAACCCAAACCCAAACCCAAACCCAAACCCTAACCTGAACCCGAACCCGAACATGAACCTGAATCCTAACCCTAATCCTAAAGTGAACCCTAAAGTGAACACTACCCCAAACGTGAACCCAAATACTAACCAGAACCCAAACCCAAACCCAAACGCAAAACCTAACCCTAACCCTAACCGTACTCCTAACATGAACCCGAACCCGAATCCAAACACGAACACGAACCCAAACCCAAATCCAAATTCAAACCCGAACACGAACCAGAACCAGAACCAGAACCAGAACCCAAACCAGAACAAGAACCAGAACCCAAACCCAAACCCTAACCTGAACCCAAACCCTAACTCGAACCCGGACCCGGACCCGGACCCTAACTCTAAACCAAAACCAAACCCAAACTCAAACCCAAACCTGAACCCGAACCCGAACCCTAACCCTAACCCAAACCCGAATCCTAACCCTAAAACGCGAACCTGAACTCGAACCTGAACCCGAAACGGAATTTGAAACCGAAAACCAAACCCAAACCATTTTAATATAAATAATCTGAAAAGTTCAGCAGTTCCACAAACAATTTGTAGTCTACTTATATTTCTTATAGAGAAAGCTTACTCCACAAATTGATTGTGGAACTGCTGAAATTTTCATAAGCAAATGGATGCATATAATTTGTCAACTGCTCAAAAGCTTTGTTTAATAGAATTATGAGAAATAGATAACAAGGATTGATTCTGCTTTCTGTAATGTTAAAAAGTTTTGTGTGGAAGTAAGTTGAACAGAGAAGAAGGATGCATGTCACGTGTGTGTCCTGTTTCAGTATGACAAAATAATATGATATGTAAAGGACATCAAGTGTTTCCATAATAAATAAGCTGTCTCTTTAAGAAATATAAAACCCGAACCCGAACCCGAACACTAACACTAACACTAACCCGAATCCTAACCCGAACCCAAATCCGAACCCAATCCAGAACCCTAACCTGAACCCAAACCCGAAACCTAAACTGAACGTGAAAAGGAACCCTAACACTAACCCGAACCAGAACCATAATCCTAACTTTAATCCTAACGCGAACACTACCCTGAACCTGAACCTGAACCAGAACCCAAACCCAAACCCAAACCCAAACCCAAACCCAAACCCTAACCTGAATCCGAACCCGAACATGAACCTGAATCCTAACCCTAATCCTAAATTGAACCCTAAAGCGAACACTACCCCGAATGAGAACCCAAACACTCACCAGAACCCAAACCCAAACCCAAACGCAAAACCAAAACCTAACCGTAACCGTAATCCTAACATGAACCCTAACCCGAATCCGAACACGAACACGAACCCAAACCTAAATCCAAACTCAAACCCGAACCAGAACCAGAACCAGAACCAGAACCAGAACCCAAACCCAAACCAGAACGAGAACCAGAACCCAAACCCAAACCCTAACCTGAACCCAAACACTAACTCGAACCCGGACCCGGACCCGGACCCTAACCCTAATCCAAAACCAAACCCAAACTCAAAACCAAACCTGTACCCGAACCCGAACCCAAATCCGAACCCAATTTAGAACCCTAACCTGAACCCAAACCCGAAACTGAAACCAAACCTGAAAAGGAGCCCTAACACGAACCCGAACCAGAACCGTGAACCTAACTTTAATCCTAACGCGAACACTACCCTGAACCTGAACCTGAACCAGAACCCAAACCCAAACCCAAACCCAAACCCTGACCTGAACCCGAACCCGAACATGAACCTGAATCCTAACCCTAATCCTAAAGTGAACCCTAAAGCGAACACTACCCCGAACGTGAACCCAAACACTAACCAGAACCCAAAGCCAAACCCAAACGCAAAACCTAACCCTAACACTAACCGTAACCCTAACATGAACCCGAACCCGAATCCGAACGTGAACACGAACCCAAACCCAAATCCAAACTAAAACCCGAACCCAAACCAGAACCAGAACCAGAACCCAAACCAGAACGAGAACCAGAACCCAAACCCAAACCCTTACCTGAAACCCAAACCCTAACTCGAACCCGGACCCGGACCCGGACCCTAACTCTAAACCAAAACCAAACCCAAACTCAAACCCAAACCTGAACCCGAACCCGAACCCGAACCCTAACCCAAACCCGAATCCTAACCCTAAAACGAGAACCTGAACTCGAACCTGAACCTGAAACCGAAACTGAAACCGAAAACCAAACCCAAACCTTTTTAATATAAATAATCTGAAAAGTTCAGCAGTTCCACAAACAATTTGTAGTCTACTTATATTTCATATAGATAAAGCTTAATTACAGACACATTTGATGTGCATGATTTCTCTCATCATACTTTTGACAAAAAATCCCTAACTTTACTTAAACTACTTGTATTCTACATATTA
Source organism: Phrynocephalus vlangalii (assembly GCA_037367305.1). Taxonomy (NCBI): domain Eukaryota; kingdom Metazoa; phylum Chordata; class Lepidosauria; order Squamata; family Agamidae; genus Phrynocephalus; species Phrynocephalus vlangalii. Next base: position 15,863 of record JAWVWN010001706.1, on the reverse strand, counting down.
TATTCCTTATATTGAATGCTTAGAAAGAAAGCATTATAGCATTACATTTTGTAGTCTACTTATATTTCTCATAGAGATAGGGATAGCTTATTAACTACATGAAGCATGAAACAAGACACACACGTGAGACGCATCCTTCTCTGTTCAACTTACTTCCACACAAATCTTTTTAAGATTACAGAAACCAGAATCAATTCTTCTTTTCTACTTGTCATGGTTCTATTAAATAAAGCTTTTGAGCAGTAGACAAATTAGATGCATTCTTTTGCTTAAATTTTCATATACTTTATATACAAAGATTTTTAAAATATTCTTCAGAACAACTCCAATATAAAAATTACAAGACAAGGTGTTTCTGCGGTATATTCTGTTAAAAATATTTTGTATATAAGGAATATGTTAGGTTGAAGGCAAGGAATTTTTCTGGGCTATATGTGATGCCAAAAACCATTCAATATGTAGAACATGATAAGGAGAGCCGAATGATGCTAGTATGTATATAGCTAAAAAGTTTATAAAAGAGATGCGAAGCGTGTTTGTTGTATGTAAACCAAAACGCCTTTGTTTGTAAGGAATTTGTAAAGTTCAGCAGAACTATGCATTTTGTTCTGGTGTATGTGAAGTTAAAATCCTTTTTATACAGAGAATCTGAAAAGTTCAGCAGTTCCACAACCAATTTGTAGTCTACTTATATTTCTTATAGTGAAAGCTTATTCCACAAATTGATTGTGGAACTGCTGAAATTTTCAAAAGCAAATGTTTGCATATAATTTGTCAACTGCTCAAAAGCTTTGTTTAATAGAATTATGAGAAATAGATAACAAGAATTGATTCTGCTTTCTGTAATGTTAAAAAGTTTTGTGTGGAAGTAAGTTGAACAGAGAAGAAGGATGCATGTCACGTGTGTGTCCTGTTTCAGTATGACAAAATAATATGATATGTAAAGGACATCAAGTGTTTCCATAATAAATAAGCTGTCTCTTTAAGAAATATAAAACCCGAACCCGAACCCGAACCCGACCACTAACACTAACCCGAACCGTAACCCGAACCCAAATCCGAACCCAATTCAGAACCCTAACCTGAACCCAAACCCGAAACCGAAACTGAACCTGAAAAGGAACCCTAACACTAACCCGAACCAGAACCATAATCCTAACTTTAATCCTAACGCGAACACTACCCTGAACCTGAACCTGAACCTGAACCAGAACTCAAACCCAAACCCAAACCCAAACCCAAACCCTAACCTGAACCCGAACCCGAACATGAACCTGAATCCTAACCCTAATCCTAAAGTGAACCCTAAAGCGAACACTACCCCGAACGTGAACCCACACACTCACAAGAACCCAAACCCAAACCCAAACGCAAAACCTAACCCTAACCCTAACCGTAACCCTAACATGAACCCGAACCCAAATCCAAACTCAAACCCGAACCAGAACCAGAACCAGAACCAGAACCAGAACCCAAGCCCAAACCAGAAAGTGAACCAGAACCCAAACCCAAACCCTAACCAGAACCCAAACCCTAATTCGAACCCGGACCCGGACCCGGACCCTACTCCTAAACCAAAACCAAACCCAAACTCAAACCCAAACCTGAACCCGAACCCGAACCCAAATCCGAACCCAATTCAGAACCCTAACCTGAACCCAAACCCGAAACCTAAACTGAACCTGAAAAGGAACCCTAACACTAACCCGAACCAGAACCGTAATCCTAACTTTAATCCTAACGCGAACACTACCCTGAACCTGAACCTGAACCAGAACCCAAACCCAAACCCAAACCCAAACCTTAACCTGAACCCGAACCCGAACATGAACATGAACCTGAATCCTAACCCTAATCCTAAAGTGAACCCTAAAGCGAACACTACCCCGAACGTGAACCCAAACACTAACCAGAACCCAAACCCAAACCCAAACGCAAAACCTAACCCTAACCCTAACCGTAACCCTAACATGAACCCGAACCCGAATCCGAACACGAACACGAACCCAAACCCAAATCCAAACTCAATCCCGAACCAGAACCAGAACCAGAACCAGAACCCAAACCAGAACGAGAACCAGAACCCAAACCCAAACCCTAACCTGAACCCAAACCCTAACTCGAACCCGGACCCGGACCCGGACCCTACTCCTAAACCAAAACCAAACCCAAACTCAAACCCAAACCTGAACCCGAACCCGAACCCAAATCCGAACCCAATTCAGAACCCTAACCTGAACCCAAACCCAAAACCGAAACCGAACCTGAAAAGGAACCCTAACACTAACCCGAACCAGAACCGTAAACCTAACTTTAATCCTAACGCGAACACGCCCCTGAACCTGAACCTGAACCAGAACCCAAACCCAAACCCAAACCCAAACCCTAACCTGAACCCGAACCCGAATATGAACCTGAATCCTAACCCTAATCCTAAAGTGAACCCTAAAGCGAACACTACCACGAACGTGAACCCAAACACTCACCAGAACCCAAACCCAAACCCAAACGCAAAACCTAACCCTAACCGTAACCGTAACCCTAACATGAACCCGAACCCAAATCCGAACGTGAACACGAACCCAAAACCAAATCCAAACTCAAACCCGAACCCAAACCAGAACCAGAACCCAAACCAGAACGAGAACCAGAACCCAAACCCAAACCCTTACCTGAACCCAAACCCTAACTCGAACCCGGACCCGGACCCGGACCCGGACCCTAACTCTAAACCAAAACCAAAACCAAACTCAAACCCAAACCTGAACCCGAACCCGAACCCTAACCCTAACCCAAACCCAAATCCTAACCCTAAAATGCGAACCTGAACTCGAACCTGAACCCGAAACCGAAACTGAAACCGAAAACCAAACCCAAACCCTTTTAATATAAATAATCTGAAAAGTTCAGCAGTTCCACAAACAATGTGTAGTCTACTTATATTTCTAATAGATAAAGCTTTATTACAGACACACTTGATGTGCATGATTTCTCTCATCATACTTTTGACAAAAAATCCCTAACTTTACTTAAACTACTTGTCTTCTCCATATTATATTCCTTTTATTGAATGCTTAGAAAGAAAGCATTATAGCGTTACATTTTGTAGTCTACTTATATTTCTCATAGAGATAGGGATAGCTTATTAACTACATGAATCATGAAACAAGACACACACGTGAGATGCATCCTTCTCTGTTCAACTTACATCCACACAAATCTTTTTAAGATTACAGAAACCAGAATCAATTCTTGTTTTCTACTTGTCATGGTTCTATTGGACAAAGCTTTAGAGCAGTAGACAAATTAGATGCATTCTTTTGCTTAAATTTTCATATACTTTATATACAAAGATTTTTAAAATATTCTTCAGAACAACTCCAATATAAAAATTACAAGACAAGGTGTTTCTACGGTATATTCTGTTAAAAAAAAAAAAGTAAAGTGTTCTGCTTATATACCGCCCCATACTACTACAAGTAGTCTCTGGGCGGTTTACAAATTTAATTACAGAGTGCAGGCTACACATTGCCCCCCCCAGCAAGCTGGGTACTCATTTTACCGACCTCGGAAGGATGGAAGGCTGAGTGAACCTTGAGCCTGCTACCGGGGATTGAACCCAGGTCGTGAGCACAGTTTTACTTGCAGTACAGGCATTTAACCACTGCGCCACATTTTGTATATAAGGAATATGTTAGGTTGAATATACAACATTTTGTATATAAGGAATATGTTAGGTTGAAGGCAAGGAATTTTTCTGGGCTATATGTGATGCCAAAAACCATTGAATATGAAGAACATGATAAGGAGAGCCGAATGATGCTAGTATGTTTATAGCTAAAAAGTTTATAAAAGAGATGCTAAGCGTGTTTGTTGTATGTAAACCAAAACGCCTTTGTTTGGAAGGAATTTGTAAAGTTCAGCAGAACTATGCATTTTGTTCCGGTGTATGTGAAGTTAAAATCCTTTTTATGTAGAGAATCTGAAAAGTTCAGCAGTTCCACAACCAATTTGTAGTCTACTTATATTTCTTATAGAGAAAGCTTATTCCACAAATTGATTGTGGAACTGCTGAAATTTTCATAAGCAAATGGATGCATATAATTTGTCAACTGCTCAAAAGCTTTGTTTAATAGAATTATGAGAAATAGATAACAAGAATTGATTCTGCTTTCTGTAAAGTTAAAAAGTTTTGTGTGGAAGTAAGTTGAACAGAGAAGGATGCATGTCACGTGTGTGTCCTGATTCAGTATAAGGACAAAATAATATGATATGTAAAGGACATCAAGTGTTTCCATAATTAATAAGCTGTCTCTTTAAGAAATATAAAACCCGAACCCGAACCCGAACCCGAACACTAACACTAACCCGAACCCTAACACAAACCCAAATCCGAACCCAATTCAGACCCAAACACTCACCAGAACCCAAACCCAAACCCAAACGCAAAACCTAACCCTAACCGTAACCGTAACCCTAACATGAACCCGGACCCGAATCCGAACACGAACACGAACCCAAACCCAAATCCAAACTCAAACCCGAACCCGAACCCGAACCAGAACCAGAACCAGAACCCAAACCCAAACCAGAACGAAAACCAGAACACAAACACAAACCCTAACCTGAACCCAAACCCTAACTCGAACCTGGACCCGGACCCGGACCCTAACCCTAAACCAAAACCAAACCCAAACTCAAACCCAAACCTGAACCCGAACCCGAACCCAAATCCGAACCCAATTCAGAACCCTAACCTGAACCCAAACCCGAAACTGAAACCGAACCTGAAAAGGAACCCTAACACTAACCCGAACCAGAACCGTAATCCTAACTTTAATCCTAACGCGAACACTACCCTGAACCTGAACCTGAACCAGAACCCAAACCCAAACCCAAAACCTAACCCTAACCTGAACCCGAACCTGAACATGAACCTGAATCCTAACCCTAATCCTAAAGTGAACCCGAAAGCGAACACTACCCCGAACGTGAACCCAAACACTAACCAGAACCCAAACCCAAACCCAAACGCAAAACCTAACCCTAACCGTAACCGTAAGCCTAACATGAACCCAAACCCGAATCCGAACCCGAACACGAACCCAAACCGAAGTCCAAACTCAAACCCGAACCAGAACCAGAACCAGAACCCGAACCAGAACCAGAACCAGAACGAGAACCAGAACCCAAACCCAAACCCTAACCTGAACCCAAACCCTAACTCGAACCCGGACCCGGACCTGGACCCTAAACCTAAACCAAAACCAAACCCAAACTCAAACCCAAACATGAACCCGAACCCGAACCCAAATCTGAACCCAATTCAGAACCCTAACCTGAACCCAAACCCGAAACTGAAACCGAACCTGAAAAGGAACCCTAACACTAACCCAAACCAGAACCGTAATCCTAACTTTAACCCTAACGCGAACACTACCCTGAACCTGAACCTGAACCAGAACCCAAACCCAAACCCAAACCCTAACCCTAACCTGAACCCGAACCCGAACATGAACCTGAATCCTAACCCTAATCCTAAAGTGAACCCGAAAGCGAACACTACCCCGAACTTGAACCCAAACACTAACCAGAACCCAAACCCAAACCCAAACGTAAAACCTAACCCTAACAGTAACCGTAACCCTAACATGAACCCGAACCCGAATCCGAACCCGAACACGAACCCAAACCCAAATCCAAACTCAAACCCGAACCAGAACCAGAACAAGAACCAGAACCAGAACCAGAACCAGAACACAAACCCAAACCAGAACCAGAACCAGAACCCAAACCCAATCCCTAACCTGAACCCAAACCCTAACTCAAACACGGACCCGGACCCGGACCCTAAACCTAAACCAAAACCAAACCCAAACTCAAACCCAAACCTGAACCCGAACCCGAACCCAAATCTGAACCCAATTCAGAACCCTAACCTGAACCCAAACCCGAAACCGAAACCGAATCAGAAAAGGAACCCTAACACTAACCCGAACCAGAACCGTAATCCTAACGTTAATCCTAATGCGAAGACTACCCTGAACCTGAACTTGAACCATAACCCAAACCCAAACCCAAACCCAAACCCTAACCGGAACCCGAACCCGAACATGAACCTGAATCCTAACCCTAATCCTAAAGTGAACCCTAAAGTGAACACTACCCCAAACGTGAACCCAAACACTAACCAGAACCCAAACCCAAACCCAAATGCAAAACCTAACCCTAACCCTAACCGTAACCCTAACATGAACCCGAACCCGAATCCGAACCCGAACACGAACCCAAACCCAAATCCAAACTCAAACCCGAACCAGAACCAGAACAAGAACCAGAACCAGAACCAGAACCAGAACACAAACCCAAACCAGAACCAGAACCAGAACCCAAACCCAATCCCTAACCTGAACCCAAACCCTAACTCAAACACGGACCCGGACCCGGACCCTAAACCTAAACCAAAACCAAACCCAAACTCAAACCCAAACCTGAACCCGAACCCGAACCCAAATCTGAACCCAATTCAGAACCCTAACCTGAACCCAAACCCGAAACCGAAACCGAATCAGAAAAGGAACCCTAACACTAACCCGAACCAGAACCGTAATCCTAACGTTAATCCTAACGCGAAGACTACCCTGAACCTGAACTTGAACCATAACCCAAACCCAAACCCAAACCCAAACCCTAACCGGAACCCGAACCCGAACATGAACCTGAATCCTAACCCTAATCCTAAAGTGAACCCTAAAGTGAACACTACCCCGAACGTGAACCCAAACACTAACCAGAACCCAAACCCAAACCCAAACGCAAAACCTAACCCTAACCCTAACCGTAACCCTAACATGAACCCGAACCCGAATCCGAGCACGAACACGAACCCAAACCCAAATCCAAACTCAAACCCGAACCCGAACCCGAACCAGAACCAGAACCAGAACCAGAACCAGAACCCAAACCAGAACGAGAACCAGAACCCAAACCCAAACCCTTACCTGAACCCAAACCCTAACTCGAACTCAGACCCGGACCCGGACCCTAACTCTCAACCAAAACCAAACCCAAACTCAAACCCAAACCTGAACCCGAACCCGAACCCTAACCCTAACCCAAACCCGAATCCTATCCCTAAAACGCGAACCTGAACTCGAACCTGAACCCGAAACCGAAACTGAAACCGAAAACCAAACCCAAACCCTTTTAATATAAATTATCTGAAAAGTTCAGCAGTTCCACAAACAATTTGGAGTCTACTTATATTTCATATAGAGAAAGCTTATTCCACAAATTGATTGTGGAACTGCTGAAATTTTCATAAGCAAATGGATGCATATAATTTGTCAACTGCTCAAAAGCTTTGTTTAATAGAATTATGAGAAATAGATAACAAGAATTGATTCTGCTTTCTGTAATGTTAAAAAGTTTTGTGTGGAAGTAAGTTGAACAGAGAAGAAGGATGCATGTCACGTGTGTGTCCTGCTTCAGTATAAAGACAAAATAATATGATATGTAAAGGACATCAAGTGTTTCCATAATTAATAAGCTGTCTCTAAGAAATATAAAACCCGAACCCGAACCCGAACCCGAACCCGAACACTAACACTAACTCGAACCCTAACGCGAACCCAAATCCGAACCCAATTCAGAACCCTAACATGAACCCAAACCAGAAACCAAAACTGAACCTGAAAAGGAACCCTAACACTAACCCGAACCAGAACCATAATCCTAACTTTAATCCTAACGCGAACACTACCCTGAACCTGAACCTGAACCAGAACCCAAACCCAAACCCAAACCCAAACCCAAACCCTAACCTGAACCCGAACTCGAACATGAACCTGAATCCTAACCCTAATCCTAAAGTGAACCCTAAAGCGAACACTACCCCGAACGTGAACCCAAACACTCACCAGAACCCAAACCCAAACCCAAACGCAAAACCTAAACCTAACCCTAACCGTAACCCTAACATGAACCTGAACCCGAATCCGAACCCGAACACGAACACAAACCCAAATCCAAACTCAAACCCGAACCCGAACCAGAACTAGAACCAGAACCCAAATCAGAACGAGAACCAGAACCCAAACCCAAACCCTAACCTGAACCCAAACTCTAACTCAAACCCGGACCCGGACCCTAACCCTAAACCTAAACCAAAACCAAAACCAAACTCAAACCCAAACCTGAACCCGAACCCGAACCCGAACCCTAACCCAAACCCGAATCCTAACCCTAAAACGAGAACCTGAACTCGAACCTGAACCTGAAACCGAAACTGAAACCGAAAACCAAACCCAAACCTTTTTAATATAAATAATCTGAAAAGTTCAGCAGTTCCACAAACAATTTGTAGTCTACTTATATTTCATATAGATAAAGCTTAATTACAGACACATTTGATGTGCATGATTTCTCTCATCATACTTTTGACAAAAAATCCCTAACTTTACTTAAACTACTTGTATTCTACATATTATATTCCTTATATTGAATGCTTAGAAAGAAAGCATTATAGCATTACATTTTGTAGTCTACTTATATTTCTCATAGAGATAGGGATAGCTTATTAACTACATGAAGCATGAAACAAGACACACACGTGAGACGCATCCTTCTCTGTTCAACTTACTTCCACACAAATCTTTTTAAGATTACAGAAACCAGAATCAATTCTTGTTTTCTACTTGTCATGGTTCTATTAAATAAAGCTTTTGAGCAGTAGACAAATTAGATGCATTCTTTTGCTTAAATTTTCATATACTTTATATACAAAGATTTTTAAAATATTCTTCAGAACAACTCCAATATAAAAATTACAAGACAAGGTGTTTCTGCGGTATATTCTGTTAAAAATATTTTGTATATAAGGAATATGTTAGGTTGAAGGCAAGGAATTTTTCTGGGCTATATGTGATGCCAAAAACCATTCAATATGTAGAACATGATAAGGAGAGCCGAATGATGCTAGTATGTATATAGCTAAAAAGTTTATAAAAGAGATGCGAAGCGTGTTTGTTGTATGTAAACCAAAACGCCTTTGTTTGTAAGGAATTTGTAAAGTTCAGCAGAACTATGCATTTTGTTCTGGTGTATGTGAAGTTAAAATCCTTTTTATACAGAGAATCTGAAAAGTTCAGCAGTTCCACAACCAATTTGTAGTCTACTTATATTTCTTATAGAGAAAGCTTATTCCACAAATTGATTGTGGAACTGCTGAAATTTTCAAAAGCAAATGGATGCATATAATTTGTCAACTGCTCAAAAGCTTTGTTTAATAGAATTATGAGAAATAGATAACAAGAATTGATTCTTTCTGTAATGTTAAAAAGATTTGTGTGGAAGTAAGTTGAACAGAGAAGAAGGATGCATGTCACGTGTGTGTCCTGTTTCAGTATAAGGACAAAATAATATGATATGTAAAGGACATCAAGTGTTTCCATAATTAATAAGCTGTCACTTTAAGAAATATAAAACCCGAACCCGAACCCGAACCCGAATACTAACACTAACCCGAACCCGAACCCGAACCCAAATCCGAACCCAATTCAGAACCCTAACCTGAACCGAAACCCAAAACCTAAACCGAACCTGAAAAGGAACCCTAACACAAACCCGAACCAGAACCATAATCCTAACTTAAATCCTAACGCGAACACTACCCTGAACCTGAACCAGAACCAGAACCCAAACCCAAACCCAAACCCAAACCCTAACCTGAACCCGAACTCGAACATGAACCTGAATCCTAACCCTAATCCTAAAGTGAACCCTAAAGCGAACACTACCCCGAACGTGAACCCAAACACACACCAGAACCCAAACCCAAACCCAAACGCAAAACCTAACCCTAACCGTAACCGTAACCCTAACATGAACCCAAACCCGAATCCGAACCCAAACACGAACCCAAACCCAAATCCAAACTCAAACCAGAACCAGAACCAGAACCAGAACCAGAACCCTAACCCAAACCCTAACCTGAACCCAAACCCTAACTCGAACCCGGACCAGGACCCGGACCCTAACCCTAAACCAAAACCAAACTCAAACTCAAACCCAAACCTGAACCCGAACCCGAACCCAAATCCGAACCCAATTCAGAACCCTAACCTGAACCCAAACCCGAAACCGAAACTGAACATGAAAAGGAACCCTAACACTAACCCGAACCAGAACCGTAATCCTAACTTTAATCCTAACGCGAACACTACCCTGAACCTGAACCTGAACCTGAACCAGAACCCAAACCCAAACCCAAACCCTAACCTGAACCCGAACCCGAACATGAACCTGAATCCTAACCCTAATCCTAAAGTGAACCCTAAAGCGAACACTACCCCGAACGTGAACCCAAACACTAACCAGAACCCAAACCCAAACCCAAACGCAAAACCTAACCCTAACCCTAACCGTAACCCTAACATGAACCCGAACCTGAATCCGAACCCAAACACGAACCCAAACCCAAATCGAAACTCAAACCCGAACCCGAACCAGAACGAGAACCAGAACCCAAACCCAAACACTAACCAGAACCCAAACCCAAACCCAAACGCAAAACCTAACCCTAACCCTAACGGTAATCCTAACATGAACCCGAACCCGAATCCAAACACGAACACGAACCCAAACCCAAATCCAAATTCAAACCCGAACACGAACCAGAACCAGAACCAGAACCAGAACCCAAACCAGAACAAGAACCAGAACCCAAACCCAAACCCTAACCTGAACCCAAACCCTAACTCGAACCCGGACCCGGACCCGGACCCTAACTCTAAACCAAAACCAAACCCAAACTCAAACCCAAACCTGAACCCGAACCCGAACCCTAACCCTAACCTAAACCCGAATCCTAACCCTAAAACGCAAACCTGAACTCGAACCTGAACCCGAAACGGAATTTGAAACCGAAAACCAAACCCAAACCATTTTAATATAAATAATCTGAAAAGTTCAGCAGTTCCACAAACAATTTGTAGTCTACTTATATTTCTTATAGAGAAAGCTTACTCCACAAATTGATTGTGGAACTGCTGAAATTTTCATAAGCAAATGGATGCATATAATTTGTCAACTGCTCAAAAGCTTTGTTTAATAGAATTATGAGAAATAGATAACAAGGATTGATTCTGCTTTCTGTAATGTTAAAAAGTTTTGTGTGGAAGTAAGTTGAACAGAGAAGAAGGATGCATGTCACGTGTGTGTCCTGTTTCAGTATGACAAAATAATATGATATGTAAAGGACATCAAGTGTTTCCATAATAAATAAGCTGTCTCTTTAAGAAATATAAAACCCGAACCCGAACCCGAACACTAACACTAACACTAACCCGAACCCTAACCCGAACCCAAATCCGAACCCAATCCAGAACCCTAACCTGAACCCAAACCCGAAACCTAAACTGAACGTGAAAAGGAACCCTAACACTAACCCGAACCAGAACCATAATCCTAACTTTAATCCTAACGCGAACACTACCCTGAACCTGAACCTGAACCAGAACCCAAACCCAAACCCAAACCCAAACCCAAACCCAAACCCTAACCTGAACCCGAACCCGAACATGAACCTGAATCGTAACCCTAATCCTAAATTGAACCCTAAAGCGAACACTACCCCGAATGAGAACCCAAACACTCACCAGAACCCAAACCCAAACCCAAACGCAAAACCAAAACCTAACCGTAACCGTAATCCTAACATGAACCCTAACCCGAATCCGAACACGAACACGAACCCAAACCTAAATCCAAACTCAAACCCGAACCAGAACCAGAACCAGAACCAGAACCAGAACCCAAACCCAAACCAGAACGAGAACCAGAACCCAAACCCAAACCCTAACCTGAACCCAAACACTAACTCGAACCCGGACCCGGACCCGGACCCTAACCCTAATCCAAAACCAAACCCAAACTCAAAACCAAACCTGTACCCGAACCCGAACCCAAATCCGAACCCAATTTAGAACCCTAACCTGAACCCAAACCCGAAACCGAAACCGAACCTGAAAAGGAGCCCTAACACGAACCCGAACCAGAACCGTGAACCTAACTTTAATCCTAACGCGAACAAGACCCTGAACCTGAACCTGAACCAGAACCCAAACCCAAACCCAAACCCAAACCCTGACCTGAACCCGAACCCGAACATGAACCTGAATCCTAACCCTAATCCTAAAGTGAACCCTAAAGCGAACACTACCCCGAACGTGAACCCAAACACTAACCAGAACCCAAAGCCAAACCCAAACGCAAAACCTAACCCTAACACTAACCGTAACCCTAACATGAACCCGAACCCGAATCCGAACGTGAACACGAACCCAAACCCAAATCCAAACTAAAACCCGAACCCAAACCAGAACCAGAACCAGAACCCAAACCAGAACGAGAACCAGAACCCAAACCCAAACCCTTACCTGAACCCAAACCCTAACTCGAACCCGGACCCGGACCCGGACCCTAACTCTAAACCAAAACCAAACCCAAACTCAAACCCAAACCTGAACCCGAACCCGAACCCTAACCCTAACCCAAACCCAAATCCTAACCCTAAAATGCGAACCTGAACTCGAACCTGAACCCGAAACCGAAACTGAAACCGAAAACCAAACCCAAACCCTTTTAATATAAATAATCTGAAAAGTTCAGCAGTTCCACAAACAATTTGTAGTCTACTTATATTTCTTATAGATAAAGCTTTATTACAGACACACTTGATGTGCATGATTTCTCTCATCATACTTTTGACAAACAATCCCTAACTTTACTTAAACTACTTGTCTTCTACATATTATATTCCTTATATTGAATGCTTAGAAAGAAAGCATTATAGCATTACATTTTGTAGTCTACTTATATTTCTCATAGAGATAGGGATAGCTTATTAACTACATGAATCATGAAACAAGACACACACGTGAGATGCATCCTTCTCTGTTCAACTTACTTCCACACAAATCTTTTTAAGATTACAGAAACCAGAATCAATTCTTGTTTTCTACTTGTCATGGTTCTATTGGACAAAGCTTTAGAGCAGTAGACAAATTAGATGCATTCTTTTGCTTAAATTTTCATATACTTTATATACAAAGATTTTTAAAATATTCTTCAGAACAACTCCAATATAAAAATTACAAGACAAGGTGTTTCTACGTTATATTCTGTTAAAAACATTTTGTATATAAGAAATATGTTAGGTTGAAGACAAGGAATTTTTCTGGGCTACATGTGATGCCAAAAACCATTGAACAGGAAGAACATGATAAGGAGAGCCGAATGATGCTAGTATGTATATAGCTAAAAAGTTTACAAAAGAGATGCTAAGCGTGTTTGTTGTATGTAAACCAAAACGCCTTTGTTTGTAAGGAATTTGTAAAGTTCAGCAGAACTATGCATTTTGTTCTGGTGTATGTGAAGTTAAAATCCTTTTTATATAGAGAATCTGAAAAGTTCAGCAGTTCCACAACCAATTTGTAGTCTACTTATATTTCTTATAGAGAAAGCTTATTCCACAAATTGATTGTGGAACTGCTGAAATTTTCAAAAGCAAATGGATGCATATAATTTGTCAACTGCTCAAAAGCTTTGTTTAATAGAATTATGAGAAATAGATAACAAGAATTGATTCTGCTTTCTGTAATGTTAAAAAGTTTTGTGTGGAAGTAAGTTGAACAGAGAAGAAGGATGCATGTCACGTGTGTGTCCTGTTTCAGTATGACAAAATAATATGATATGTAAAGGACATCAAGTGTTTCCATAATAAATAAGCTGTCTCTTTAAGAAATATAAAACCCGAACCCGAACCCGAACCCGACCACTAACACTAACCCGAACCGTAACCCGAACCCAAATCCGAACCCAATTCAGAACCCTAACCTGAACCCAAACCCGAAACCGAAACTGAACCTGAAAAGGAACCCTAACACTAACCCGAACCAGAACCATAATCCTAACTTTAATCCTAACGCGAACACTACCCTGAACCTGAACCTGAACCTGAACCAGAACTCAAACCCAAACCCAAACCCAAACCCAAACCCTAACCTGAACCCGAACCCGAACATGAACCTGAATCCTAACCCTAATCCTAAAGTGAACCCTAAAGGGAACACTACCCCGAACGTGAACCCACACACTCACAAGAACCCAAACCCAAACCCAAACGCAAAACCTAACCCTAACCCTAACCGTAACCCTAACATGAACCCGAACCCAAATCCAAACTCAAACCCGAACCAGAACCAGAACCAGAACCCAAGCCCAAACCAGAAAGTGAACCAGAACCCAAACCCAAACCCTAACCAGAACCCAAACACTAATTCGAACCCGGACCCGGACCCGGACCCTACTCCTAAACCAAAACCAAACCCAAACTCAAACCCAAACCTGAACCCGAACCCGAACCCAAATCCGAACCCAATTCAGAACCCTAACCTGAACCCAAACCCGAAACCTAAACTGAACCTGAAAAGGAACCCTAACACTAACCCGAACCAGAACCGTAATCCTAACTTTAATCCTAACGCGAACACTACCCTGAACCTGAACCTGAACCAGAACCCAAACCCAAACCCAAACCCAAACCTTATCCTGAACCCGAACCCGAACATGAACATGAACCTGAATCCTAACCCTAATCCTAAAGTGAACCCTAAAGCGAACACTACCCCGAACGTGAACCCAAACACTAACCAGAACCCAAACCCAAACCCAAACGCAAAACCTAACCCTAACCCTAACCGTAACCCTAACATGAACCCGAACCCGAATCCGAACACGAACACGAACCCAAACCCAAATCCAAACTCAAACCCGAACCAGAACCAGAACCAGAACCAGAACCCAAACCAGAACGAGAACCAGAACCCAAACCCAAACCCTAACCTGAACCCAAACCCTAACTCGAACCCGGACCCGGACCCGGACCCTACTCCTAAACCAAAACCAAACCCAAACTCAAACCCAAACCTGAACCCGAACCCGAACCCAAATCCGAACCCAATTCAGAACCCTAACCTGAACCCAAACCCAAAACCGAAACCGAACCTGAAAAGGAACCCTAACACTAACCCGAACCAGAACCGTAAACCTAACTTTAATCCTAACGCGAACACGACCCTGAACCTGAACCTGAACCAGAACCCAAACCCAAACCCAAACCCAAACCCTAACCTGAACCCGAACCCGAATATGAACCTGAATCCTAACCCTAATCCTAAAGTGAACCCTAAAGCGAACACTACCACGAACGTGAACCCAAACACTCACCAGAACCCAAACCCAAACCCAAACGCAAAACCTAACCCTAACCGTAACCGTAACCCTAACATGAACCCGAACCCAAATCCGAACGTGAACACGAACCCAAAACCAAATCCAAACTCAAACCCGAACCCAAACCAGAACCAGAACCCAAACCAGAACGAGAACCAGAACCCAAACCCAAACCCTTACCTGAACCCAAACCCTAACTCGAACCCGGACCCGGACCCGGACCCGGACCCTAACTCTAAACCAAAACCAAAACCAAACTCAAACCCAAACCTGAACCCGAACCCGAACCCTAACCCTAACCCAAACCCAAATCCTAACCCTAAAATGCGAACCTGAACTCGAACCTGAACCCGAAACCGAAACTGAAACCGAAAACCAAACCCAAACCCTTTTAATATAAATAATCTGAAAAGTTCAGCAGTTCCACAAACAATGTGTAGTCTACTTATATTTCTTATAGATAAAGCTTTATTACAGACACACTTGATGTGCATGATTTCTCTCATCATACTTTTGACAAAAAATCCCTAAATTTACTTAAACTACTTGTCTTCTCCATATTATATTCC
>JAWVWN010001704.1:0-20221 GCA_037367305.1 Phrynocephalus vlangalii | reverse complement strand
AGATGAATAACAACGTATGACGTATTTATTACATCGTGTCATGGTTTTACAAAAATAAAGCCAAACTCCCATTTTCTTAGGCTTTCTTTGGGTCTGCGAACTCCAACCGGTAGCCTCTTAAGTTATATCTTCTCTTTGTTACCAGAGATCAAACTTTCCTGGTTTTCCATTTGATTTAAGACATGGGTAAATTCTTTCTTTGCACACATGATACTCCTGATATTCTTTGCTGTTTCTTCAAGTTTCACAGATATTCTTTTAAAAAAAATATTGACTTTAATCTGGGAAGGACAGAGTGGCAGTTGAAGAGTGGGAGTGGATTAGATGCTTTGAGTTTTTTGTTATTAATTACTACCCTTATCCATATGTCACGGGGGGACATACAGTAGAAGAAGCCTCACCCAAGAAGGGATTCAGCTGCCCCTTGGCCATTGACTCTGCCGTCTGAGCCTTCCACCCCACAAGCACCAATGAAAGCATCTGCTAAGATGAAAGATATGTGGCAGAAATATTGTAAGACCCCCCAAGAAATGCCATTGTGTAGTTGCCAAAAATTCAAAGAGATGAGACAAACGTAGATAAATTTCAGAAAGTAGGAATGTAGGAAATATTCTGCTATGGACAAAAAGTCAGCACTATGAATTGCATAATGTTTTCCAGCTACTGTGCCACTTTGGACTTAAGAGCAGATGTGAGAAACTATGCAGACACAGACGGTGTTCCAAGAAGCATCCAGTTTCATAAATATTTGAGTTCTTGGGTTTTACAAACGGGCATGAATAAATAATCGCTCTTACGATCCCACGTGAAAATACTTAGAAGTGCATTTGATTGCTTTTGGCTGGAAACAAGATCCAGTTAGCATTTCTTCAAAAGTTGCCAAACCAACCTGGCTCAACCAAACTTCTGAGACTAACAGTATTTAACCAGGTACTGGAACAGACCAAAAAGAGATTCCGGGAGGTCTCTTGTCTCTTAAGACTTTTCTTATATGGACATTACCGCTGTAATAAAGGCAGATCATGGGTCCTGAACAGATTTCCCAGAATATCATTTTGCACATAGTATCGGTTTCATAGCAGCTGGGGAGACAGTAATTGTGACTCACTTTAAAAGTTCACCTACTGTGTTGGAAAAAAAATAACTGGGCAATTTTACGGAGTAGTAAAGACACCAGCAGTATGGGTTTTCCTAGCATTACATGACTGTCTTGTTAAATTCTAGCTTTGCAAGTCACCAAGCCCTTCACATTGCTCGCTGTCTGGTAATTCACGTCAAGTGGTAACAAAAGATCTGACTGAGGGGCTTTTCATCTAGCTTACCTCAGAGCTGGTGTGTTTGACCTTGTCAGCACATGGCAGAAATATGGAATTGCCTGTCTGCATTCTGGGAGGATGACTAAGTCAGAGGCAAAAGGCCTGAGTCATTCTAGCTGGCATCTTGCCAGGCCAGGTGACATGTTGGCACACGTGCAGTACTCAGTATGCTGAGTCAGGATTACATCAGACACTGACATATAAGGAGACAAGTGACATGTCTCAGTTGAGGGTGGATTATGGAGAAACAGCATGTCCCTTTGTCAGTTGGATCAGCATTTGGGATTTTTGGACTGGACTGGAGTGTGTATTTGCCTGCCAATTCTGAAGAGGTCTGCATGGCTATGGAATGCTCTTGATATCTCCAGTATTTTTCCATGATATCTATTCTTATTTCGTATGAAGGTTGAGGGACTACCCCGTTCTAAAATTTGTCACTTTGAATTAAGCAAGACTGCTTTGGGAATAGATTTTATTTTTTTACAATGGCTAATAGATTTTTTTTTTTTTTAAACTGGTTTCCTGTTTATAAGAATTTAGGTCTGATTTGGAGTGGTGAGTTGATGGGAATCCCTCTCTGTTGAATTAAATATATTGGAGTTTTGCTGAATGGTTCAAAATACTTTCCCCGACGCCCTCCAGCAATCCAGACATCTGCACGCAAGATACTGAATCACAATTTTGCTTTCAGGATTGGAATGGGGAAATTGGACAGCTCTATGCTAATTTGTAAGAAAATTATGAAAAATTGACGCACTTAATACTTCTGGTTTCTTTCACCATATTATTCACCGAGTTTGAGTAATTATAAGATGCTTTCCATCATTAGAACACAGAATAAAATCCATTGGGTTCGAGTACTGTACTTAAAAGTGGCATATATATTGGAAACACTTTAGACTAGATCATTCAGATTTAATCTGGCATACTTCAATCCCAACATAATTACTAGTGACATATACTAATATCATGCATAAGCTAAATAAATTGAAGCATGGAAGCAGGACTTTGTACATTTATCATTTAATGGATCAGGAGCTAATGGGCAAAAACTGGGTGTGCATTCTATGAGTACATAGAGAGTTGAGATGCATTCCTGTGAAAGGAATGATATCCACATTCTGTTGCAGCCACTGCCCCCCAAAAAATCAAAATAAAAAGCAACACTGGTGGTGGGTTCGATACAGATTTAACCTTGTGCTTCTGAGTTGATGCAAACGGATTTCCCCTCTCTCTCCTTTGTAGGACAACTTTGTCTCCTCCTCCTGTTCCTCTCCGACTGGAGTATGGACATTTTCAAGACTCTTTTGACTTGTCCGTTCCTTTCTACAGAAATGTCTACACAGAGGCTTGTTCTTGAATAGGGTGAGAGGGTATGTGTAGGGAGAACTCTCCAAATGGTGGCTGACAGGACATTCTGCAAGCAGGTTATATCTTCTAGTGACTGACTTGCAACATTTCAAATGTCACTGAAATGCAATTCTTGTAATCTTTAACTCCTGGTCAATTATAATAGCTTAGTGGTTTAGGTTTTGGCTGTGGAACTATTTGATGTAGAGATATAAAATTTCTGGAAATGCTGAAGCCATGGGAAGAAAAAACTTTGAAGAAAAATGGAAAAATTGGGAGGGGCAGGGTTTCCCCCCTCCCCTCCCCCAAAGTTTCAGGAAATGATACATCTGTAGTTTGATCACCCAATGTGCCTGCTTGACAGGAACTGGACTTGATAATCCATCAGGTCACTTTTAGCTCTCTAGTTCTAAGAGGATTATAACTGATGAAGTTGCAGCCAGGTAACATCTGGGAGAGCATAAGTTCTCCACACCTGGGCCAGGAGAAGGGTCCTTCCGCCCTTTCCCAGAAGAGCAGATCCTGGATCCCAACCACCAACTCTGCCGTTCCATAACTGGTCCAAGTTGATTTTGGGGTGCTTGTCCAAACTTTGGCCCTCCAGATGTTTTAGACCATAAGTTTGCCATTAGCAGTAGAGGCTTAGAATTCTGGGAGTTGTGGACCCAAACATCTGGAGGGATGAAGTTTGGACACCACTGATCTAAAATGTACTCTACTGTAAGATAAAGAAATGTCCTCTTTTCTTTCCCTATGTATTATTTAAAAATAAGTCAGCAATGTTAATCTATCTTTAAATATTAAAAAACTTGCATGCAAGTATATTGCATGCAGACATTGGCCGGTTTCCATCTTGATCATGTCCAGGCTTACCTCTGCTTGAGCTTTGGCCTCCTGAAGTAAAGAAGAAACGTCACACTTTGCTGTCACTGAAGACAAAACGGACTGTAATTTCTGCTGATCCAGAGTAGAGACTAAGAGCTGATCCAAGCTAAAATAAGTGCAAAATTGGACACTGTATGAGACTGTATGAGAAATATATTCAAGGACTTAATTATAACAGAAACAATCACAACATTTCTACTCTTTCATGCAGAAATAGGTAGTCTAAGAAAGCCGTGTTAAGAGGTTGTTTCTTCCTCAGTTACTTTCTGACTCTTATCTCACTGTTACTCCTTCACACCCTTCATACAGTGTCTGCTTCCTCAATCTCTAAATCACTCTTCATCTGATGACCTCTCCTCCATCTCCCCGTTACCAAGTTTAGCTAAAAATCAAAATAGATTATGCAAACCGTATGTTAGGATTGCAAAATAAATTATGAAAAAGAGACAGTTTGCCAACTTTTCTTAACAGAGAATCTAGGCAAACTGAATGCAGAACATTTAATATTCTTGTGCTGAATACACAATGCATAATATAGATCTTGTAGGGCTGTTATGTCTCGGAGAACCCTTTTACTCTGGAACTTAACCCAGTTTATGTATAAAAACACTAAGTAAGAAAATAGTTAAACTAACCTGATTGACCAACTTTTCTCTGAGTGTGTCCTATTTAGGTTGGAATCATTTTGTAGCACTTCTTCATCAGATGCTGATCCAGGTGTGCCAGGGACACTATTCCAGGGACTGCTTTCTTTTGACTGTTGCCTGCATGCCATCACAAGACCTGATGGCCCAGAGCAGTCATTCAGTTGCAGAAGATTTTCTGTGGCCATATCAAGCGATTTCGCAACAGGTGGAACTGCCGCTTCTGTTTTGAAATGAGTAGGTTTGGACTCCATGGAGAAGTCTTCATCACAGAGCTTGTCCAGGTCTGGCATGCTCAAGGCTCTCAGCTCCTGGAGTTTGGAGCGAGATAATGGCACATGCCTGATATGCCCACCTGAAGCTTTGCTTCTCCGGACAAGGGTGGTAGATGGAGGCAAACTCTCTGACCTCCCCTCAGCTGTATCTCTGTCATTCTTTAACTCAGCATCATCACGGCTGTTTTTGGCAGAATTTTGTGGCAGAGATGTTAGTGCTGTACTAGTTGATGATCTTGTCATCCGTGGGGATGCTGGTCCTTCACTTTCACAGTACGAACTCAAGCTCCGTCTCAGCGCCTGGACTGCATCGTTGACACTGGTAGTGGAAACAGCAGAAACGCCACCAGATAAACGCCTACCAATGGGAAGTTTTGGGCTGAGGGTGGAGGAATGTATATCTATGGCTTTGACCAGTGGCCTATCAAAACTGGCAAGGTTCTCAAAGGATTTGATTCTCTGTTTCACAGAAAAAGATGAAATGGGATCATGAGGCCAGTTCAGCTCATAATAATAATAATTCCTCCTATACGGTTTTAATTTATCTGCAATAGGACTACTGTTGTCATTGGCTAATGTTAATTCAGGACTATTTGACTTGGGGATGCTCTTAGATTGCTCTTTTTCATTTTGAGTGCTCTGGCCATTCATCAGATTAAGTTGGACAATTTTCAGCATGCCTGTCTCTGAAGGAAGAGGCTTTTCACCAGAAACGTTGCTCACGATATCCTGGATTTGATGTGCCGGTACGTTTGCAGCACGGCTCTCTTGCCAATGAGTTGACAATTGGGTAGGCATTGAATAGGTCCTCGTCACAGGTTTTAATGAAGTGTATACATTTGCTTCCTCAAAAGTATTTCGCACCTCCTTTTCTGGTTGGCTAAATGTGTTATTGGCAGGCTCCCCCTTCTCCAGAGGTAACTCTGGAAGTACTGAGGATGGTGCAAAGGAGGAGGAGGAGGAAGACAGTCTCACTTCAATGAATGTGCGTTGAATCTCCTGACCCGATTGTTCCTGAATAGAGGAGGAGGAAGGAACACTAGAAGGGTATTCTTGAAAAGGAACAATGTTATCAGATCCTAACAGATTCATTTCACATCCATCGCGAGTCAGGTAACTGATATCCATTCCATGGTTCTCACGCCTGTTACTCTGCCCGTCATCCTTGGTCATAATTTGGGAGTTAGCATTTATCTGGGAAGGACTTTCTTCTTTCTGAGAATCACCCATGCTACTTGTATCTCCCTTTTTGCTATTCATATCCTGAAGAACGGCAGAACGTTCTGACACTCCAGTGCTGCTCCCTTCCATGGCTAATTTCCCTTCATTGTTTTGCACACTTCTGCTGCCGCCATTCAGCATGGGTGAAGATGATTCTTGGGGCACTGCTAAAGGCTGTTTGCTTTCCTCTTCCTGTTGAAGAATCTTGGAGCCCATGGAAAGGCTCCTTGTAGGCGGCTCCAAATGTGTAGCTAGATTATGGAGTGATGTACCTTTTTTTGAAAGAAGGCGAGGTGATAACTGCATGGGAGATGATGTTTTTCTCTGTTCACTGCTACCAGCCCTTGCAGGAATCGCATTAAGACTCTCTGAATTAGTCTTGGACTTACTTTTAATTGTAAGCCCTTTTATCTTGGGTCCTGGCTTGTTCCTTTGATTATTTGAGAGTGTTTCTGAAATGCTCTTCTGAGGGATCCCTCTTTCATGGTGTCCTTTTTTGAAGGAGGCTGGTGGAACTGTGACCCCTTTACTTTGGCCACCATTTTGATTTTTTGCATTTGAACCCTTGGCAGCTGGAGTAGAACTTGTTTTTTCACTCTTCCCTGCTAAGTCAATAGTAGCAGCAGCAGCAGCAGCAGCCTTACTCACATCTTTGGATTTTGTTAGAAGGGGGGATCTGGGGATGTTGAGTGTCTTCTGCAATGCGCCGTCCATGGCGTAACCATCTGGTTTAGACAGGTGTGTTGAATCACCATTTCCTTTCTTCCTCAAAGGTGGAGGACAATCAGGCACACAAGTGTTAAAATCTGTTCCTAAATCATTTCCCAGAAGTGGTTGTTGTTTTTTATCAGGTTCATCTTTCTCCAGCATGTTACTGTCCCAACCATTGACAGTTTGAGTCACGCATACAGGCGTTTCCAGGATATCACATTTGGAAGTTTCACATATCTCTGTAGGTTCCTCTTTGGCCTCCAGACTTATCCTTTCTTCTTCCCTTGTGGAACTAAGGTCCTGGAAAGAAAATCCCGGATTGTTACTATCCAACTGATCTACCTCTGATGGAGACACTTGAGAAAGAGAACCAAAAGTTGTATGTGGAACAATATGTTCTGTGCTGGATTGCCCTGGCAAGTACGGTTCTTCTGAAGCAAAACTGCCATTTGTCATTTCCAGTGAATCAATTTCTGCCTTGCTTTCTTCCTGCAAAATGCCATTCAAAGGATAACATTCTGGAGTGTGAAGAGGTGCTTCCGCAGTAGTGGTGACTAGCTCTTTCTGGGAAGAGTGCTGCTGTTCCTCATCCAAACAGCAAATTTCAATTTGTTCATCATCAGGTCCAGGAGTTTCAGCTACAGATTCGGTGTCGGAACTGGAATCATCCGCAGCAGAATACATAGAGTTTGGAGTGCTGTTGGTTTTGCTTGCCACTCCAGCAAAATTGTCTTCATTCAAGCTGCTCAAATGCCTAGAATAGTTACTCAAGCGAGTTTTGTTCACCGTTAAAATCTTGCTTGCATTAATGGAATCCAAAACAGAAAATCCCAAAAGCTCTTCTGTGTTAGACACAGAATTCAGAGGTTTTTCCAGGGGGCAATTTTTAATTATATCTGATCCAGCTGTAGAAGAAACATCTTCTGCCATCGCAGCTTCCTTGGGATATGTATCTCTGAGTAATAAACCCATCGCATCATTTTCTTCTGATGGATTTACGTTGCCAGGGAACTCATCAGTATCTTTGGAAGGCAACACAGTGCTATCTTGAGCAGAGCTGGTTTCCAGAGAATCTGTTTGCATCTCTTCGGGCTTGATACCAGATGGTGATACTGCTCCGTAATCAGAGTCATCTTTGTGCAAAGGTTCTTTCTGAATTGCAAAAACGTTTTCTTCCTCAGTCGTAGGAATACTGCTTGGATCAGCTTGAGTTGCTTCATCTGCCTCTGAAGATGCAGGATCTGAACATCTGTTCAAGGCTACACAAAGAAGGAAGGAAACAGTTATTCCACCCTCTTAACCATGTGACTATGGAAACTAAAATGAAAACAAAACTCACTTTTATTTTTATACATCCAGCTGAAAGCCAGTGATTTGTTAAGGAGCAGCATGGTAATTTGACTATCAGCCTCTCAAATTTAAATAATATTGATTTTGTTAACCGTAACTTATTTTATATACACAGGTGTTTGGATCAAGACTTTCCCATCTACAAACAGAACAACTCCTTCCATAGGGATATGAATGAGACGTACAAAATAATGCAGGGCATGAGTAAAGTGGATAGAGGGACGCTCTTCTCCCTCTCACAAAATACCAGAACTAGGGGACATCCACTCAAATTGAGGGTTGGGAGAATGAGAACAGACAAAAGAAAATATTTTTTTACCCAGCGTGTTGTTAGTCTGTGGAACTCCCTGCCACAGGATGTGGTGATGGAATCTGGCCTGGATGCCTTCAAAAGGGGATTGGACAGATTCCTGGAGGAAAAGTCCATCACAGGTTAGACACCATGATGGAGATGTGTAATCTCCAGGCTTAAAACCAGGGTGCTTCAAGGGCCAGACGCAGGGGAGTGGCATCAAGAGACAGATATCTAGTCTCGTGCGTTCCCTGACGCATATGGTGAGGCCACTGTGAGATACAGGAAGCTGGACTAGATGGGCCTTTGGCCTGATCCAGAATGGCTCTTATTTTTTTATGTTCTGGGCAAGGTTGTTGAGAGGGTGGCCGCTGTCCGACTTCAGTCATATCTGGAGGTAAATCATATCCTGGATCCCTTCCAGTCTGGATTCAGACCTCTTCGCGGGACCGAGACTGCCCTGGTCGCTCTGCAGGATGACCTCCTCAGGGAGGCCGACAGGGGGAGCTCCTCCCTGTTGGTCCTCCTTGATCTCTCAGCAGCCTTTGATACCGTCGACCACGGTAACCTACTGGTCCGGCTCGCGGAGGCGGGAATTGGTGGTCAGGCCTTGGCCTGGCTCCGTTCCTTCCTTAGCGGCCAGACTCAGCGGGTTCAGCTGGGTGATGTCTTGTCGGCTCCTTGGACTCTCCCTTGTGGGGTGCCCCAGGGGTCGACAATCTCACCCATGCTGTTCAATGTTTACATGAGGCCGCTGGGGGAGGTCATCAGGAGATTTGGAGTTTGCTGTCATCAGTACGCTGATGACACGCAGCTCTATCTCTCCTTTTCGTCGTCTGCAGAGCAGGCAGTCC
Organism: Phrynocephalus vlangalii; assembly: GCA_037367305.1. Classification (NCBI taxonomy): domain Eukaryota; kingdom Metazoa; phylum Chordata; class Lepidosauria; order Squamata; family Agamidae; genus Phrynocephalus; species Phrynocephalus vlangalii. The sequence continues at coordinate 11,323 of JAWVWN010001704.1, read as the reverse complement.
GCTCCCTCGATCTGTCTCTGGAGGCCGTTCTGGAATGGACTAGAGATAACCGGCTGAAGCTGAAGACGGAGAAGACGGAGGTTCTGTTCTTCGGGGCGCTCTCGTCTGGGTACAATGGCCCCCTCCCTATGCTGGGGGGTGTTTCCCTCCAGCCTACAGACAGGGCCAGGAATCTGGGCGTGGTCCTGGATTCAGCCCTCTCCCTGGAAGCCCAGGTGATGGCTGTCTCCAGGGCCGCTTTTTTCCACCTCCGCAGGATCGCCCAGATCCGCCAGTACCTTGATGAGTCCTCCTTGAGGACAGTTGTGCAGGCCCTGGTGATCTCGAGGATCGACTATTGCAATGCCCTCTACGTGGGGTTGCCCTTGACCCTGGTCCGGAGGCTACAGCGGGTGCAAAATGCGGCGGCTAGGCTGGTGGTGGGTGCCCGTAGATACGAGCACATCACCCGAGTCCTGGCTCGCCTGCATTGGCTCCCCGTTGTCTTCCGGATCAGGTTCAAGGTCCTGGTTTTGATTTTCAAGGCCCTCCACGGCTTGGGACCAGAGTATCTGGCGGAGCGTGTCTCCCAAAGGGCAACTGGGTCCAGACCCACGAGATTGGCGCAGGCGCGCTCACTGAGGGTGGCCACACCCAGAGAGACACGGAAATCGCGTACGCGAGACCGCGCCTTCTCTGTGGTGGGCCCCTCTCTCTGGAATCATCTCCCCTGTGAGCTGCGCCTGCTGGAGGCCCTGTCCGCCTTTAAGAAGGCCTTGAAGACCCTCTTTTTCAGAGAGGCCTTTGGCGACCTTGTTAGCTAGATTTGCTAGTTTGCATTTTTTTCTTCCCCTCCCTCCCATCGCTCGGGCTCGCCGCCATCTTGCCCTCTGTTGTCCGAGTTTTATTTCCTGTTTTACTTGTTTTATCGCTGTTAGCCGCCCAGAGTTCCCTCTGAGAAGATGGGCGGGATATAAGTTCAATAAATAAATAAATAAATAAATAAATAAATAAATAAATATTCTAAAGAGAAAATATCTTCAAGATGACCAAGAAGTTTCTGTGACATTATACCAGCACCTGCTCTTTCCTAAAACCTGTTACTACAGTAGGAGGAACCTGGGCAAAGCTCAGTGTGATGTGAGAAAGTTTAAGCTGGGGGCATATCTGGATTCTGGAGTATGATTGAACCAGGGGCAACACCTTATAGAATCTTAGGGCTAAATACTGAGGGATTCCTAAGTTCACAATGAAGATGAAACATTCCTGTTTCTTTGCCAAAGGAGTCCATACAGCTTAAACCACAACAAACTACACTGGACCTCTCCTAAGAAGACAAGAATTCCATCAATCAGAACATGCAGGAGATGCGAGATCAGATTTACAAGTAACCCTTGTTTTCCATAAGAAGGTTACCTTGTCTGAAAAGGACCAGAGCATCTTAAGGCCACATCCCTGCTGCCTTCAAGTAACCATTTTTCTGAACATGCGTGCAACTGATGTAACTCCAAGTAAGAACACCCATTCGTGTTCCTCTGTTCTGCTATGGCTAGCAATTCTGTCTACCCAATCTTGGGAAGAAATCTTTATAAGAAGTATACATTATTGTATTGACATATTTTGAGTGGTGGAGTTTCCTTCTTTGGAGGTTTTTAGGCAGAGGCTGCATTACAATGATTACAGTTATGGCTAGAACACTGTCTACAGTAGATCAGTGTTGGCGAACTTATGGCACAGGTGCCAAAGGTGGCATTGGGAGCCCTTTCTGCGGCCACCTGACGCTGCCCCTTCACAGTCACTGGTATTCAGGTTAAATTGCTTTATTGGCACTTTGTGAAAAATTAGTGGGTTTTGAATCGCAGTTTGGGCACTCGTTCTCTAAAGGATTCACATTCACTGATCTAGAAGGAGAGTGTAGTGAGGGCGAAGGATAATGCTTTCCTTCCAAAGACATCAGTTGAATTCAAATATTATAGCTTCTGCCTGTTATTTTTTACAAAAGCACTGTGCAACTTCTAATGGGGTAAAATATAATGTCTCATCAACACTCCCTATGTATATCTGCCCAAACTTGTGTACCATAACACACGACTTGTAGCTGTTGTTGTGTGAATGCTGGATAGGTCCAGATTGTATGGCTTTCAGAGCTTACAATTTCTTCATGGTGATCCCTTAGGGCAGTGTTGGCAAACCTATGGCACGGGTGCCAAAGGTGGCACTTGGAGCCCTTTCTGTGGGCACCCGACATTGCCCCTTCACAGTCCCCTATATTCAGGTTAAATTGCTGTATTGGCACTTTGCAAAAAAAAATTACTGGGTTTTGAATCACAGTTTGGGCACTCAGTCTCTAAAAGGTTTGCCATCACTCCCTTAGGGACATGTATGTTTGAACTAACCCACTCAGGAGACTCTTCTTGCAGCTTGCCCCTTTTTGTTGCTGCTCTCTATATAAGAGGAACTAAGTGCTTAATTAAATGATGTTGGGAAAGGCTGAAGGCAAAAGGAAAAGAGGACAGCAGAGAATGAGATGGTTGGATGGTGTCATCAATGCAACCAACATGGATTTGACCAAACTCCGGGAGGCAGTGGAAGGCAGGAGGGTCTGGTGTACTCTGGTCCATGGGGTCATGAAGAGTTGGAAATGACTTTACAACTGACCAACAAACATCTTAGATTCTTCACTCTGTTTTATGCTTAAAAAGCTCTTTCTTTCCTAAACAAATTAATATATGACTTGCTACACTGATCACAAGTCAAAGGCCACAAACACTTCAAAAACAGAGAGGGTGGGTGGGGCTCTTACCGGGATCAGCTTTTTGGATGTCCAGTGTGATTGAAGTGGGAAGACACCGTACATACTGGCAGAGTTCCTCAAAAGACAACTCATTGATTGGCATGCCATTGATAGAAAGAATGTCACATCCTGGGGTCAACTTTCCCTTAGAATCCTGTTAAAATGTAATTTGTCGCATCAGGTGCTGTATCAAAGGTTCTTGCAATTCTTACCAGCTTCTGTCACCATAATAATAATGCCGTTGTCACCATCACCTTGGGTTTATTACCTTTGTAGCCTGCCTTTCCACAACTAGGTAGTATTCAAGGTAGTTCATAAGTCTCAAATACAATTAAAACAATAAGCAAAGTATAGTTAGCCATGTAATCGTTAAAATCAAATTAAATCAAACATTGCCATCAAAATGGTTGAAAGCAATTAGCTATGTCAAGTTGGAATCCCATCTAGAGAAACTAATAGGGCTCCCAAGGTAAGTTTAAAGAGTATAGATGGGCGTTTTGTTTCGGAAGGAGACTGGTTATGAAATGAAACACGCCAGTACAGACGAACACAATCCCATCCTCCGGAACAAGATTAGCCACTGTCTTACCTTGCTTTACCTCACACAGGGCAAAACTCCAACCAGGAAGTAGCCTCCAACACATCATCTTTCCCTCCCCCTGGCACTGGCTAATCAGGAGCTGTGCAAGGACATGCATAATCCTGCCTCCCTGTCTGATTGGCCAGCACTAGGGAGAGGAAAAGATGACGTGCCGGAGGCTGCGTCCTGGTTGGAGTTTGGCCCTGCGCGAGGTAAAGCAAGGTAAGACAGTGTTTGATTTTGTTCCGGAGGGTGGGACTGCATTCTGAACGCCAGCTGGCGTGTTTCATTTCAGAACCAGCCCCCTTCCAAAACGAAATGGCCATGTCCGTTAAGGAGTATTTTTGCAAGTACCAATCTCTCAGTGAGCATCTATGGCTGAATGGGAATTTGAACCCAGGCCTCCTGAGTCTTAGCCTGTAACTCTATTCAATATACCACACTGGGTATCTAAAAACGGCTGAAATCATTAAACTAAACAGTCTTACTATATAATCAAATTCAACAAGTTATCTCTTCATATATCTCCTATAAAGCAATGAGGGTTAAAATTGATTATAACTCTGCAGGGAGCACATGCCGTTGTCTGGAACCATGCATGGTAAAACCTTCCCTCCTTCTCCGACATGTCTGTCAAGTGGACCCCCACAGTTGTTGCCATTCTCAAGAAGGTGTCTCCTGGAGATCTGAACATCTGGTGTGGTTCATAATAAGACACACATTGATCCCTCAGATAGCCTGGGCTAAAGCTGTTTGGGACTTTGAAAATTAAACCAGCACCTTGAATTGGTCCCAGTAAGCAACTAGCAAGCATGGTAGATATTTAATTATTAGCAGAGTCGTATGGTTTCAATACTGGATACCAGTCTAGCTGCTGCCATAGTCAAGATATAATGAAATTATGGTATAGGAAGACTCCTGCCAAGTCAGGTTGACTCAGGAAGGGTTGCAGCTGGTGCACTACATAAAATTCTACAAGACACTCCTTGTCAACACTGCTGCTGGGAATCTAAGGATAAGTAGAGACTATTACCCAACCAGTCAGAAGAAGCACATCCTCTTCCAGGATTGGTCACATCCCAATCCCCAGGTCAAGAGTTTCTGCTGACATTACTAGCACCTCTGTCTTGTCAGAATTTAATTTCACCTTGTTCGCCTCACCCAGCCCACTATTGAAGGAGCCTCGTGGTGCAGTGGTTAAAGGCCTGTAATCCAGCTAAAACTGTGCTCACAACCTGGGGTTCAATCCCAGGCAGCAGGCTCATGGGTGACTCAGCCTTAGTCAACCAGGTGAGTACCCAGCTTGCTGGGGGAGGGGGCAATGTGTAGCCTGCATAATTAAACTGTAAACTGGCCAGAGAGCACTTGAAGTGCTATGGGGTGGTATATAAGCAGAACACTTTTATTACGTGCAGGCTGCATCCAGGAATCCTGACTGCTTCCTTGCTGGAAGTTTGGAGGGTTTAAAGGGGAGAGTCCAAGGAAGGTTCACACCAAATTTGGTGCCTCTAGGACCCAGGGGAGCTGTTTTCCAGCGAAACGAATCGGTTCATTTTAAACGGGGGTGAAAACGCCATCTCGTTTCTTTGCTTTGCTTTTTACATCTTGGAAAATTACATATATATATTTTTGGATTGCAACTTCTGGTCTAGCAAGCCAGGATCTTGCTCAATCAGACGAGATCAACCAATAACTCTGTGGTGAAATCACATTTTAGCCAACCAGACAGTATTCAAAATTTAAATGGCAGTCCAGTTGTTCTTCCCCATCAAAATGCTATATGCCTTTTAAAATTTAATAATTTTGGCATCTAAATGACTTGAATGCTACACATATTTGATCCTTCCTCCAAAGTGGCAGTAGGGCAATGATCAGTGGTGCAATTACAAACAAAATTGATTCTTTCATAACAGCATTTCCCCTTACTGAGTCTTTAAGGTCTAAGTCAGCTATGGTATATCCCGCTAAATCGCCCAATTAAAAGCGTCTTTTCAGGCACAGTGGAACTGAGGATGCTAAACACACAAGAGGTAATATTTCCTGTGAAGTCTGCCTCTAACTTTCTTTGCACTGTCTCCACGTATCTCAAAATTAATTATCCACGAAACCAGAGGATGAAAACAGATGGCCCACCTAGAAGATTCCCTAGAGGGGCCAAAGAGCCCTTGAGCCGAACCCTTCCTCGTTTCCCAAGCCCCATCCTGAAGACGACTGTGAAAAGAATTTCTGCTGCTTCTTCCCACGGACAAGATACCATCGCTATTCTCTTCCTGGCTCTTCCTCTTCCTCTGTGCAGGGAAGAAGGAGCAGCAAAGCTGCCCACGCTTTCAGAAACCATTTGGCCAGTCAAAATAAGACATGCCAGAAAAGCTTAATAAAAGCTTACCCTTTCAGCTACTCCACCCGGTCTCCAGCCTGCTGTCACCATGCACAAGGGAGTGGAGTGGATTGCAAGATCTAGGCCAAATAATTCATTTTCACTTTGAGTTAAGGTCACGGCTTCGCCGTGGTTCTCTCCAAGAAGACTTTCCTGCACTTTGCTCTTCTGGACATGGGGGGACACCCGTCCACTGGGTCTGGTGCACGCGCTGTGCTCCTCGTTCTTGTGCCTTGAGATCCCGTGGTATTCAATGCTTATTAGACTTTTCACTTGAGTGACGGCTTTGTGCTCCAGTTTAGGGGATCTTTTAGAATCTAGCTGTGCCTCCCGGAAGTCCTTGAAGCTCAGGTGACCTGGGTGAGTCTCTGGCATACTGGCGTGGTCCGGCGATCTGGCTGGGAGGAAAGGGGATTCTTCTGGATGCTCCATGGCACTCTCGGCCAGATCTCTAAATCCTCTGGCCACTGAATCATTGTGGGCACTTGTTGCAACATCTCTGTCTCGGTTTGCGTCACCACCTTCTACCGGAATTGTTGCAATGGTGATATCACAGTTGCCTTCCGATTTCCTTTGCTCTTTGGACCTTCCTGTCTCTTGAATTCGGAGGCCCTCTTGTCTGGCAAAGTCATCCTCATCACTTGAATCGCCAATATAGAAAACAACCCGTCTTTGCCTCTGAAATGCTGTACGTGTACCTTTGGGGCTATCGCTGAAACTAACGTGTTGAGTCGCAGTTTCCCTTGACTTGTTGATGACACTTGGCGAGTTGCTCCCACTCCCCGGGGTATCACATTGACTAGACTCCTTTGTAGCTAGGGGAAAAAACACATATTACTATGATTTTACAATTTACCTGAAACATCACCTCATTCTATATATATCTCCCGATCCTTAGGATTTTTCAAAGGCTCCATTCCATAAGCTCCTTCCAAATGAACTGCGGTGGGTAGCAATGAGGGAAACTGCATTTTTGGTGGCTGTAACTAAGTTAAGGACTAATCTTGTTAAACAGGCTCGCTTGGCAACATTTTTTAGTGGAGTTAAAATCTTTTTATTTGTTGTTGTTGTGTCGTTACAGTCATGACCAACTCGTGACCCCATGTCTATGGAGTTTTCTTGGCAGGAATACTGGAATGGCTTGCCAGTTCCTACTCCAGGCGCCTACAGCAGCTGGTATTCCCTGATGGTCACCCACCCAAGTACTAGCCAGGCCCGGCTCTGCTTAGCTTCCAAGATCAGGTGAGATCGGATGTGCTCAGGACATCTAGGCAGAAGTCTTTTTATTTAACTATAGTTTTTAAACAATTTGGGTCTTTACAGTCTAATGAATGGAACTTGTCAAGTCAACACATGTGTATCTCATTGTTTTAATGGATCCATTCTAGCTGGGATGAATAATCAGATTTAGCCTTTTGTGTTTTATTTCTTATCCCCATATATTCGTTATTTACTTCATACTCAACCAGAAAGAACAATCTTATGCTACATTTTATTGTTCTGATAGTCATTTAAATATTTTTATTCATTTAAGTTTTTGTATGAGCTGGTCAGAGATCATCCATTACTGGGCATAAAAAATACATGAAATTTATTTATTTATTTATTTATTTATTTATTTATTTATTTATTTATTTATTTACAAAAAATTTAGCTGCCCCATTACCAAGTTTTATCTACCAAAATTATGACTCAAAGAAGTAAATAAACAAACCAGAAACCATTCTCGTCACAGAGTTATTTTCCCAGGCCAGACCTCCTTGAACCTCTGAGTGGCACTACCAGTGGCCATTTCCTAAGATTTGAGAAAAGAATAAACCAAGACAACTGCACTTGTTATTTTTCCTATTTAATTCATTCTCCGAGGCAATTTGTTATCTGAAAAAAATTGTCATCCGAAACACGGGAAACCAATGAATCCATTCCAGAGCCTAGGAAAATGACACAGACACCTGTTTTTTTGGTGGTTTTTTTTTTTTTTTTTTTTTTTTTTTTTTTTGCTCAAAACTCTTTATAAAGTGCACTTTAAAGGTACTGATGTGATGCAGCCCGGGATAACTCTTTTTTCCAATGCATGCTGGAAATTCGTTATCCGAGGCAGCCCATAGAGAAAATTTGTTATCTAAGGCAGCTCTATACCTGGAAATTGCTGCTCCTAAGGGAGAACCCAGAAGATGCTATTTATTATACATATATCAAAGCATCTTTTAACATTTATCAGTTGTGATAGAATCAGGGGCATTACTTTCAACATTCTGAATGTTCACTCATAAATGATTGATGGGTGCATCTCCTAAGTAACATAAACCAAGCCTGATAAGACAGATGTGCGTTTGTGGGGCACGTGTGCTAACTTTGCTTTATCTGAGTTAAGAAATGCACCGACTCGCCTGGAATGCCGCATGCATATGCGTGTACATAGACAGAGGCAGTTATGAAATGCACAACATTGAAGAGTAGGTAGCAATAATTTATCATGGAACATGTGCCATGCTTCTCAAAATACTTACTATAGCATAGCTTAATAATTAGACATTGGTGAGTTTAAAATGAACAATGAGTTACTGCCAACAAGCACAATGTACTATATGCAGTTTAAGTAAATTTGGGCTGACATAAGCTACTTTTGCAACATATCCACCCAAAAGATGTGTCCTTATTTATTAAAAATATTTTCCCCATCTTTATCTCAAAAAAGGCCCCAAGGTGGCTTACATGATTAAAAACACAATACTAAAAGCAAAAAACCCTATAAATTACAGTGGTCCCCCGCCCTTTTTCAGTAAATACACTGTAGTCCCACTATATTGCGGGATGCAGTATATGAAAAAAGGCCCCCTGGGGTAAGGGGGGAAAGGCCTGTTTCAGGCCTCCCGTACTTACCCCAGGACAGGCGCTGCCCCGAATGGGCCTGTGAAGGCCTTCCTGGGCCTTCTGGAGGCCCCAAAAGGGCCTCCCCGTGAACCAGAAGTGACTTCTGGATTGCTGAAAATCATTTCTGAGGCCTCCAAGGGCCTTTCTAGGCCCCCAGGTCTGACCCGACCAGCATCCACATATCGCGGATTTTCAATTATTCTGGGTCGGGTTGGGTCCCTAAGCCCTGAGATAGGTGTGGGGGGGAGGGGGGTCACTGTATACAAATATTTTTAAAAGAACAAAACAAACATATTCAAAATGTTAAGTAAAAGGATTAGTAAAACAGATTTAAAAGCAGCAAAAATAGAAGCCATTCTGTTTTACAGCATCCCTTTCTTAGTCATTAAGGAAAAGCTTGCCTAAGGAGAAGAATCTCCGCCTGCTTGGGGGAAGGACAGCCAAGATGGAGTCAGCTTGGCCTCCTCTGGGAGGGAGCAGGAACAGAGAAGACCCTCTCTTGTGCCCCCACCAAAGGCACCATTGAAGATGATGGGAGTGAGAGAAAGGCCTCTCCTGGTGATCTTAAAACCCAAATAGGCTCATAAAGGAAGATGGTGGTCGTTGTGGATCCGAACGGCTTGGGGCTTTATAGGTTAAAACCAGCACTTTGGAATTGTGTCCAGAAAAGGTTCCCACCTCTCATGCGGACAGCATTGAATTAGATTGACAAATAGTATAAAGTAGAACAGTACAGTAGGGCCCCCGTATCCACTGATTCATTATCCACTGATTCAGTTATCCACAGTTGGCAGAGGAAAAAAATATTAAATAATTCAGCAGCCGTAAAGCAAGCTACTGTCTCAAAATAGCAGTCATAAAGCAAGCTACTGTCTCAAAATAGCAGTCATAAAGCAAGCTACTGTCAGGAAACAGCAGTTTGGGGGTGGGTGGGTAGGCGTTCTCTCTTATCCATGGTTTTCATTATCCACGGGAAGACCTGGAACCAATCTCCAGTGGATACCGGGGTCCTACTGTGTAAGATATCAATTGATGTTCCTTTGCTGCTGTGTTGTTGGTAGAGTGGAATACCCCCTCAGGAGAGTCAGCCTGGCTTATTTTTTAAGCTAAATAAAACTGATTAATGTATGGCAGTTTAAAGATGGTTTTGCAAGAAGCTGACAGGTGGCTGTGTTTCATACGAGGGGTATAAGCTCCATTTTTCCTTCTTCTTCTTTTTTAATGCCGCTACAGCAATTATTCTGCACAGTATTTCGCTTTTACTGATCTTTTGTCCTTTCTGATTATTATCAGAGCGCTATCTGATATTCCATTTATATTATGTTTAATATATTTAAGAAAGCACGCATCCAAAATTATATGCAACAAAAAAACCAATTTTAACAGCAAGAATAGCAAACTACAAGCTGCAGCACACAGGAATAAGCAAAATTATGCGGGCACAGAAAATTCATTTTATCTCTTCAAAGCTAGACAATATTATTTCATGAAACTGCAGCATGGGCTAATTAAATAAACTCTTCAGTCTCTTTTTAGGCCCCGAGTGCAATTCACCCATGCACATTTAGAACGTTGGCAGGAATTGATAAGTTCTTCCAAGATTATCGTTGTACAAGAGCAGATCCAAGGTTCTAAACCAGAGGAGTACAATCACTAAGACCAACAATAAAGACTTAACCTCAAAGTGCCATTAATCATATCAACCTGAGATCCAATATTAGCAGAAAACAGAGGAAGGAATAAACAAGTTTAATTAGAGCGCGAGCATCAAGAGATGAGCTTTCCAGTAGATTTTCCCCACCGCTTTCTATAGACTTATTGAGAAACCAGGACCAAACAAGGTTGGTTTGGTTTTATCAACTTAATGAATCATCTAGAAGAGGTTCAACCAAGAAAAAATCACCCCCACTGTCAATCAATATCCTTGGGCCCTCTGCCACTTACCCCCGAGAGGGTGGGGTATTCTGAGAAGGTAATAATTATGATGATTAGGCACTGTTAAGTCAAGTCGGACTTATGGTGACCCTTTTCAGGTTTTCTAGGTAGGTAATATACGCTCTAGGACTGTAGAGCTTGCCCAAGTCTACACAGGCGGGCTCTACTCTCAGGCGGCCACATCCTTTCTATGGCAACCCAAAGCACAGCATCCTAAATGCTGCTGGAAGTGATGGCAGATTAAGAGGGTTTTGTTGTTGTGTTTTGAAAGCACAGAATGAGGGGGGAAACAGTCCACCTTGAATTTTAAGAAATGCCCACCCCAACCTTCAAAATGTTTTGAACTTAAAAGTGCTGATTTTATTTATCTATGAAATCCAGTAGCAAGTTGGAACTAGAGTCAACTTACATAGGTGGTAGTTCCCCCAAATCCACATTGATACAACAGTCCTACAAAACTTGTAGGTACCCCTTGTGATGTAGTGAAAACTTAGGACTCTGAAGACTAATGTACTGGGCAGTGGAACTGGTAAAAGCGCTCCTCAAATGCTTCACTTATCCTCCAGGTAAGGTTTGGTACCAGTCTGTTATGACTTGGTGGCACAGAACTCATTTACTAACTATAGCTAAATTTTTATCTGATCTTTTACAGGTTTAACCTGCTCTTCTACTAAAACCATATTGAAAGCTAACAAAATCATAAAGCAGAAACTAAAAACCAATAACATTATCAGAATAATCAATAATCACTGAAACGGTGGTGGCAAGGTTAAAAAGATTCCCC